>CM034531.1:21074290-21116866 GCA_020002185.1 Paraescarpia echinospica | reverse complement strand
TTACTACTACTACTACTATTCTTACTACTACTACCCTTACTACTACTATTACTACCCTTGCTACTACTACTACTACCCTTACTACTTCTACTACCCTTACTATTACTACCCTTACTACTACTACTACCCTTACTACTACTACTACTATTACTACTACTACCCTTGCTACTACTACTACTACCCTTACTACTATTACTACTACCCTTACTACTACTACTATTGCTACCCTTACTACTATTACTACTACACTCATTTGTGATCTGCCTCAGTGAACCAGGCTTTAAAAGGAGGCAGTCTTTTCCTAGTTTTTCATTTATTAATTAATGCATCCGTCCCAGGGGGCGCTGCTAATTACATCAGTCTCATTACCCCTGTGGCAGATCGAAACTTTGAATATAAGCTCAGCCAATTCTAACGCTTGCTGGCAAGTTCCAGTTGTTTGGGCAGTAGATGCAATTATTTGAATACACAAAGCCAATCAGCGGCTCGTGAGAATGGTCGAATGGGTAGTTATATAGGGATTCCTGGAACTGTAGCGTAAGTCGGACGGGTGCTTGCACTATTCTCACGGCTGGTACGGCAAAGTCAGTTATGAGTTTGATTCAGCTAACTTCCACACGGTGCATAGGAGATCTGCCAGGGGTAGTGTACGTTGTCACACCCCTGGTTTGCAAGGATGCATACACCCACTTGTCTTGTTGTCAGTTGAGTGGGGCCCACTGGTTTGTCAGAAGAACACTGTTGTGTCAAATGTTTGAACTGGGGTTGTATAGGGCGTGGTAGCAAGGTTTGCTCACAAAATTAGCATATTTTAAGTCATCGCCAAATGAAGTATTTTCAAAAATATTAAGATGTGAAAGACCACATGTGACCCGTCACAGTGAACCGGGTATTAAGTGAGACAGGCCTATTCTGCACACGAGCCAAAAATAGCTGTTTAGTCGTGTCCCATCCATTTTGTGATTTTTATAGAAATGCACACCGTACAATCTCATCTTGCAATGTCCAGATTATTTTTTTTGACACATAATCCAAAACTAATCAAATACATGCATTTACGTACTCATAAATTAAAAAAACAATTGCCAAAATAAGTCAATATGACCTTGTTTCTCAAAATGTCGCTTTTTAAAGTTTTTTTCAATTTACCAGTAAACGAAAAACTACTGAAGATGTTTCAACAAATGATGTATCATTTTAAAGTTGCTCTGTGGAATCCAAAAAGGTGTGGGGTGAGGTAGCTAGGTGGTAGAGGACATGAGTTGAGTGGGGTGGAGTAGCTAGGTGGTAGAGTAGCAAGGTTGAGTGTGGTGGGGTAGCTAGGTGGTAGAGTTCCAGGGTTGAGTGTGGTGGGGTAGCTAGGTGGTAGAGGACCAGAGTTGAGTGTGGTGGGGTAGCTAGGTGGTAGAGTACCAGGGTTGAGTGTGGTGGGGTAGCTAGGTGGTAGAGGACCAGGGTTGTGTGTGGTGGGGTAGCTAGGTGGTAGAGTACCAGGGTTGAGTGGGGTTGGGTAGCTAGGTGGTAGAGTACCAGGGTTGTGTGGGGTGAGGTAGCTAGGTGGTAGAGGACCAGAGTTGAGTGGGGTGGGGTAGCTAGGTGGTACAGTACCAGGGTTGAGTGTGGTGGGGTAGCTAGGTGGTAGAGGACCAGGGTTGAGTGGGGTGGGGTAGCTAGGTGGTAGAGTACCAGGGTTGTGTGGGGTGAGGTAGCTAGGTGATAGAGGACCCGAGTTGAGTGGGGTGGGGTAGCTAGGTGGTAGAGTACCAGGGTTGAGTGTGGTGGGGTAGCTAGGTGGTAGAGGACCAGAGTTGAGTGGGGTGGGGTAGCTAGGTGGTAGAGGACCAGGGTTGAGTGGGGTGGGGTAGCTAGGTGGTAGAGGACCAGGGTTGTATGGTGTGATGTAGCTAGGTGGTAGAAGACCAGGTTTGTGTGGGGTGGGGTAGTTAGGTGGTAGAAGACCAGGGTTGTGTTGGGTGGGGTAGCTAGGTGGTAGATGACCAGGGTTGTGTGGGGTGGGGGTAGCTAGGTGGTAGAAGACCATAGTTGTGTGGGGTGGGGTAGGTAGGTGGTAAAGGACCAGGATTGTGTGAAGTTTGGTAGCTAGGTGGTAAAGGACCAAGGTTGAGTGGGGTGGAGTAACTAGGTGGTAGAGGACCAGAGTTGAGTGTAGTGGGGTAGCTAGGTGGTAGAGGACCAAAGTTGTGTGGGGTGGGGTAACTAGGTGGTAGAGAACCAGGGTTGAGTGGGGTGGGGTAGCTAGGTGGTTGACTACTGTACTGTACATTGAGAGGACAGGTGTTGAGTGGATTATTTACAGCGAATGAAATGCTTTTGTGCAGTAATTGAAGTGTGGCTGAATGCTTCAACAGATGTTGTTACGTTGTTCAGGCTCTGCTGGGGACAAAGTTTAATGTGTGCTGAGCAAGGAATGTTGGAAGAGCATGGTTTGCTTTGTATTGAATCCTCAGTTAAAATTATTTTATTCTGTTTGACTGACGGACGGATCCCTGATTTCAAAATATTGATGTGAGGCACGGCATAAAAATGTGTTCATGTGGATTTTATATCGCAATTCATGCTTTGAGCACATGCATGCTGATTTTGTGTTATGATGGCTGAAGTGCCACCTGGTGAATATAAAGTTGCACACGGATCGTTGCTATTCACGGTGTCATGTAGAAGGTTAAAGGGGTTTAGAGGTTAGATGACATCAGTTTTGTGTAGTTATTCACGGTGTCATGTAGAAGGTTAGAGGGGTTTAGAGGTTAGATGACATCAGTTTTGTGTAGTTATCCATGGTGTCATGTAGAATGTAGGAGGGGTTTAGAAGTTAGATGACATCAGTTTTGTGTAGTTATCCATGGTGCCATGTAGAATGTAGGAGGGGTTTAGAGGTTAGATGACATCAGTTTTGTGTAGTTATTCACGGTGTCATGTAGAAGGTTAGAGGGGTTTAGAGGTTAGATGACATCAGTTTTGTGTAGTTATCCATGGTGCCATGTAGAATGTAGGAGGGGTTTAGAGGTTAGATGACATCAGTTTTGTGTAGTTATTCACGGTGTCATATAGAAGGTTAGAGGGGTTTAGAGGTTAGAAGACATCAGTTTTGTGTAGTTATTCATGGTGTCACATAGAAGTTAGGAGGGGTTTAGAGGTTAGAAGACATCAGTTTTGTGTAGTTATCCATGGTGTCACATAGGAGTTAGGAGGGGTTTAGATGTTAGATGACATCAGTTTTGTGTAGTTATTCATGGTGTCATGTAGAAGGTAGGAGGGGTTTAGAGGTTAGAAGACATCAGTTTTGTGTAGTTATTCACAGTGTCTTGTAGAAGGTTAGAGGGGTTTAGAGGTTAGATGACATCAGTTTTGTGTAGTTATTCATGGTGTCATGTAGAAGGTTAGAGGGGTTTAGAGGTTAGATGACATCAGTTTTGTGTAGTTATCCATGGTGCCATGTAGAATGTAGGAGGGGTTTAGAGGTTAGATGACATCAGTTTTGTGTAGTTATTCACGGTGTCTTGTAGAAGGTTAGAGGGGTTTAGAGGTTAGATGACATCAGTTTTGTGTAGTTATTCACGGTGTCATGTAGAAGGTTAGAGGGGTTTAGAGGTTAGATGACATCAGTTTTGTGTAGTTATCCATGGTGCCATGTAGGAGGGGTTTAGAGGTTAGATGACATCAGTTTTGTGTAGTTATTCACGGTGTCATATAGAAGGTTAGAGGGGTTTAGAGGTTAGAAGACATCAGTTTTGTGTAGTTATTCATGGTGTCACATAGAAGTTAGGAGGGGTTTAGAGGTTAGAAGACATCAGTTTTGTGTAGTTATCCATGGTGTCACATAGGAGTTAGGAGGGGTTTAGAGGTTAGATGACATCAGTTTTGTGTAGTTGTTCATGGTGTCATGTAGAAGGTAGGAGGGGTTTAGAGGTTAGAAGACATCAGTTTTGTGTAGTTATTCATGGTGTCATGTAGAAGGTAGGAGGGGTTTAGAGGTTAGATGACATCAGTTTTGTGTAGTTACACAAAAAAACATCACTAAGACATTTATTATATTTTAAATAGAGTCAAGTGAAGCAACGTATACTTTTGACTTTTCAAGTCATTGACGGATGCATTTTAATTGCAGTTCCTTCACAGTTTACAAAATTTATGATAGTCCTGTGGCCCAAGTCTACAAAAAATTTTGTTGGCCCACCAAAGTGACAGTATAGACCTGCCAATGACTAGCTAGACATAATTGTTTAAATGTGAATGTACTTGCAGTGTGCATATTTTATCATCTGGGTTTGATGGTAGAAAACAATTGTCAGTGTAGTCAAAATGGTCTGGATCCACATAAATTTAGAACAGTAGTTCAGTACCCATGAAAGTTAACTTTTTTAGGTAGCCTTGCTATATTTGACTAAATTTCCAAAAATTCCTATATTTTCCTTGTCATTTTACACATTTTGTAAATCTTACAATTCATCATTACATTATAACGTTTGCTGTAGAAATCTACATGTTGAATTGTTGATGACCATCCACGGGTGAGAATCTCATTGTGTTATGGTCTGAGTCACACCGTAGCATATTCAGATTGGTGAAATTGATTAATTTCATGATAATTATGATGTTAGAAATTGGCAGTTGCTAACTGGAGTCAGTAAAAAAATAAAATTAAAATAAATAAAAAACCTGTAGGCACAATAGCTTTTTGTCAGTATTTTATTTGAATATTCCTATATTATTCATATGTTTCTTCAGAATTCCTATACTTCATATGTATATTTTCGAACCAAACTGGATGGGTACACTGCTGTTGGACCGTAACAAAAAGTATAACATTCAAGAACAATTATGTATCAGGATAGTACAGGTAGACTGGATGTACCAGTGCGTACAGGTAGTTAGAGGTGTGAAACTTAGGAGGGTTCTTGGACACCCATTAACATTTAACAAGGTTGTCACTCAGAGAAATTACTCCATGACAAGGGGACAAGGAAGCCCTTGGCTTTTCGAGAATCCAACTTTTTATCTGCCCTTCTGAGGTATGTCAGTCACCTATCCATTGATGCAGGCTTTTAAATCTTAATTACCTGGTACAGTTTAAATTTTTAAACTGTAGTTGTAAACAGTAAACAATTATTACAAACCTGTGATTGTACTATGAGTGATGCCCTAGATAAGATTTTTTTAACGGCAACCATAAATGTAGAATATTTGGCCTTTTTTCAGGGGTAAATTAGAGAGAAGGATGGTCATTGATTAGGAATTATGCAGTACTAGTTTCTTAATTATCAAAATTATAATGACTACTAGTATATTATTAATGAGTTACCAGATTATTTTGTCAGATGAACTTTAATTTCAGGCATGGTGAAAGACGAGTGTGTGTAAAAGTAAGCACAAGGGCTCATTACTTTATAAGCTGGCAGTATTGTGTATAAGCTGCCTAGCTGAGCACTCGTAGTAATACAATTTATGATGGTGAAAGCGGTCACTGGTGTTTTTAAATTTGAAAGTATTGTTTTTAACATATTTTGATGGCCAGTGTTACTCCTCTTGGTCTTTGCTGTTAAAAAGTGGACTTTACCATTTTGATGTAGAATTGAGCAAACTAAATGTTTGTTGTTATTGTGATTATATTTATTTACACTGAAGTTAATACCCACATATCATGTGTATATGCAGAGAATCCTATTCAACCAGCTGAAACGTATGTTCCCACACGAGTTAATTTGTACTGTTTGAACCAGTGAATATCATTTAGCAACTGACGGTGTATAGGTGAAGCAAACAAGCAAGTTATAATTACCTGGTGTATGAAGAGCACGCAATGGCAGTATCCTTGTTACATAGTAGGGTAGGCCTTTCTTTCTAGTTAAGCCTCTGGTCTGAAGTTAGTGTACCAGCAGAGATAGGGCTGTATCCCAGTGAACAACAGTTGCTCACAGTGGGTGGTCTTGTTTATTGGTGGGTGGTCTCATATCTTAGTGGGTGGTCTCCATGGGTGGTCTTGTATCTTAGTGGGCAGGCTAATCATACAGTGGTTTGTAACATAAATTGATGGTGTTGTTTTACAGTGGGTGGTTTAATTTTAGAGGAAGTAAAAGAATTATGTCACAATGAGTGATCCAGATTGCTACACAGAGGGTGGTTTTGTTTTGTTCCATATTGGGTGGCCTACAATCATAAGGGGTTATTGAGTCACTGCCTCCAGCTACTGTGGGTGGTCTGAACCAGCTGTGTGGGTGGGCCTGACTTACTGGGCTGGTAGTTTTCTGTCTGTGTGGTCTCTAAGTAGGCCAGTTTAAGTGCATACACTAGTCAGTATGTTATGCATGAGTGAATCTAGCCCAAAGAATACAGAGACATCTGGAGTAGAAGTTAGTGCTTCAGTGTGTCATTTTAGATATTGACTATTACTCCAGGAGACAAACATGTTCAACAATAGTGGATGACATTTAATTGTTTTTTTATTATTTTAATATTTTATTTTGAGCAGACATATTTTTGTTTCAAGTAAATACCTTTAAAGTATATCATATGTTAAGTTATGCTATATTTGTGTGAGTACTGCAATAGAAAAATGAATTTAAAATTATTAATGTTCATTGAATACTGTAAGAGTTTTTGTAAGATTTCAGTTAATACCTCAAATAGCAAATTTTAAACATTGATTATGAAGTTGATTCATTTAGTACGTACATGCTTTAGTTGATACGTTTTAATTACCCATCCACCCCTATCATAATTATTTATATAGTTGGGTCTAATAATTTGATAATAATTGGATTTGATATAAAATGAAATGCTCTTTGGTGCTTTACAAAAATGTATTATTGATTATTTGTTGTTATATTTAGTAAAGGCAACTAGCCACATATGCTGCTATAAATAGTAGCTCCCACTTCACTGAAAAAGTAACAAGAATGAAAAGTAATTTTTCCTTAACCAGTTTGTGACTGATCTCAATACTTCTCAGTTGCTAAGCCATGTGTGCCATTAGTCTATCTCATTCCTTTCTTTATATAACCTATTAGAAGTGAGAAAAAGAAGTTTTATTTTATACCATAACAGTTCGACTTTCTCTGCTGTTGCTGCTGCCCGAGGCCACCATTGCTTCGGCTGTTGAAATCTACCCTTTGCACAAGTCATACATTATCTAGTAATCACACTTGACAAGGCAGTCTGCAGGAACATTGTTACCGAGCTGTGGCTCATTTTATGGACCAAATTGTCATTATGAAGAAAGCAAGTTTATATTGTTTAATTGTAAATACCCTACATATAGACATTAAACGTGCAGTTGGCATGCATGATCATGAATGTTGCAGATGTGTATTTTTATTTTGGGAAACTTAAAATACTGCTCACTGTACCTGTAATGTAAGTATATTGACATCAAAAATATTTGTAATTTTTTCTCGTTTTCCAACATTTATAACATTTGTATTTAATAATAACTATACACACATGCACTTGACATGTTGACAGCATATCAGCTCCCACTGCATGGACAATTATACGCCCAGTTTGTTGTGTTTTGAGGTAAAAAAGTCATATTTTGTTTCAGGTCGCATGCGACTGAAGCGATCTATGCTGTCCTTCCCCTCAGCACCCTCTATGAAGGACCCATCAGCCCAGTTCGCCGCACTGCTGCCTGCTTCAGAGGGAATGTCTCATGATTCTATCCATCTTGGCAAAAAGGCGCGACTGACGTTGAATTCACCTGACCAGGTTTGACAACTTAGATTGAATAGCATTACCAATACATTTGATTTATAGAGTAATGCAGCGACTCATCTTATACCCGCAGTGACATTGTGGGTCTGTGGCACATTTACCCCGTGTTCGTGGTATTGCAAATTGAACAGCACCCTACAAAATGTGCGCTGAAAGTAAATTTATTCAGAAACTAGAAGGTTTGCTTGCAGCCCCACTGATGTATAAACATAATCTTGATGGATGTATTTTGCTAAGTCTTATGCTAGATTACATCGTGTTCACAGGGTGGCACATGAAAATGTCCAACAATGTACGTACAGAAATCCCTAACTTAGACTTGGATAACTGATGAAGTGCGTAACTGTTGTTCATAAATTATGTTGTTAAGAAGTGTGTATGTGTCTGATTGTACATATTAAACTGATTGTACCTTTTAATGAGGTGTGCTTGCATATGTCTGATTGTACATTAGTGCTGGTTCGATACCAGAATTCTTCGATATCGATCAATACCAGAATTTTGTTCGATACTTACGTTGTAAGTCTAATTCATATACAGTATAGATCCCAATAGAAACACACTATCCATCTAGACTAATGGCATAGAAGCACACACTGTTTTTCATTAGGGAAACATGTATAAAAGTAGATTTTTCATGAATGAATGCATGCTAGACATAACTGACACTGACTGACAATACTGTTGCTAGCGCCACCTTGGAGATGCTTGATAGGTCATTCATAGTGTGCGTGTGTGCCTTTAGCTGCAACATGTTGCATTCTTGTCATGTGTCGGTGTTGCATCAGTCAGTTTGGTAGATGTGCACTGCTGACTATGTGTGTTTGAAAAAGTGTTGCCTGGTACCACTTTTGAGAAACAAATAGTCGTGCACCAAAGGCTTTGAGCGTCTCTTGGGAACTATAGTAGTCTATACAGTACACCTATTCAATTTTCAACTTAACCATTGATACATACTAATTGATATAGTTATGCAAACAACGATTAATATGCAATTTTCATTTTATTTCAACCAAATAACAGTTGTAATTGTTTAATTCTAATTTATTAATGTTGTAAAAGTAATTGTAATGTAACATTAAACAATACAGTATTACAGACAATAGAATACCTAGTAATAATAAATAAATAAAACTGGTAGTCACATCGCATACTTGACGCTGTCGCCGCAGTAGACTCTGCAACCGATGGCGATTCACTTCGACTGTAACTCAGGGGTAGAACTTCAGCATTTATTTTACTAGACAGCAGGACTAGTAAAGACAAAAGTTTACTAGTCCGCCAAAAGGTTTACTAGTCCTGCAAATAAAAAACATAGCACAAATTTAGGTCACAACAATTTTATTTAAAACACAAAAAACCACAGTGTCATCCAGGCCTGGCGTTAACACTGCCTGTCAGTCAGTCAGTGTCACTCGGAGTCGGAGGCACTACTGTCATCACAGTCGGTGTCACTGCTGTCAGTGTAACTACTACAGTCGGGCCTTGGCCTAAGCGGCTGAGTGTCTGGCCTCCGGGCTCCACCAGCACTACACAGCTCGATTGCCTCCTTCGGTTCAAATGCAGCGATGTCTGGTGAAAAATATGATGCATAAAGGCGGGAAATACAACACTAAATAGTGTTACTTTTGAACCCGAAGATCCAGGCAAGTTATAACACAGATCTACATCAAATGCAAATTAATAATTTCCCATGGCATTGTTTACTGCACGGCACGCTTGAAATGAGAGATAACAGAGAAATGAGGGATAATAATTTAAACCATATAGTGCTAACCCTAACAAAGTACAATCAAACACAATATTTTTTTTACATTTTATAACATTATATCACCTGGGTAACATAATTACCTAAACAATTGCATCAGACGGTCCATGGTGGCCGTGTTCAGCGCTTGGATGGCTCGGTGGGCAGGTGCAGTGCCGGGACGGGCTTCGAACGCAGTTTGCCGGAAGACAGCTCGTGTGTGCGCCTCGCTTGTACTGTGTGCGCGTAGCGAGTCTGGACGAAAGTTGTCCGTGCCAGTCAAGAACGCATTCTTGCCAAGGACACCAGTTACGTTGTGTGTCCTGCACACTTTGCAAAACATCAAATCGTTGTCGACATCGTAGGACAGCCAAGTGTGGTCTCGTTCCCAAACCTTCAATAGCCACGCTGTCGTTTCTGCTGGTCGTACAGCGTGTCCCGTTCTCGCTTTTCCACCTTGCGTTTAACTTCTGGTTTTGCAACCCAAGTTAAATAACGAGGCATCGTGCGTAAACGTAACAAAATAATTAGTAATGAATTAACAAAATAATTGATGTAGAACTGAAGATGTGAACCGTATTCGAAATCCGCGCATTTGAAAATAGATTAGAAAATAGACGCGAAAATGGACGCCAATTGCGCTCATTAGCCGGTACCCCTCTACATGATACGCTAAGCCAAACAAAACGGTCGTTTCAGATTTCTATGTCACACAACAACCAATCAAAAGTACCGTTTCACTGTCGATTCACATTAGGTGAAGATTTACTTTGTCAATTGTACGGTTGGTGGCGCCACGCAACACGCTGATTTTTACTAGACAGCCGGACTAGTTGGTAGGCCGGGTTTACTAGTCCGCCGTAATCTTTACTAGTGTACGGACTAGCGGACTAGTGGGTAGTTCTACCCCTGTCAGTAACTACTACTAAATGTCCATTGCTTGGTTTCTGACGAAAATTTTGATGGAACACGTCGTTCTCGTTGACGTTGTTACTGTTAGTGTTACCACGACTTCCTTAAATCATCATGTTTTGGTAGTCTCTTGGATGATGGACAGTGACATGTTTCGTCAAATTCGATGTATTTCCCCCACTAGTTTGGGGGGAGCATTTCTGGCATAGCAGACACTCTACAGTGTTTCCGTATTTGTTAAAAAAAACTGCCAAATTGGCGATGTGCGTTTTGACATTTTGTCGTTCATCTTGGTTGAGCGAGTACGGCAAACGGTGGCGCCATCAAACAGCAAAACATAGCTCCACCAAACGGAACCTGGGTAAACGAGTCTAGTGTGTCGCGCTTGAATAATGATTTATATTATTATTATTATATTAAACTAGATTCATGAATACTAATGCGTGCAATAAACACTCTATAAAATTACTGGAATGTTGTGTGTTTTTGGTACGCTGTAGAGTGGGCAAAGTAAACTGGTGAAGCAAACGGTAGTGCCACCCAACGTCGTAACGAGGCTTGAATAATCGAGGCTAAGCTGAGATCGCACTCAAATAATTATTTATATAGAGACTTTTTTGGAAACTGACTCCACAATAAAGCTTTATAAAACCACTGAGATGTTACATTTTATTATGTTTTTTTAAAAAGAACCACACCTAAGCTGCCTAGTACATACAACATAGTCAACCCTGTCAAGTTAGGAAGCGAAGCCCGCAGCGGAGTAGCCATACTTTCCGTACATCCGGCCGTAACTTCGTCTTCAAAATCGATGTTACGTCTTCGCATCGATGTCGAATGGATTCAATATCGAAGTATAGGTATCGACAAAGTATCGAAGGTATCGAACTGTGGCCTTTCAATACCAAAAATATTGAAGTATCACGATACCACGAAGTATCGGTATCGAACTTTCACAAGTATCGCGATACTTCGATATATCGAATATCGAACCATCACTATTGTACATATTAGAGTCGTACGTGCATGAATCGGATGATTTATCATATTAAAGGATTGTGCGTGATTTTGCATATTAAAGAGATGTGTGTGTGTGTGTGTGTGGCTGATTGTACATATTAAAGAGGTGTGTGTGTGTGTGTGTGTGTGTGTGTGTGTGTGTGTGTGTGTGTGGCTAATTGTACATATTAAAGAGGTGTGTGTGTGTGTGGCTGATTATACATATTAAAGAGATGTGTGTGTGTCTGTGGCTGATTGTACATATTAAAGAAATACCAAATTCGTTCCATTAAGCGTACATGCCCTAATGCCCGTCATGTCTGTTGAGATGGCTGTACTCAGGAACCACAGGAACCAAAGAAAATGGGTGCACACCCCTGTACGCTTATTGGAACACAAAATTTGACATATTTCCATGTCTCAAATATTTGCTAAGCGTGCTGTATGCTTAATAGAACGAATATGGTATGTATGTCTGATTGTACATATTATAGATGTGTGTGCATGATTCAGATGAGTAATCATATTAAAGGGTTGTGTGTGACTGTGCATGTTAAAGATGTGCAAGGATCTGATTGTACATTTTAAAGAGAAGTGTGTCTGTCTGGTTGTGCATAATAATGAGGTGTGCGTTTGATCAAGGTGTATGAGACGCAGCAGAGCATGAGGCTACGTGTTGCTCTACTGAACTATTGCAAGCGACTGAAGCATGACCATGCGTGGAGTCCTCTCGACATGGTCCACGTACTCCACCGACAACTCACTCTGAGACAAGCCCGCGCCTCAGACATAAAGTGTATGTACAGTTTGGGGTGTCAGGGGATGATGAGGGATTAGGGGGATGATTAGATACTAGGGAGGATGATGAGGGATTAGGGGGGATGATGAGGGATTGGGGGGTGATGAGGGATTAGGGGGATGATGAGGGGGTCAAGTAGAAATGATTGGAATTTAGGTGGGATGATGTGGGGTCAGGTAGAGATGATCAGGGTTCAGCTGGATATGAAGAGGGGTCAGAGGGAGATGATCATGGTTCAGCTGGAGATGATGAGAGGTCAGGGAGAAATAATTGTAGTTAAGGTGATGATGAGAGGTCAGGGAGAGATGACAAAGGGTCATATGGTGATGAGGGGTCATGGAAAGCTGATCGAGGGTCTGATGGTGATGATGAGAGGTCAGAGATAGATAATTGGGGTCAGTCAATATGGATCATAATGGGATTTCAGGGGCTCAATTGGGAATGAAGGTATAACATGGGATGGACAGGGGTTTCATGTGAATGACTGTGGCTCAAAGTTTTTTAGCACAGTATCCAGTCCTCAGTACTCATTCATACAGCTGAGAGAACTGGAGCAACATATAGTGAATGAACTTGCCCAAGGTTCGACACCGCCGCACAGGATTCGAACCCGGGTTCTCTTGGTTGTGAGTCAGAAGCTCCAGCCACTGCACCACGGCGCTACACAAAGAGGTGGTTAGGTTCTAACCTAGGTGTTTCACACTCTAATCGACTTTATAAATGTATCTCATAAGTCCTGCTGCGTAAGATGATTATCCCTTCCTTGGAATAATAAAATCCACGTAATAACATTTCTTCATTTATCCTGCTCATGAGTCGTTCGTGCTCCGTCTGTTCAACCACACAGTCGTGTGCTTGTTTTTTGTAGTGAGTCGACTTTTTTGGAAGTTGATAATCAGTTTGCCAGAAACGGATGAGAGTTCCACAGAAGATGACAAGCACAGATGTGATTGGTTGAAGGCGAAATTTAGCAAGGGAGCTGTGCCGTCTGATCCTCAAATGGAAGGAAAGGTAACGCTTAGGTTTCACTTATTATTCAGACTTAAATAGTAATAAGATCTTGAAAATGTCCAGGATATTTAAGATGAACTTTTTTATTCAAAACATTGGCAACAACAATATATATATATATATATACAAGACAAACAAGTTTACTATAATACAAGTGAGAATGTACACTGTACAATGTTTGAAGGGGGTAAACAGGAAGTCATTCACTTGTATGTAAATTTACCCCCGACATGTATATTTAGACATTTGAGTTATAATTATTGAACTTGCTATTCCTCTACTCTAGCAATCATAATTGATATCATGTAAGGGAAGATGTTCATGTTCCATATTTAAAGTATGTGATAAGTGCACATGTTAACACATATGGTATTTATCACAATTGCAGAATTATATTTGTTGATGTTTGTATTTAGATTTCTATGACCAGATATTTCTTAAATAAGAGGTTCTTGCATTTACATTTAAATGCAGCCATAATATTGGTAGTTTTTGAATAATCACATAGAGAATTCCCTAATCACACTCCATTTACCCCAAGAGACATTGATCGCGGTTGAACAAACACTTTGTCATTCTAAGTCTAAGATTGTTTGATTGCAAGTTGTTCATTTGGTATTCTTGAACATACTTTTATCATTCTGCCTAACTGCAGTAATTGTGTTATTCACAATATTAAATTTTTGTGCTCGACAAGTATTTGGTTGGGCAGCAAGAACAATATTTTCCATAAGTATTTGGTTGTATTTTATAATCACTGTGTGGTAACTTGTTCAATTGTTAATTTTCTATTCTGCTGAACTGTCAGAATTTTTCTGTAGAATTTCACAAGACTCTCGGCATGGATATTTATATTTGACCATTTCTGTGTATCAGTGTTTCTTTCTAAACTAAAACAGTACCAGTCACATACTAACAAGAGCTCTTCAGTGTGCCACCGTTAGCTGCATTGGCTAATCAGTGCACTCACAAATTTAAAAAGTCCTATGTAACAATTCTAATGGTGACACCTGTCACACCTGTCACAGCAAAGTGAGTGTTAACTTGCTAAAATGTGAAATGAAGCCGAGTAACTTTTACACAGATTGTAAGCTTTAAAGTGATACCTCATTTGTTGAAATATCTTCAAATCAATGTTTTCTATTTATTGGCAAAATTGAAACATCGATGTTTTTGAGAAACGAGTTTATTTTGACTAATATTGTTTGTTGGTTCGTAAACGCATGTATTTTCTTGGTTGTGGAATATTTGTTAAGGAATATAAGCAGGACGTTGAAAAGTAAGAAACATAAGGTACTCATTTCTTCCAAAATAAAACAAATTTATGGCACATCACCGAGACAGCTATTTTTGCCTCGTGTGTAGAATAGGCCCATGTCACTTACCGCCCGGTTCGCTGTGGTGGGCCACGTACAGTGTTGATTAAGACCTGTTTCTGTCTCCAGAGTGAAGTGCTCAGTCTGTACACAGCCAGCAGACATGGGAATCAAAGGCAGGCTTTGAGTATTCATGTGCGAACCGCAGTCGGTATTCTCAGTGAGGCGGACATCGAATTAGTTGCGAAGAAGCAACTCTTCATGGGCTGCTCGGCGATAATGTTTTTCCTGAGAGCTGCCGACTTCACAGCTCTCGACGATGTGAGTAGAATAGGCTAAATTATTGCCATACCAGTATGGGTTATTAAACAGTAGGGGTGAATAGGAGATAGGTGTAAGCAAGAGATAGGGATAAATAGGAGATAGGTGTAAGCAAGAGATAGGGATAAACAGGAGATTTGGGTAAATAAGCGTTTTATAAATGAATTAATTTGTATATTTACCTTCTAATCCATCACATTGAACTAGTAAAATTTATTGAAATATGGGTATTGGTTCAGCCCAAGCGAAGCGTCTAAATTATGTCAACCATTGTGTTTTGTAATAAATAATCTAAAAGCCTTTTTGGTTACATCATTATATTGCTTTTCACGTCTCTCGGCTTTTATGATTTATTCTTATTCTTTCATTTTATTGCAGGATTTCTGGTTGGAGGAGCAGCTGCGATTGAAGACAGTGCTTCTGGCCACACCCTTCTCTTCCGCCCTACCCCTGGTCTGCCTGGTACCCCACCCCCTCACTGACCACCAGCACGACACCATCACTGACCAGCTGGGACTGGACATGATCCTTGAGGATGGTCTCATTTCGAGCAGTCGTGTCATTGCCATGGAGACGCATGTGGAGGAACCAGAAACCAGCAGGACGGTGAGTAGAGTTGGCAGCGGTCACTCGCCCGGTCACACTGGCCGGCTGATCGATGGCATGATTTTGAGGGAGCTGAGTCTCACCAGATGGTGCCACTTTGGAGCGCAGTAACCAGGTCATTGGACTTTCCATTGCTCCAGTTCACTCAGCTTAATGAATGAGTACCTGGCTATAGACAGTGGTGGATATTTGTGAACGAATAGTCTAGTCTTTGCGCATTAATTGCACCATGGCTGAAGACTTACCACAGAAGTCAAAATGGTGTTCAATTGAACAGGTCTGCCAGGGAGTAAAATGTAAAGCACTTAGTGTAGTGCAATCCTGTGGACTGGATACTGCGCTATATAAGAACTTAACTTTAATTGCCAGTTGTTCCTCGCCAGATGGCACCATGTTGCAGTTGTTCCACACCAGATGGCACCACTGTGCATCTTGAATCAGCATTGAAAGATTTGAATAGTTGTTTTAATACGTACTGCATTATTTTGCCACCTGATGCAATGGTGGTCAGTATTAGGTAAAGTGAAAAAGTTTTGTTATTTTGTCTGATGATTTTTAATTACCTACAGGCTGTGTTCATAGGTTGATGAAAAAAGTATGTTTTAATGTGGCGAATAAAAGAAATAAACACAGAAATTGGAAGTGTGCATTCTAGAAGATGTACTTTTCTAAGTATTGTAATCCGTGGTGACCCTGACTCACTGGTACTGTACATAAATGAAAGGGAATCTCACTCATTGATGTACAGTGCAAGTGATGTATTCCCCTGATTCTCTTTCAGTTGGTGGTGAGTGTGCGGTGGTTGGCAGAACGCTGCCCGGAGCAGCTTGCCCTGAAGGTGGTGCAACTGAGAGACTTCGTAGAAGACTGTCTCAGTCAAGACTTCTACACCCTCATCTTCCAAAATCTCTCTCAACGCAAGTGCAACGGACTACCACATCAGGTAGGGGAATAGTACTACTTTAGGTTGGAAAATAATCCTACATCAGAAGGGAAAATAATACTTCATCAGGTAGATAATCTTGCACTAGATGCAAAAATGATCCTATATCAGGTGGCAAAATAATTGTGTGTCAGGTGGAAGGTAATCCTACATCAGCTGGAACATAATCCTACAATAAATGGAAAAATAATACTACAGCACATGGAATATAATCCTACATCAGGTAGGAAAATATTCATACATCACATGGAAACATTCCTAGATAATCCTACATCAATAATCCTACATCAGGTGGAAATAAAACATTCTGTATTGCGTAATTCCTAGGAACTCTGGAGCTCAGAGGTGCAATAAACCAGAATCATGATTAATTATTTCAAATATCAATCAATGTTCTTTCTGCTGCAGAGTCCGAGGGCATTGATTGCGCTGTATAATGCCGTGGTCCACCATATGGTGGAGCTAGTGACACATCCGGACCTTGCCAAGGTGTCATGGCCGCTGAATGAGTTTACAAGTTACAATGAAGGTACAGTATGAATATCGAATCTTGTTTTGTATGATAGTATTTGGTCGTTAAAGGTGGTGTGCTTGTATTATGTTGTGCCGTTTAGTTTTAACCAGCTGCCATGAAATGAATTTGTTTACACTACAAACAACGTAGTGTAAAAAAGTATGACCCTATGGTAGAATTAGAATAAATTGTTATTTGTAGAATTGTTTTTACAAAATTCAGTTCAGACTTGTTGCAAATGAGTAAAATTGATTGAAATTCTGAGTTATATTTAAATGTTAAACAGTGTCACAAAATCTAATGTAAGTATTAATAAATTTGCGGTACCCGATTTGACATAGCAAGTTAAAGGTGCAGGTGCACTAGGATTCGGAGTGAACGAGAGACATAACGTGACATCAGATATGTATGTACGAGAAGCCAACTGGCGTTCCCATTTAATACAACAAACATATGCGGTTCAGTGATAGTTGGCCAACCGTTACTCTGCTATGACATTATATTTATAACACCATACATTGTACTCGACGAGTATGCATCCAAATACGAAATTACATGGAAGACAATTTAAACAGCTGGTAACTTACATGAAGACTGGTATATACCCTTGTAAAGTCTATGAACTGTAACCAATGAATGTCTCGTGATGTGCGAATGTCAACGTTCGCATCGGTCGCGTTCGGCGAGATGTCAGGATGAAGTCGAAAGTCGCTTGGCGTTTGGCGAACGAATTCACGTGGATGAAAGCAGGCGACTCGGGCGATCGAGTAGACGGTAGATTTGCCTTGTCGATCCCACGCGAATCACCAGGCGACAACACGGAAACGATGTCACGACGTCGGCGGTGTCGAGAAGGTCTGTCACGGAGTCTGTGTTACGACAGCTGGCAGACGAAACGGTGGTGGCCTCGCATTCGAAGATCACATCAAAACGGAACTGCAGTCGGTTATCGCTCAGTCTTCTTCAACGCGTGAGAAGTGCAGCGTCTCACAACTAATCAGTACTGTTGAAATCGTAGAAGTTTTTACTACAGGCGTTGGGCGGACACACGTTTCAGCCCAATTCCTGGAGACGAGTGCAACACTTTCTTCTGCTCAAATGTTCGTCTGGCCTCGAATGGCCGTCCTGGCCTTATATAGCTTGATGGCCGGAAGTTAGTCTGACCAATTACAACACTTAATACAAATTAAAGTCGCTTCAAAAACTGGCTCCCAAAACCATTCACACTTCGAAGCAATCCATTCAACTTGCTGAGTTTAAAATAGATTTTGCGAGCTAAACGTCTGGGTATATAAGTACTCATTCAATCTTTAACTTACATGAATTACTTACATAATTAATATCACTGGATTCCCTGTATCGAACCGGATACCACAATATTCATCGTACATTCCAACTCTCATGAATTAATCCATAATTTTAATAAAACACGCACTCTATTCATAAGCTAGGTCTTTATTTTAATCTGATTAAATTCTATACAAACCACTTTGTGACAAACAGTTTTCTATTAAAATGATCAAGCAGTTAAACAAAATGGGTGACTTAAATGTGTGAAACGTTCCTATTATCATATATTACGTCAACGTCTGATTTTCACCTCCTCACCGAAGAAATACATCCCATACATTGACTGATTCGTGAGTGTGATTTCCACACAGATCGTCTGTCCACCGACTGGAATAGCCGCAAGAGGTTCGCTAGTCTGGAGGCATCGCTGTTGTCTCTCCGCCTGCCTCAGTTTGAGTTCGACGGAGAACAGACGGGATATTGGGAAGAATCATGCGAGGACGTGAAGGCATTTGTGGCGGCCGTCTCAGCCCAGGGTGGCAGTGACACAGCACTCCTCTCCAGGTGGGTGGTGTCAGTGTTGGAGGCTCAGATGAGCATCATAGAGTGGTCTTCTTGTGACTGTCAAATGTTAGTACTGGTCTACAGGAATGAAATTGTGTAATAGCACATAACAACTAATTAAAAATACCAGTAAAATGCCCATGCTCTTGATGGTGCTATATACACACACAAAAAAGACGTTCCAGAGTATTTGTAAATAACATTAGTTATGATGTTATTTGTAATGCAAGTTATATATACCCATTCACGTGGCTTGGAACAATCACAGAAACCACGTGTAATGTTGTTAGCACTCGATTTACGTCCGGAATGAACATTAACGCCATTACAAAGCCAACAGGGAGTTTCGAAAAAATACAGGTGAAACTTTATTTTGTTCATAGATTAATCCCTGAAAGCTTGCCACCTGAGGTGCAAGCCGTCTAGTTTGAAAACAAACATACCCACATACTTATACTTACAGACCTCTCTAGCTCGATTATAGTTAGATTTACATTGCATGCTGAATGGGAAGGTGGACATATCGTAATATCGTACTAAAACAGTTGGTTGAAATGATCAGACTTTGTGTGTTGATTGCTGACGTTGGTTGTCGTTGTGCTGCATTGTAGAACTTTCTGGATTCTGCACAAGTCAAAGCGTCAGTCTGAAGACACGCGTCTGACGACACACTGGAAGTCACAGCATCACCCGCGCCACGTCACCATTCCTTGGACTGACGTCATCCTTGCCTGCATTGACTACAAATTAGCTCAGTTGGAATGCTACGATAGCTCAGAACCTGAAGTAAGCCATGTGGCATATGCGTCTTGATATGCCACTGTCGCATTGCTGTGCTCTGATTCTTCCTTCCATGCTCTTTGAACTAGATATCCTTTCCAGTTCTAGCCACTTCTCATTGTAGTTTGTGGAGTACTTCCATGTTGAAATCCACAAATATTATTTCAGTGTCGTAGGATTTTAGAGCATGTTTTAAAAATGTAGTGTTGATTTGTTGTCAGTGATTTATGTTGTTCGTTTAACCATATCTGGCTAATATTCTTTATTCTGTTGTCCAATGTGTTCTTGGACAGTGAATTTGTGACACAAATAGCAATTATATGATCATAGAAGTACATTGCTGCTTTTGTGTCAACTACAAGTGATGTATGCAAACTATCATGGGAAAATGACCCACCCTCCACTCCTGGCCCCTATATGCACCAGATCTGACCACTCTCCCTTTGCATCCTGTGTGGAGTAACCTAGACTCCCGTTTACACACAAAGCATGATACATAATAGATGGCCCCTTAGCATTATTTATTTGTTGTTCACAAAATGTATCCACATGTTTTATGTGGAGGTTCTGTGATGGTCCTCTGGTTCTGCTGCAGGGGGAGATTGGCCAGGAAGTGACAGTGTGCTACCTCAAGAACCAGGCCGGCCATGTCACGCTGCCCACAGCTTGGCTCGAGGCTACAGATGCCATGTTGGAACAACGTAATGCTTTCTTATGCTGGTTGAGTTTATTTCACTGCTATGTTTCTGGTCTTGTTAATGAGAAAAATCAGCAATTTTCATTGGATGATTTATAGGTTTTTAGCCATCGTTTTATACCATAAATAGGCGTATTTAAATAGCAGTAATATGTATTTGTTTAAATATTAATTGCTGAATGATTACAAATTTATGATAGTAACGCATTTGGTATGGATATTATTTTTGACAAACCCAGATGTCTTTAATACAGATAAATTCAGTGTATTGCAATGTCCTTCAAAATAATCGCCATTGAACTGAAAGAGAAAGATGGTGTCAATCAACCAGCAGGAAAAATCCGTGATTTGGGTTTTGGTAGTTTTTATTCCAGTTTTACACAAATTCTGGTGGTAAGTGTACTATGGTCATGCACCACCATGATGCTTTCAATTGGAAGAGTTGAGAGAATTGAAACATTATTTATGTGAAACCCAACTAACTACACATCAAAATCCAACAGCTTTCAGATCGTTTGTAGAGGTTTTTCAAAACGAAATAACAAGTCATGGCTGTTGTGTAAACTGCTGGTTGTTTAAGCAGCGTAACATAGATGAAATAAACAAAATGTACAACGAAATGTCTGAATGCTCCATGTTTTCGGCATCCATTTTTGGTGGTATGACGGACCTTCACGTAATGGATAGATCAATTCTCAGCCATTGAAATGTAAAAAAATTCATTGGATTTGTTTATTTCAGACGTCAGTGTAGAAGACACAATGATTGGGCGACAGAGAGGAGACGATGACATTTCTCACAGTCAATCATGGACTGACGACATTGGTGACAAGAGTGTTACCAAGGCGACTCGCCAATTGCTCGGCAGCATCGCAGAAGAGCAAGTGGCATCGCAACAGTTTGAGGACAAGCTACGCAAGATACTGCAACCAAAGCTGCCGGATGACTTGCTAAACATCACCAGTTATGATGAACAAGATGCGACCGCCATCTTTGGCATGACGTCACTGCTGTCTAGTCCCATCTTCAGTCTGGCGCTCACCAGTAAATTGGACAGAAAGCAGGAACGCAAACGCGATGTCAGCAGCAAATGTTTTCCACCGCAGTCATTGGCTGAGGATGTAGAAGAACTGAACCACAGTTTGGAGTCGCAGAAAGCGGCAAATTCGCTGTATGAAATGAAACTCCGAATGTACATGAACGAAGATTTGCTGTGGTAAATGAAAGTCGTGTTCATTGTGTATAGATTTAAATCAGCCGGTGATAGATACGAATTAAACAGACAAATAAAGTTGCTGAATTTGAGATGATGTATGCAGTTTCTGTACACGTATTTGGTTGACCGGAAATGATAACCTCAACAAGCTACGAGGTATGACACACAATAGTGCTCTACAAGCCCTTGTTTAGGATGTATGCAGATTATTTAGTTTTATACAAATGGGCGAGTAGCACTTGTTGAAATGCACTGTTTCTGAGTGTATACTATTAAAATTACTATATAAATTTAATAAGTTTTGCAAAAAAACATAATTTATTTTGTTCCAGACTTTAAAACCTGTCCTGAGTTGGGTAAAAGTGTCCACAACTATAGCATTTCCATGTTTTTCTAATCCAGCACAAAGTCGGCTAAAACAGATCATGCCACTAGTAATGTTGGCTGGGAGGGCAGCAAAGTGATTGACAGAGAAAACAACGCGTGTGCGATCGATTAAGTTTGCCATCTCATGAGCTGGATTAGAAAATCCACACCAAAAAGTAATCGAGCGAGCAAAAGAACTTGTAGTCCATGATTGGGTTCTCCCAACTTTAACATTTTCACCAAGGTAAATACATGTTGTTGTTCTCCTCTTGTTTCCCTTTATGTCTGCTGAAGCTGGCCTCGACACTGATCCTCGATTTATGTTTTCTTTTCCTCCCCCTCACTTATTTTGCACTGCTCTCTCCACTCCCTTCTAATTTTCACTCATTCTCCACTCCTCTCCCTTTACACAGTCCTCCCATCGCAGTCTAGGTCGTTCTCGTCTCCTCTTCTCTTCCACTCTCCAAACATCTGCTTTCTTAGCCGATTGTTCTACTCCTATTTGCTCCACGTGTCTGGCCCACTTTAGTCGACTCCTCACCATCTTCTCAAAACTTTCTTTAGCACCAACCTTCTCTCTCAGCTCCTCCATTCTTCACTTGGCAGTTCCCTTCACCCCCGCAATTCTTTTGGCCCAGTTGTTTTTGCAAACTTGTACCATCTTCTGTTGTTTTTCTGTCATTGCCATTTTCGCCATACAGGCATGCTGGTGTCACATATTAGGAAAGCACTTTTCCTTGAGCTTACGCGATTTGCGTCTGTCTCTCATCACACCTTCAACTTTCCTCCATGCGTTCATCCTCACTTTTACTGTGCGAATGTTGGTGTCTGAGCTGCCGATCCCGCATCTCAAAGCTGTCTCCTTCGTTGATGTAGGTCACCCAGGATAACGCCGCAGTTGCTATTGAGTCCCAATCATAATGAATAAATACATTTATGTGGCCAAAACATGCACTTCTTGGATGGATTTTTAGTGCCACGAGGACGAACGGTCACCCGGGTCGGCTCTTCGTATTTCAAGTGATAACAGACTGCTGCGTTCCTTTGCAACCGTGGTCACGGTGTTCATCACTTCACAAGTCGTGAATAACCTTCCAGACATCAGACGACCCGTGAACACCGGATGTAAAGTGGTGATCTGAAGTAGGTTCCCGAGTTCATAACCGGTGATCACCATTATCCACAAGAGGTATGCATCGTGATCACGGGTGCAATGGAACGTAGCATAATATCCCTCTCCACGCTCTCCCCCCCCCTCACACACGCACGCGCATGCACACACACACACACACACATTTATATGGGGAGATGTTTAACAGTTGTCGATACAATGTACACTTACCTAATCACGACACGAAAAGTATGCAACGATGCTTTCAGTTGTTCGTGAAGCGATGGTCAACTCATGACAATGAAGCTTTTTGTCTCTGCCGTTGAGGAAGTAGAATAAAATAGAGCAATATTTATTTGGTCACACATATAGTATACAACATCTTAAATGACACAATCAGTAGACAACACATGCAACTCAGGAGATCATCTGGAAACCCCTAGCCCCTGTAGGGGGTGTTTGTTGACGACCACCTGGAGTACAATTACACAATAAAACAAAATGATACAGTTATGATTAAATGAACAAAAAAGTAGTATGCTACAGTGTAAAGTACTGTGAACACATAATAGATGTAATAATATATTGCAACTACAAATTACTGATATGCGAATGTTTACGCAACAGCATTTTTACTGGTGTAACCTGCGTAGCATTATTAAAATGAATTTATTTACTTATTTTTCAGTACCAACTGCGAGGAATTGTCAAGAATTGTGTCGATTTTTTCATCAAAACCTAATTTTGAAGAAGATTACTAATATAACACGGGATGTTGGAACAGAAACAGCACGACGTCACACTACTAACCAGTTAATGCACAGCTGACGAGGCATAATGTACAAATCTACTATCAAAAGAAGAGTCGGACAGTCCCAGTCGTTGACCAGCCGTCGATGGGTTTACACGGCCGGTCTGGTGTTCCTCAGTTGGTGATCACAAATGCGTTGCACCTAATTCTCGCTGTAATCAAGGTTGTTCAGAGAGTGCAAGTAACTGACAACGAGCAAGCTTTTGCTGCCGTACGCACGCACGCAAACACACACACACACACACACACACACACACACACACGGTGTTCTGGTGGACATGTGCAATCATCAATCAGTTTGCTCGTTGCACTAATTAGATAAACGTCCTTCTTACTTCTGTTTTCTCCCGACGTACGCCCGGAGGAAGCTAACAACTTTACATGTATAATTTATTATAGTCTTAGCAGGGATGCTGCTGCACACTGGGAACTACCACAGATGGTGAAGTGTCTTTAATTTAATAGTAACGACACGCTAGTGTACATTGCGGAATTATGTTAAGTCGATTGAGACCCCCCAGCCAGCAAACCTAGATCTGCCGGAAGACTGAAGGAAATGGGTAAGAACTTTGTGAAATAGGCTACTGGGAGAATTAAACAATCTTTATTGCGTCTAGTGATTCGTTCTAAAACGTTCTACAACATGCTCTCAATGACCCACAGATCAATATTTCAGAGAATGTAGGTGGACAAATGTTGGGTGGGTGGATGGAATATGAGGGGTGTGAGTGACGAATGAACGAGTGATGGGTGGATGGATGGACTACAAGGGGTGTGAGTGACGAATGAACGAGTGATGGGTGGATGGATGGAATATGAGGGGTGTGAGTGACGAATGAACGAGTGATGGGTGGATGGATGGAATGCGAAGAGTGTGAGTGACGAATGAACGAGTGATGGGTGGATGGATGGAATATGAGGGGTGTGCATGAGTGACGAATGAACGAGTGATGGGTGGATGGATGGAATATAATAATAACTTTATTTATACACTAAAATCCAAAGTAGAACTTTGTTCAGTAGTGTTGACAATAGTCGTTAGAAATTATAAGAAATAAATATAATAATACAAGTAAAACATATAAATACAAAACTTAACTAGAGAAATTAAATCAAAGATGATATTGATGTAAATTATATTATATATCATCCATAGTAAAAATAAGTATATATATAAATACATAAGTATATAAAACAACTATATAGTAAATTGCGAGATAAATATATTATAAATATATAGATATTAGTTAATTAATAAATAATAAATAACTACAGTAATACATTATTAGTTTCAATTAAAATTTCAGGTAATAAAATAAATATGGGGTATGACGACTAAAGTATAAAATTATGACGGCTAAACATTAAAATCGAGTTTAAAATAGTGTGTTTTAAGACGAGCTTTAAATGTGTCTATGCACTGTATCAGTCGTAAATCTTCCGGCAACGCATTCCAGAGGGTCGGTCCTGCGCACGAGAACGAGCGACGGCCGTACCGCTCAAGGTTGTGCCGCGGTACAGTTAATAGTCCACAGTCAGTTGATCGAAGTGCGCGGCGCGGCGCGGCACGTATGGTGAAATCAATGACGCGAGGTAGGCCGGCGTCTTGTCGTGAAGGGCGGTGAACACAAGCACGAGTAGCTTATACTAAATGCGCCACTTCACCGGCAACAAGTGCAGGCTATTCAGTGCTGCAGTGATGCTCTGTCGATCGCCCCGCCTAATACGTAATACGACTCTGGCCGCAGAGTGTTGTACCATCTCAAGGCGGTGGAGTAACCGGTCGGATATTCCGTACAACATGGCGTTCCCGTAGTCTATTCTTGAAGTAACAAGAGCATGTACGAGACACTTGGTTGTTTCGGTCGTTAGTGTGTCGCGTATACGTGAGATTCGGTGCAGGTGGTAATATGCACTCCGGCACGCATTTGCTACATCGAGAGGTCGGCATCAATAGTAAAACCGAGAACTCTGACGACAGCAGATGTTGGCACTAGCTGACCGCAGACATCGACATGTGTTAGTGTTATTGGCGCGCAGAGGGTGGAGGATTTGATGACAATTGCCTACGATTTGGACCTGTTGGGTATTAATCCATTGTCGCAGAGCCAGACGTTGACATCTCGAAGACATGTATATGAATATGAGGGGTGTGAGTGACGATTGAACGAGTGATAGGTGCATTGATGGAATATGAGGGGTGTGAGTGACGAATGAACGAGTGATGGGTGGATGGATGGAATATGAGGGGTGTGAGTGACGAATGAACGAATGATTTGAGAAGGCAAGACAAAAAACAGGATTATCGGGTCATTGACTGTTGTATAGGGAAATGGATTATGTAGAGATGTTCTTTTATATATTTTAGTTCATGCCTATACTGAGCTGAGGCGCTTCCCCGAGGGCGTGGCTGGAGCAAGTGATTCATATGATGAGATTCATCATTCATGGTTGTTATTGCTTTCCGTAAGCTTATACAGCTGTTCTAAGGAGGGAGGAGATAAGCCGATACTGTTGCCTGCTACAAAGACAATCCTCTCCAGTTGCTTCATGTCTTTCACCGAGAGTCCAACATACCAATTCAAGAGTGAAAAGACGAATGTGTCCTATAGAATAGCATGACAATGTTACTGCTGACATTACACTTCTTGAGCTACCTCAATAAGTACATTTTTGCTGAGATTTGTTGAGTGTAGAAACACATTGATCAGACCAGGTAAGATCACTTCTGACGGTATAGACTATAGTGCCTAAGTAAGAGAACAAAACTGTTCTCTGTTTCAATGGTTTCAGTACCTATGTTTACTGATCCGTGTTCTTTCTTCCCTTTCCTGGACTCAATGATGAGCTCTTTGGTTGTGTTTTTGCTTATGTACAGTTTGTGTTGGTTGCTCCAGTTTTCAAGGACGACATCAGATTGGAACGGGTTGAATACATACGCCATGCTCTTGACGCAGTCAACTGACGTAATGACGTAATTAATAGAGTTATGATCTGTGACGTAACGTCGACGACTTTCCGGTCCGATTTAAAGATTATATAGCCGTGGCTCCGTCACCATACAAAGTAAGTCGGTTTTTGTTAGGACACGTAATCCGTTGCTGCAGCGATTGATTATCACTGCCCTCTGTCTTTAGACAGATTGCCACCTGAACTCAGTGTTTGGATGTTGCAAAAAGTAACAACAGGATTTTAAGGCAGGATTTAAAGTATGAACTAGGTCGATTTTTCAGATGACATTAAATGTGTATAAATAATACAACGTTAGCATATTAATATAATATATTATTAATACGCTAACGTTGTATATTGTCATAAGTGCTTCACCTGCGAGGTCCACCCACCTCTTTCTATGATCGTTCACTTTCTTTGATGATTGGCCTCTGATCTACTAACTGGCGATGGATTTCAGAAAACACAACGATCATTATTTATAAATAGTTATTTACGTATGTGTTTTGATGGCTTATCTAGAGGACCTTTCCCCTACCTGAACGAACTGAGTGGTGATCTCCAGATGGCGGCTGCTTAATGATAATGACTGATGGCTTGGATTGTTCTCCATGGCTTAGTGTAAGCTAGTTCGTTTCGATTGTGACGTTTCGTTTAATGCTGCATTCTGATTAAAGCTGTTTTTAAGAAAGTTTATGTACAACATGAACAAGATTTACTTGTTTGATTGCACTCGCTACCGTATATGTCATTTTGGCATTTGATCGATTATGCTTTTGCAATACTCATGATGATGATGATGATCATCATCATCACCATCACTGTCACCGGGGCCGGAACATAGACGAGCAGTTTCCATGTGTCGATCGTTCATCAAGGATGGAAGGTCTGTCACTTCAACTTCAAGGTTTTCGCAGATCAGTTTGGTGTATATTTTCTTCTGCTTCCCTCTGTTTTTCTTGCCATGCATGGGTGTCCACAATATGAATATTGACGCTGGTTCTTCGGTGTTACGATAGCAATTAGCAGCTAGTTGTAGGCGCCTCATGCGAATCGGAATTGTGAGTTTGCCTACATGCCCATGAAGTTCTTCATTTTTAAGCCTATTGCTCCTGTGGCCATTTAGGCATTTCCTTAACATTCTGGCGTAACTCCCATCTACATTTCTTTCCAGTTATTGTGACAGGGTCCAGGTATCCGTTTCATACAACAATAGAATTTCGACGGTGGCGCTGGAGATTGACAATTTGAGGGTTCTTTTCATTTTTTCTTCCATACATGGTTTAGATTGTTACATGCTTGCCAGGCTAGGACAACGGGCTACTGAACTTTTATGCACGTAGGTACTACATATACAGGAACCTAAATATATAAAATCGTCTACAACCTAAATATATGAAGTCGTCTACGTTCTCGAGTACTTCACCACTAGCCGTCTTTATTGCTTTACAGTCATAGTTTATGTTGATGGTGAACACCTTGGTTTTATACACCCTCGCGCGCCAGGGGGCGCTGCTGATTACATCAGTCTCAGTACCCCCGGCAGATCACCTTGCTAAAACTCTCAAGATAAGCTCAGCCAATAATGCCGCTTGCCGTAAAATTCCAGTCGTCTTATGGGTGGTTTTCATGGACTGTTTGGGCAGCAGACGTAATTATTTGAATACACAATACACAACTCCGGGCATCTGCTTTCTTTGCCAACGGTTCTTCTCCACAAGTCCTGCCCACTTCAATCGACTTCTTAAGAAGACGTTAGTGAGAAGTCGGTTGAAGTGAGCAGGACTTGTGGAGCGAATTGGAAAAGAACGATTGACAAAGAAAGCAGAGGATTGCGTGAAGAGAGACCTGGGGTGATGAAAAGGGGAATGGAGAAAAATAGCAAAAGACCGAGGAGAAGATGACGGGAAGAAGGGAAGTGAGAGTCAGTGTGACAGAAGAGAGGTTAGGAGGGACGATGACAGGAGGAAAGGTGACAAGAAAAACAGCGTCAGGAAATAATGGAACGAAAGAGATTGTGACAGGAGAGCAGACGACAGGGTAACAAGACTACAACCAGACAGATGCAAACCGGAGAAGGAGCTACTCTGAAGCAGTGATTGAGGGGGCAATGAGAAAAGAGAGGGTGTTCATGGGCGACTCTATTCTGAGAAAGACAGATAAGACACTAAGCGAAGGGGAGGACGTCGTTGTTTGTTTAGGGGGGCTAGGATAGAACACGTGACTGAAAGGGTAGAGAAGGTATTGGGACATGGCATGGGAGGGTCTATATTAGTACACGTAGGGACAACTAATGCAGACATTAGACTGGGATAGAACAGAAATACAGACAGTTAGTGAGGAAGTTAAAGAAAACAAGAGTTGAACAGATTATTCTCTCAGGAATTTTGCCAGTAATGGGAGGAAGGGGCAACATATAGAAATTGCAAGAGGATGGCGATCAACGCACTAGTTGAGCAGATGTGTGAAGAAGAGGGGGTGGGATTCGTAGATTTATGGGAATACTTTGTTGGGAGGGAAGATATGTACATGAGAGATGGCCTCCATCTAGAAGATAGTGCTGGGAATATAATATCGGAGGCATTCTTAATGGCAGAAGACCTAAATGAGTGTTTTGGTTCGGTGTTTACCAGGGTAGATATTAGTTCACTGCCAGTACCAAAGGCTAAGTTTAAGGGGGCGAAATCAGACTATTTACGACAGCTAATTGTAACCCCGGAAATGGTAGCTAAGAAAATAAGGGCTTTGAAGGATAATAAATCACCTGGAGTGGATGGGATTCCGCCCAAACTACTATTGGAAATTGTAGAACAAATTAGCATACCACTTGCAACAGTTTTCAACTTGTCATTAGAAGAAGGAGTGGTTCCTTTAGAATGAAAAGAAGCAAACATTATACCGTTATTTGAAAAGGTTCCAGAAACAAGTCAGAGAACTACACACCAGTGCGTTTAACATCAGTGATTTGCAAATTATTAGAAAGACTAATTAAAGAGATCACATGGTGGATTTTCTTGTTAAACATAACTTGTTAAACCCATCTCAACATGGGTTTATAAAAGCGAGGGCACGCTTAAGAAATATGTGGTGTAGATGAGGGATCACCAGTAGATATCATCTACTTAGATTTTCAGAAAGCTTTCGACAAAGTGCCACATCAAAGATTACTGCTTAAACTAAAGGCCTATGGCATAGGAAATAGTTTAATTAACTGGATAGAAAAATGGCTAATTGGCAGAAAACAACAGGTAGTAGTTGCTGGGGTGTCTTCAAATTGGAAATCAGTTTTGAGTGGTGTACCACAGGGATCGGTACTGGGACGTATATTATTCTTAATATATATCGTCGATTTGGACGATGATATAACAAGCAAGGTTTTGAAATTTGCGGATGATACAAAATGATTCAGAAGGATTAAATGTGATGGAGATAGACAGCATTTACATGATGATCTTGACAAATTGATAAAATGGTCTGAAAAATGGCAAATGTTATTCAATTTTGGGAAATGTAAATGCCTCCACACAGGATATGGGAACGAAGATGTACAATATACAATGGGTGGTTCTGTACCAAGTACTACTGTAACAGAAAAGGACTTAGGGTTAACCATTAGTGCTGATATGAAGGTTTCAGAGCCGTGCGGAATTGCCGCTTCAAAGGGAAATCAAATCCTTGGATTATTTAGGCGAAATATAACGTATAAGGAAAACGAGCTAATAATACCGCTGTACAAAACAATAGTTAGGCCTCATTTAGAATATTGTATCCGCGCGTGGAGGCCACATTGCAAGAAGGACATAGATATGCTAGAAAGAGTACAGAGGAGAGCAACTAAAATGATACAAAAACTTAAGGATCTTAGTTACGAAATACGCCTAAAGAATGTGGCTTAACAACACTAGAGACCAGGAGATTGAGAGGAGATCAGATAGAAGTGTTTAAAATATTGAATGGTTGTGAAAATATTTATAGAATTATTTTGTTCTCAGTTAAGAAAGATAGAAGGACCAGAGGACATGAAGATACATTAGTAAAGGAGTAGTGTAGATTAGATATAAGAAAGTTCTCATTCTCACAAAGGACTGTAAATGAATGGAACAGATTATCTCATGATTGTGTTAGTGCTGGTAGCGTGAATATGTTTAAAAATAAACATATTCAAACTTCCTTGTCCAACTGCTAAATAGAGTTTATTTTGGGATGGCAAGAAAATGTCGACGTATCCCAGCCAGCTTCATCCCTGAAGACAGTGAACGATGAGGAAAACAACAAGACCGCTCAGCAGCTCGTGAGAATGGTCGAATGGTCGAATGGGTAATTATATTGTGATTCCTGGAAATAGGGCGCGAGTCGGACGGGTGTCAGCACTGTTCTCATGGGTGGTAGGGCGAAGTCAAATATGAGGTTAATTCAGCTAACTTCTATACAATACGTAGGAGATCTGCCAGGGGTAGTGTACGTAGTCACACCCCAGGGGTAGTGTACGTAGTCACACCCCTCGATATACAAATGCAAGATATATGATTTCTTCCTTTGGAAACCGCCTACTCCTCAGTTTTATGATGGAAAATCCTAGACCAGATTCTTTTGTTGATTGTCTCATGACATAGCCCAATACTATGATAAATATGTATGGAGTTAATGTATCACCGTACAAAACACCGGCCTTGATGTAAAAGGACTCGGTTTCTCCGTTAGGTGAAATAACGGATGTTGTCCTGTCTTTATACAGGACTTCAAGAGCACTCACAATCTTCTCTGGCATTGCGTAGGCACGTACGTTTTGAACATTTGGCCATGGTGAACAGAATCAAATGCCTTTTTGAAATCGATACATATCAGTACAGCAGACCAAGGTGTTGACCTGCATCTTCAAAAATTCTGCGCCAAGCTAATATGCAGCCAGTTGTAGATCTACCTTCGCGGAAGCCATTTTGAAGCTAGAAGTGGCTCTATGGCAGGCTTGCATCTATTTAAAAAGAGATGATTATACATCTTAGCTGCTATTGTTGTCAAGCTTATACCTCGATAGTTTGTTGCCAGTGATATATTTCCTTTCTTTGGAATGGACACTATGTTCCACTTTTTGAGAACGCATTAGGCTTTACAAAATTACTGAAGATATATATGTATGTATGTATGTATGTATGTATGTATGTATGCATGCATGCATGCATGTATGTATGTATGTATGTATGTATGTATGTATACTTATATATGTGATTACAGAGTTCCAGTAGTGTTGATTTTTTAATTCACCCAACTTCTTCCAGACTTCGTGTGGAATTCCACCTAGTCCAGCTGTTTTTTATACATCTGAATTTCTTGACAACTTCATCTAATTCCAATAAAGTCACAGTTTCAGAGCTTATGTCCAAACCATTTTCAATCACTCTCTCTCTCTCTCTCTCTCTCTCTCTCTCTCTCTCTCTCTCTCTCTCTCTCTCTCTCTCTCTCTCTCTCTCTCTCTCTCTCTCTCTCTCTCTCTCTCTCTCTCTCTCTCTCTCTCTCTCTCTCTCTCTCTCTCTCTATATCTCTCTCTCTCTCTCTCTCTCTCTCTCTCTCTCTCTCTCTCTCTCTCTCTCTCTCTCTCTCTCTCTCTCTCTCTCTCTCTCTCTCTCTCTCTCTCTCTATGGTTGGTTCGGTGTTGGCTGTTGAAGGTGGTTTTCCATTTAATCTACCCTTAGGTGCTAACTTTCTGCCAGTTACATGAATTATAACTTTCCAAGCTTGTCGGGAGACACCTTGACTTTGTGATAGTTCACATTCACTGAGGAATGTAGGGTAGCATTTCTTTTTCTAATCGTATCGAAAGTATCGAAATAAACATTCGACCGAAACCGCGCTGCTGTACGTTACAAGTGCCATCAAAACAGCCATGGACAATAAACAAGGAACCATCTTGGTTCTCGTTGATTTTAGTGCCGCCTTCGATACTATTAACCATGACGTCTTGATTAAGCGTCTACGTTTGCGCTATGGCTTTGTTGGAAAAGCACTGGACTGGATGACATCGTACCTGCAAGACCGGACGCAGCGTATTGTAATCGGTGACCAATCGTCGAGTACTACTACTCTAACGACAGGTGTCCCGCAAGGCTCCGTCCTTGGACCACTGCTCTTTTCATTATATGTCCAACCTATCGGTGACATTATTCGAGCCCATGGGCTGTTCTTCCACCACTATGCCGACAACTTACAGATCTATTCACATTTCGACCTGAATCGTCCCGCTTTAACGGCTGCGGTTCAGCAAATGGAGGACTGTTTGGGTGAAATAAAGAACTGGATGGCAGGGAATTCTATGTGCATGAACGACGGCAAGACACAGTTTCTTCCGATTGTACCCAAGTCTACGGATGCAATCGTTGATGGCACTGTGATTCGCGTTAGTGGTTCTATAATTACAGCTTCAAGATGTGTTCAAAGTCTCGGTGTCTTCATTGACAGGCACTTAGATATGAAAAAGCAAGTGTCGCAAACTGTCAGCGCATGCTCATTCTACCTCCGCCACATCAATCAGATTAGCCGTTTTTTACCCAAACCAACAAAGGAACGCGTAGTCAATGCCATCATCACATCGCGGATTGACTACTGCAACGCACTCTTGTACGGCACGTCTGCAGTTAACATCGCGCGTCTGCAACGAATACACAACTCGGCTGCCAGATTGATCCTGCGTCGTCCACGTAGTGACAGCACCACGCCTCTGTTACGCGAACTTCTTTGGCTGTCTGTTGCGCGCAGAGTGGATTACAAGATACTGGTACTCACGTACAAAGCCATGCACAATGACGCGCCCGTGTACCTGTGTGAACTCGTGCACCCATATCAACCGGCAAGAGCACTGCGCTCTGCGAGCAGTAACATGTTGGAAGTGAGGCGCACTCGTATCAAGGCTGGGGACGGCTCGTTCGCTATAGCTGCTGCGTCCCTATGGAACACTTTACCGAGTGTTGTTAAAACCTGTGACACTCTCGCCAGCTTCAAATGTCGTCTGAAGACACATTTCTTTTGTGTTTCATAATAGTGTCACTCTAGATGACCACTGCCCTCTACTAAAACCAATTTTAATTAATTATCGTATTCGTATAATGATTATTCATTATTCCTCACGTAAACTATTTTATATCAAATGTTTTACTAAATTATTTATTATTATTAATCATACAGATATATATTTATTTATTAGTATTATTTTATATAGTTATTGTGCTAGATTGATTATTATTAGTATTATTTAATTTTGATAACTGCTATTTATTTACTTCTTTATTTATAAATTCTACATTATTCAATATGTATGTATTTATTTATTTTATTCTTTACCACTAATATTTATTTTAAATTAATATACATATACGTATTTATTGCAATTCTACCATTTTTATGTATTTTAATATGTTGTGAAGCGCCACGAACAATACTGGATGTGGCGCTATACCAAATAAAAAGTTGATAGTATTCTGTTGTCTGAACCAATTGACTTGAAATAGCTGTATGCGGCTACATATCTTACACTGTTGATCCATTTCCTGCCAACACGAATGCAATCTATATGTGCTTTACCTCCATTTGGGTACTGAAATGTCCATAATTTCATTTCACAATTCAGTTTAATTGTGTTTGCAGTGCTGGTGAAACCGGTGCTGAAATGGGACACTTGTACGGGGAAGTTGAACATCGTGACGCTTGCCATGCAATGTGGGCTTATTGTACGTATTTTCGCATGTCCTAAAACTGCCTGAATGAAAGAATGTTTATTAAACAACATACTTCATATACTCAATACAGACGGTGTGCTGCTATTGCTGCTGCTGTTGGCTGTTGCTGCTGTTGCTGCTGTTGCTGCTGCTGCGGCGGCGGCGGCTACTACAGGACGGCTGCTACAGGACGTGTATTCACAATAAAGCAGCGGTGCTTAACCTTCTTCGGCTGCGATTCAAATGCCAATCGCAGAACTGCTTGGCCTTCAGATAGTTAACTTGTAATTAATTATAAAATACATAACGATCAAACAATTAATAAATAGAGGGCAATCGGAACAATAATGGACAATTCGGACAAACACTAGAGACTCTTGGCGATGCAGTCAAAATGGCTGGGCCACCCAATTTTGGGTTGCGTTCCAGGGGTTAAGAACGGCTGCTATAAAGCTATCCCAGCACTACACAATTTCCCGTAGCAATTTCAGTATTTCCACTGAGATAAATTGTCATCCGTAATTTCTACTACATATGTATATAAAACGAAACCATTATGAAGGCTGTCATAACCAACGTGGATGTGATAGGAAGTTGCAGTCGGGGGGGTTGGCCTCACAAAATAGGGATGGTGAAAGATGGGAGGTGAGCTCCTAGAAAGTGTAAGACATGTGACGTTTACTTCCCAATGCAAGTGGAGTGTGATAAGGTGGCCCTCACACAGGTTGCAGATGGGAGGTGGAGATCCTAGCCATACCATTTCCCACCATGAGTTCATTCGCCGGTTGGGCAAGCGATAGGGGATTGCAGAGGGTGGCATGTCTGTGCAGGTTGTCACCGTCACTTTATGGATAGCGACGACGCCTCTGAAGGAGAATATGGACCGACCATGGTACATGGTACTCACCAAGTACTCGACGCCCGGTCAGTTCAACAGGTAGGAAAACACAACAAGCAATGCTGTCTTCTGCATATATAACCTATACGTACGAATGATTAATAGGCAGAAATCACAGTTTAGTAGCCACGTCTCATACAGAATAGTCGTATTTTTGGAAAAGTGGACACTTGTTTGTGGAAAAGAATCTGCTCACCGTAGAACTGACCATAACAACACAGAGATAGAATATATTATGATGTAATGCAATCACAATGCAGCGTGACGCATCCCAAAGTGGTTTGAATGCAGTGCTGTTCCTGCAAAGGGAACCAGTATGCTACGCTTCTTGAGCACTCACAAACATAATAGAACTATGTATATATAAAGCTAACTTCTTTTATAGCATAGTTTCCAATCCTTAATGCTGCTCAAAGCGCTTTACATTTTAATCCCTGGCAAACCTGCGAAATCGAACACTTTCTTGACGTCTCTGGGAAGCATTCAGTCATGCTGTAATTAATTCATGTTATTTGGCAGCTTCATCTCAGCAGACAGCAACATAGAAAAGGAGATCTCCACCACGATCGGTATGGCAGCACAAGCCTTCTACAAAGTCAGCAACATTTGGAGATCCACTACCTTGGACATCAAGACAAAGTTGAAAATAAACATATCCAACGTCCGCTCAGTACTACGTACCATATGCGTCAAAAACGTGGATAACTGATATGAGGATCGAGAGCAAACTTCGGTGTGTTGAAGGAAGGTGTCTCAGACGAATCCTGATAATACGTTGGGATCAGCATGTGTCAAACAAGACGGAACGCACCAACATCCACAACATCGTTGCTGAAGTGAAACGAAGGAGGTGGAGATGGCTTGGCCATGTTCTTCGCATGGACAGAAACAGCCTACAACACGCCGCTCTAAAATGGACACCACCTGGACGATGGGAAAAAGGGCAGACCGATGGGCACTGGCACCTGGCTGTAGACAGAGGTGTCTTGTGTACGAATAGTCTTCGTGCATTAATTACAACGTAGCTGAATGCTTCCGGAAAAGTCGAAATGGTGTTTGATTGAACAGGTCTGCCAGGGAGTAAAGTGTAAAGCGTTTTGAGCAGTCCTTAGGACTGGATACTGCGCTATATAAGAACTTACGTTTTTATCTGACAACTGTGTTCAGACAACACGTGCGTAGACGACCAGAATGCACGGCAGAAAGGTCAGAACAAAAGTCACGTCTCCCCCATTCAGTGTAACGTCAGTCGACAGGTCTACATAACACTGTGTACCGCCCACAGCCGTAGATATAGCACATACAATTCTATAGAATTTCTAGGCAATTGTATAGTCACATGAATGTTTATAACATTCTACAGAATCTCTATACAATTCTATATAGCCAACTTTCTATAGACATTTGCCCACAAATATCCTATAGAATATACTCTGTAGCATTTATTTTAGAAAGTATTGTGTAGAATTGTTTGCTAAGGTAGGGTTCCGGTAGCATTATAAATAACCTGCCAGGCAACGATAATGATGATGTTCAAATGAAACCTGCAGATTAGAAGTGTTTCTGTAGGAAAGAGCCATCTACAGAAGCGAGTCTCGGAGAGCAAGTCTCCAACTTGGGCGTAGTAACAGAGGGAGTCAGAGCCAATGCCATATCGAGCGCCATACAAACAGTAGCGTGGTCGATACCAATAGTTACCGAGTACAATTTCGCCGGCTACATTGAGGCTTCCGTAAGTCAGAGCAATCTTTCACGTTTGCGAGGCATAATATTCATGAACAATGGGTCACATAGTTAGGGGGAGTTCGGTAATTCGTACCCCACCTCAAAGGAACCACGTGAATATCGTTTGTTTTTAACGTATCGTCATTTATTCACACAAGTGTCAATTAAACTGCAATTATAATATTGTGGTTGGCCTTAAATGTATAACATGTCGTATATATATATATATATATATATAATTATATATATATATATATATATATATATATATTAATGCCCTTCTAACGAACGAACAGACAACATTCTCCCTTATGAGAAATGAATCATTCTTGCTGGATTATGTGATCAACATTAAGTTAATTAGAAGGGCGTTCATATTTTTTTGGGTAAAATGTGACGTAATTTTGTAATTGCGATGTTCATAGACCCCTCCCACATATTGTCAATGTAGGTTAGTTTTCACACATAATCGACATTATGCTAATTAGAAGGATGTTGGTTTATACTCGGGTGTAAATCGAACGTCATTTTATGTTTTTCAAATTTACTGGGATCAACTACACCTCCATCTGATTGCCAACATTGCTTTTGCGTTCAACACACCCAAATTAGCATAAAAACGTTTGTTGGAATATATTCTAAAAAGAAATGCCTACATGGCTCACTTCAGAAAATTGGTTTCTGGCTATACCAGGTATTTCTCGGCCTTCCCCTTTTCCTTCTGCCGTGCTTGTTCCATGTGAGTGCCTATTTTGGGATGTGCTGTGTAGGTTTCCTGAGCGTATGACCTCTCCAGCCTCACTTCCGCCTTCTAGTTTGGTGTTCGATTGGTTCCTGGTTGGTTCTTTCCCATAGTGCTTCGTTACTAATTATTTGTGGCCACCGTATCCATAGAATTCTCCTTAGTTTATTCCTCTTGTTTACAAAACTCTGATAGTACGTCATGTATATATTTCGGAAACATGGCGTACTACCAAAGTTTTGTAAACAAGTTGTTTCCGAAATATATACATTAACACAGCCTTAGCATTTGAGTTGAAAATGCATAGTTACTTTGATAGTGAGATTTCTCTGGACTTCCATATATTGAGTGATATTTTTGCTTATTTCCCAGTCAGTTTACCTTTTGTTCTCGTGACGTTTCGGCTGCTTTGAGCATTCTTCTTCAGACGACTACCGCAATATGGCGATACGGTAGTCCTTCAGCGCAGATGCAGTCACTCCGGTGTGTGCCCCCACGGCTGCGCCCTTGGTGGCTCTTTAAGAGATCATCATAGATGTGTGAGAGCCGGTACCGTCCTTCGTCTCGGTTACCGGTGTAGGTACCGTGTCGCTATCTAGCGGTAATCGTCTGGATATCACCCATTTGAACCACCCGGTCTGATGAACCTCTTCACTCGCTTCCATATTTTGTTAAGTACTATGTAAACTGCCCTTGCTTTCCCTATCCTTGTTCTTACATCACTAGTTGTGCCTCTATTTGTGTGTACTGTACTTCCTAGATATGTGACAAACTAGACTTCACTTCATCTAGGACTTCTTCCTGTTGTACAATTGGGTTGTTGTTCTTGTTTTTGATTCACATGATGTTGGTTTTACCTTTGTTCTCATTTGGTTCTAGGAAGACTGTAGTAGTGTCTGTAAATGATGTTTTTCTTGTTTCTTGCATTTGTGTGAAAGACGAACAACTTCATCAGCAAAGTCTAGACCATCTCATTGTAGCCATAGTTCCCACCATTTTGCTCACCTTCTGTAGCTGTTCTCGTGATTCAATCAATAGCCACCAGAAAGAGAAATCGTGATAGTGCAGCCTTATTTGACACCTGTTTTTGCATCAAACTTGTATGTGCTGTTCCCTTCAGGCAGAACTCTATATGTACAAACCTTTGTACGTATCTAATGAAATTCCACGGTCTATGCTATCGAAAGCTTTTTTGTAAGCTTACAAAATTAATGTATAATTTTGTTATTCACTGGAGGGTTCCATGCTACAGACTGCTCGATCATTACGTGTAGCGTTACTGTCTGTCACTGCATGACATCCTCGCAAGCCAGGGCTGATCCCCTACGCGAAGTGCGGAAGTTAGAGTCAAACTAGTAATTGGCTTCGCCAGTCACGACTGTATCACCCGTGAGAACAGCGCAAATACCCGCCCCAATTTGAACGACTTCTGGGAATCCCAATATATAATGACCCGTTCCAACATTAGTACGAGCAGCTGAGCGGTATTGTGTATTCGAATAATTGCTTGTACTTCCTAAACATTGCATGTAACACGAGCCACGGTTGGTTGAAATTTATTTTATTTTGACCACATGACCTGCCGAGATCCATTGATCTAAATAGCGATTTCTAAGGTTGAGCTTAAACTCAGAGTTTCGCAAAGCGATCAGCCAGGGGGTACTGCTGGCTGGCACTGACGTAATCAGCAGCAGCGACCCCTGGCGCGCGAGGATGCTGCATGATCGTTCTTGTTAGAAGTCTGCCTGATGCTCCCTTACTTTCGAGTCAACCGCTGTTTTCAGCCTCTTAAAATAACATTAGTTTAAGACCTTCCCTGCTACCGAGATAATCGCAATTCCCTTATAGGCAGTATAGCTTTTGCATTCTGGAAGATCGCCCTTTTTGGTAATTTTACTAATTATCCTTCTTTCCACGCCTGCTGTATCTACTCTTCATCCCATATTTTCTTAATTATTCCGTAGAGCATATTAGTTGATGTGTTTACATCTGCGTTAAGTGCTTCCGCAGGTGACCCTGCAGACATTCTATTATTCAATGTCATGATGGTTTTCCTGATATCGTCCCTAATTTGTTTTTCACTGTTCACTTCTAGTAATTCCTCTGCTGGCTGTATATTGGCAGGAGTTAGCCTGTTGACTTCAACGTATTCTGCCCATATTTTCATTTGCTCCTCTTTGTTGTGAGTGTGTTTCCATTTCTGTCTTTAAATAGTTTGTAGACTTGTTTGTACTTCTTCGCTAATCCTTTGGCAGTGGGTGGTGTACTATTCCTTCATATATGTCTTAGGTGCTGCCTCTTTTGCTTATCTAGCCAAATTCTCTGAGAAGTTCCTCTTGTCTTTTAATACACTTGATCGGACTTCTCTGTTTGCACAAGAGTACTCTTGTTATGCTGCTAGGACGCTTGTCGTCCTAGTACGACAGTTGATGAGCGTCTCTTTTTTGTTTTCCTTTTTTAAACTTCTGCAGTCTTTCAGCTTTATGTTGCATCTTCTTTATTCTCAAGGTTCTCGTTGTTCTTAAAGACAAATAATACATGGACATTTTGGCCAACCTTTACTTACAGTACGTTAATTTAATTTAAGTAACTTTAGTAACTTTACTTAAATTACGTTGTATTTCAAGTTATTTAAGATATATGACATAATATAAGACAGTTTACCGTTTTATTTATACATATTGTATACATATATTACGTCCAATAATATAAACAGACAAATTTGTAAAATTCATGCAAGTTTCATGTTGGATAATTAATAAACTTTATCTTGACTGATTAGACCTAAGTATTTTGAACAGTTGTGTTGCTGACGTAGTTGTTACAGTGTTGCAACATTCTGTCTTTCAAAAATATGCAAATATGTACGGGACCCCCTCCCCAATGTTTTGCTTTATAATGTTTGGGGGTCAATGGATTGCATATAACCTTTACAATTATAAAGGTTAATTACTTTGATTCCATGGTAGTCACCCATCTCCTGTCTGTCACGTCGTACATACATACATACATACATACATACATACATACGTACGTACATGCGTACGTACGTACATACATACGTTTGCCGACTTGTTATACGTACAACACCTACGTACCGTTATATCAGACTGAAACTTATTGATTATTATTATATAATTGATTCGTAATTTACTTAACGAAAACTACTTCCTGTTAATTATTTGTGTGCTTTTTTCAGTTGCTTATTCACAATGCGTATGTATTCGCCCAATCAATTGCAATAGTAGTGATGACGAAGATATACGTCTTACCGGATGTGAGTTCAGTGCGTGTTAATGGCACCGGTGTATGTGTTACCGAATGTTACATGTTAACGGCACCGGTGTTTGTGTTACCGAATGTGAGTACAGTGCGTGTTAACGATACCGGTGTATGTGTTACCGGATATGAATACAGCGCATGTTCATGTTACCTGTGTATGTGTTACCGGATGTGAGTTCAGTGCGTGTTAATGACACCGGTGGATGTGTTACCGGATGTGAGTTCAGAGCGTGTTAATTTCACCTGTGTACGTGTTTCCCGATGAGTTCAGTGCGTGTTAATCACACCGGTGTATGTGTTACTGGATGTGAGTACAGTGCAAGTAGTATGTAAGTCCATCTCAGTATCCATAAGATTATGAGATCAAAGGAACATCAAAGGGCTTGCTCCCTGTCATAATCTTTAGGAACGCCCAGCAATTACCCCTAATAGTCGTGTAATGAAGTATGATTAACCACCTGGCGGTATGATTAATGACCTGGTCCTTTAACTACAGTGCTGACCTCTTGAGGCGATAAAGACGCAGTGCTGACCTCTTGTGGTGATAATACTCATCGCTGACTACAGCCGGGTACTCTTTCCCCCGTTATAAATAGACCGTAGTGTGGGGTGGTGGGGTGGAATTTTACTGCAGTGCTGACCTCTTGTGGCGATAAAGATTACACACCGCAGATACAGCCGGGTACTCTCTCCCGGGAAGTATTCAGCAATGATGGGTGGTATATATAGCGTAGCTAGCGACGTCACCGCTTAAAGCTGCGAATCCGTCGATGGAGAAACGTCTGTACGAGTTGGTAAACCAGTGGCATAAAGAACGTAAAGTGGATATGGCTATACGTTTCGGACAACCGGCCTCTTTCCTGTCGAACTTCTACCTGTGTCGAATCGAGGAGTACGGCCAGATGTTTAGGTCGATCTAGCACGCTTATCAGTATAGAAAGGCCATGTTTAACGTAGACGAAGAATGCGCGGAGTATATCAAAGAGGCGTGGTCGGCCTTTACGGTGAAGCGAAGAAGCTACGCCATGACGAAAACGAGAACAAGAGCCGAGGGGACGCCGTTAGGGTCGACTGTATGAAGGCCCTGTTGATGGGAAAGGTTGTCGAAAGAGTTGAGAAACAGCCTGTTGGCTACCCGGAACGTCGAACTGGTGGAGTGGGTGCCGTCGAAAGAGAGTTTTTGGGGTTGTGGGTACGGGAGTAGAGAGGGGCATAACATGCTCGGGAAGCTGTTGATGGAGGTGCGTGAATCATACAGAACAAACTACTAAAAGGCCTCACCCGTCCCCGAGCGCCAGTCGTCGATATGGACACGTAGTTGAAACACCCTTTTACGTGAATAGTAGCCGGCCCTACGGGGTGTGGCAAGACCACTTTCGTCACTTGTCTCCTGCGTTTCGCATCGTCTATGATCGAACCGCCTCCCGAGAATATCTTGTGGTGTTACGGCCAGTGGCAAACCGCCTACGCCTCTATGACGACCGACGTAGAGTTCGTAGACGGTTTGCAGGACCAGAATACATTTGACGCAAAAACGAGG
>CM034531.1:20875626-21073290 GCA_020002185.1 Paraescarpia echinospica | reverse complement strand
TCTCTATGGTTGGTTCGGTGTTGGCTGTTGAAGGTGGTTTTCCATTTAATCTACCCTTAGGTGCTAACTTTCTGCCAGTTACATGAATTATAACTTTCCAAGCTTGTCGGGAGACACCTTGACTTTGTGATAGTTCACATTCACTGAGGAATGTAGGGTAGCATTTCTTTTTCTAATCGTATCGAAAGTATCGAAATAAACATTCGACCGAAACCGCGCTGCTGTACGTTACAAGTGCCATCAAAACAGCCATGGACAATAAACAAGGAACCATCTTGGTTCTCGTTGATTTTAGTGCCGCCTTCGATACTATTAACCATGACGTCTTGATTAAGCGTCTACGTTTGCGCTATGGCTTTGTTGGAAAAGCACTGGACTGGATGACATCGTACCTGCAAGACCGGACGCAGCGTATTGTAATCGGTGACCAATCGTCGAGTACTACTACTCTAACGACAGGTGTCCCGCAAGGCTCCGTCCTTGGACCACTGCTCTTTTCATTATATGTCCAACCTATCGGTGACATTATTCGAGCCCATGGGCTGTTCTTCCACCACTATGCCGACAACTTACAGATCTATTCACATTTCGACCTGAATCGTCCCGCTTTAACGGCTGCGGTTCAGCAAATGGAGGACTGTTTGGGTGAAATAAAGAACTGGATGGCAGGGAATTCTATGTGCATGAACGACGGCAAGACACAGTTTCTTCCGATTGTACCCAAGTCTACGGATGCAATCGTTGATGGCACTGTGATTCGCGTTAGTGGTTCTATAATTACAGCTTCAAGATGTGTTCAAAGTCTCGGTGTCTTCATTGACAGGCACTTAGATATGAAAAAGCAAGTGTCGCAAACTGTCAGCGCATGCTCATTCTACCTCCGCCACATCAATCAGATTAGCCGTTTTTTACCCAAACCAACAAAGGAACGCGTAGTCAATGCCATCATCACATCGCGGATTGACTACTGCAACGCACTCTTGTACGGCACGTCTGCAGTTAACATCGCGCGTCTGCAACGAATACACAACTCGGCTGCCAGATTGATCCTGCGTCGTCCACGTAGTGACAGCACCACGCCTCTGTTACGCGAACTTCTTTGGCTGTCTGTTGCGCGCAGAGTGGATTACAAGATACTGGTACTCACGTACAAAGCCATGCACAATGACGCGCCCGTGTACCTGTGTGAACTCGTGCACCCATATCAACCGGCAAGAGCACTGCGCTCTGCGAGCAGTAACATGTTGGAAGTGAGGCGCACTCGTATCAAGGCTGGGGACGGCTCGTTCGCTATAGCTGCTGCGTCCCTATGGAACACTTTACCGAGTGTTGTTAAAACCTGTGACACTCTCGCCAGCTTCAAATGTCGTCTGAAGACACATTTCTTTTGTGTTTCATAATAGTGTCACTCTAGATGACCACTGCCCTCTACTAAAACCAATTTTAATTAATTATCGTATTCGTATAATGATTATTCATTATTCCTCACGTAAACTATTTTATATCAAATGTTTTACTAAATTATTTATTATTATTAATCATACAGATATATATTTATTTATTAGTATTATTTTATATAGTTATTGTGCTAGATTGATTATTATTAGTATTATTTAATTTTGATAACTGCTATTTATTTACTTCTTTATTTATAAATTCTACATTATTCAATATGTATGTATTTATTTATTTTATTCTTTACCACTAATATTTATTTTAAATTAATATACATATACGTATTTATTGCAATTCTACCATTTTTATGTATTTTAATATGTTGTGAAGCGCCACGAACAATACTGGATGTGGCGCTATACCAAATAAAAAGTTGATAGTATTCTGTTGTCTGAACCAATTGACTTGAAATAGCTGTATGCGGCTACATATCTTACACTGTTGATCCATTTCCTGCCAACACGAATGCAATCTATATGTGCTTTACCTCCATTTGGGTACTGAAATGTCCATAATTTCATTTCACAATTCAGTTTAATTGTGTTTGCAGTGCTGGTGAAACCGGTGCTGAAATGGGACACTTGTACGGGGAAGTTGAACATCGTGACGCTTGCCATGCAATGTGGGCTTATTGTACGTATTTTCGCATGTCCTAAAACTGCCTGAATGAAAGAATGTTTATTAAACAATATACTTCATATACTCAATACAGACGGTGTGCTGCTATTGCTGCTGCTGTTGGCTTTTGCTGCTGTTGCTGCTGTTGCTGCTGTTGCTGCTGCTGCGGCGGCGGCGGCTACTACAGGACGGCTGCTACAGGACGTGTATTCACAATAAAGCAGCGGTGCTTAACCTTCTTCGGCTGCGATTCAAATGCCAATCGCAGAACTGCTTGGCCTTCAGATAGTTAACTTGTAATTAATTATAAAATACATAACGATCAAACAATTAATAAATAGAGGGCAATCGGAACAATAATGGACAATTCGGACAAACACTAGAGACTCTTGGCGATGCAGTCAAAATGGCTGGGCCACCCAATTTTGGGTTGCGTTCCAGGGGTTAAGAACGGCTGCTATAAAGCTATCCCAGCACTACACAATTTCCCGTAGCAATTTCAGTATTTCCACTGAGATAAATTGTCATCCGTAATTTCTACTACATATGTATATAAAACGAAACCATTATGAAGGCTGTCATAACCAACGTGGATGTGATAGGAAGTTGCAGTCGGGGGGGTTGGCCTCACAAAATAGGGATGGTGAAAGATGGGAGGTGAGCTCCTAGAAAGTGTAAGACATGTGACGTTTACTTCCCAATGCAAGTGGAGTGTGATAAGGTGGCCCTCACACAGGTTGCAGATGGGAGGTGGAGATCCTAGCCATACCATTTCCCACCATGAGTTCATTCGCCGGTTGGGCAAGCGATAGGGGATTGCAGAGGGTGGCATGTCTGTGCAGGTTGTCACCGTCACTTTATGGATAGCGACGACGCCTCTGAAGGAGAATATGGACCGACCATGGTACATGGTACTCACCAAGTACTCGACGCCCGGTCAGTTCAACAGGTAGGAAAACACAACAAGCAATGCTGTCTTCTGCATATATAACCTATACGTACGAATGATTAATAGGCAGAAATCACAGTTTAGTAGCCACGTCTCATACAGAATAGTCGTATTTTTGGAAAAGTGGACACTTGTTTGTGGAAAAGAATCTGCTCACCGTAGAACTGACCATAACAACACAGAGATAGAATATATTATGATGTAATGCAATCACAATGCAGCGTGACGCATCCCAAAGTGGTTTGAATGCAGTGCTGTTCCTGCAAAGGGAACCAGTATGCTACGCTTCTTGAGCACTCACAAACATAATAGAACTATGTATATATAAAGCTAACTTCTTTTATAGCATAGTTTCCAATCCTTAATGCTGCTCAAAGCGCTTTACATTTTAATCCCTGGCAAACCTGCGAAATCGAACACTTTCTTGACGTCTCTGGGAAGCATTCAGTCATGCTGTAATTAATTCATGTTATTTGGCAGCTTCATCTCAGCAGACAGCAACATAGAAAAGGAGATCTCCACCACGATCGGTATGGCAGCACAAGCCTTCTACAAAGTCAGCAACATTTGGAGATCCACTACCTTGGACATCAAGACAAAGTTGAAAATAAACATATCCAACGTCCGCTCAGTACTACGTACCATATGCGTCAAAAACGTGGATAACTGATATGAGGATCGAGAGCAAACTTCGGTGTGTTGAAGGAAGGTGTCTCAGACGAATCCTGATAATACGTTGGGATCAGCATGTGTCAAACAAGACGGAACGCACCAACATCCACAACATCGTTGCTGAAGTGAAACGAAGGAGGTGGAGATGGCTTGGCCATGTTCTTCGCATGGACAGAAACAGCCTACAACACGCCGCTCTAAAATGGACACCACCTGGACGATGGGAAAAAGGGCAGACCGATGGGCACTGGCACCTGGCTGTAGACAGAGGTGTCTTGTGTACGAATAGTCTTCGTGCATTAATTACAACGTAGCTGAATGCTTCCGGAAAAGTCGAAATGGTGTTTGATTGAACAGGTCTGCCAGGGAGTAAAGTGTAAAGCGTTTTGAGCAGTCCTTAGGACTGGATACTGCGCTATATAAGAACTTACGTTTTTATCTGACAACTGTGTTCAGACAACACGTGCGTAGACGACCAGAATGCACGGCAGAAAGGTCAGAACAAAAGTCACGTCTCCCCCATTCAGTGTAACGTCAGTCGACAGGTCTACATAACACTGTGTACCGCCCACAGCCGTAGATATAGCACATACAATTCTATAGAATTTCTAGGCAATTGTATAGTCACATGAATGTTTATAACATTCTACAGAATCTCTATACAATTCTATATAGCCAACTTTCTATAGACATTTGCCCACAAATATCCTATAGAATATACTCTGTAGCATTTATTTTAGAAAGTATTGTGTAGAATTGTTTGCTAAGGTAGGGTTCCGGTAGCATTATAAATAACCTGCCAGGCAACGATAATGATGATGTTCAAATGAAACCTGCAGATTAGAAGTGTTTCTGTAGGAAAGAGCCATCTACAGAAGCGAGTCTCGGAGAGCAAGTCTCCAACTTGGGCGTAGTAACAGAGGGAGTCAGAGCCAATGCCATATCGAGCGCCATACAAACAGTAGCGTGGTCGATACCAATAGTTACCGAGTACAATTTCGCCGGCTACATTGAGGCTTCCGTAAGTCAGAGCAATCTTTCACGTTTGCGAGGCATAATATTCATGAACAATGGGTCACATAGTTAGGGGGAGTTCGGTAATTCGTACCCCACCTCAAAGGAACCACGTGAATATCGTTTGTTTTTAACGTATCGTCATTTATTCACACAAGTGTCAATTAAACTGCAATTATAATATTGTGGTTGGCCTTAAATGTATAACATGTCGTATATATATATATATATATATAATTATATATATATATATATATATATATTAATGCCCTTCTAACGAACGAACAGACAACATTCTCCCTTATGAGAAATGAATCATTCTTGCTGGATTATGTGATCAACATTAAGTTAATTAGAAGGGCGTTCATATTTTTTTGGGTAAAATGTGACGTAATTTTGTAATTGCGATGTTCATAGACCCCTCCCACATATTGTCAATGTAGGTTAGTTTTCACACATAATCGACATTATGCTAATTAGAAGGATGTTGGTTTATACTCGGGTGTAAATCGAACGTCATTTTATGTTTTTCAAATTTACTGGGATCAACTACACCTCCATCTGATTGCCAACATTGCTTTTGCGTTCAACACACCCAAATTAGCATAAAAACGTTTGTTGGAATATATTCTAAAAAGAAATGCCTACATGGCTCACTTCAGAAAATTGGTTTCTGGCTATACCAGGTATTTCTCGGCCTTCCCCTTTTCCTTCTGCCGTGCTTGTTCCATGTGAGTGCCTATTTTGGGATGTGCTGTGTAGGTTTCCTGAGCGTATGACCTCTCCAGCCTCACTTCCGCCTTCTAGTTTGGTGTTCGATTGGTTCCTGGTTGGTTCTTTCCCATAGTGCTTCGTTACTAATTATTTGTGGCCACCGTATCCATAGAATTCTCCTTAGTTTATTCCTCTTGTTTACAAAACTCTGATAGTACGTCATGTATATATTTCGGAAACATGGCGTACTACCAAAGTTTTGTAAACAAGTTGTTTCCGAAATATATACATTAACACAGCCTTAGCATTTGAGTTGAAAATGCATAGTTACTTTGATAGTGAGATTTCTCTGGACTTCCATATATTGAGTGATATTTTTGCTTATTTCCCAGTCAGTTTACCTTTTGTTCTCGTGACGTTTCGGCTGCTTTGAGCATTCTTCTTCAGACGACTACCGCAATATGGCGATACGGTAGTCCTTCAGCGCAGATGCAGTCACTCCGGTGTGTGCCCCCACGGCTGCGCCCTTGGTGGCTCTTTAAGAGATCATCATAGATGTGTGAGAGCCGGTACCGTCCTTCGTCTCGGTTACCGGTGTAGGTACCGTGTCGCTATCTAGCGGTAATCGTCTGGATATCACCCATTTGAACCACCCGGTCTGATGAACCTCTTCACTCGCTTCCATATTTTGTTAAGTACTATGTAAACTGCCCTTGCTTTCCCTATCCTTGTTCTTACATCACTAGTTGTGCCTCTATTTGTGTGTACTGTACTTCCTAGATATGTGACAAACTAGACTTCACTTCATCTAGGACTTCTTCCTGTTGTACAATTGGGTTGTTGTTCTTGTTTTTGATTCACATGATGTTGGTTTTACCTTTGTTCTCATTTGGTTCTAGGAAGACTGTAGTAGTGTCTGTAAATGATGTTTTTCTTGTTTCTTGCATTTGTGTGAAAGACGAACAACTTCATCAGCAAAGTCTAGACCATCTCATTGTAGCCATAGTTCCCACCATTTTGCTCACCTTCTGTAGCTGTTCTCGTGATTCAATCAATAGCCACCAGAAAGAGAAATCGTGATAGTGCAGCCTTATTTGACACCTGTTTTTGCATCAAACTTGTATGTGCTGTTCCCTTCAGGCAGAACTCTATATGTACAAACCTTTGTACGTATCTAATGAAATTCCACGGTCTATGCTATCGAAAGCTTTTTTGTAAGCTTACAAAATTAATGTATAATTTTGTTATTCACTGGAGGGTTCCATGCTACAGACTGCTCGATCATTACGTGTAGCGTTACTGTCTGTCACTGCATGACATCCTCGCAAGCCAGGGCTGATCCCCTACGCGAAGTGCGGAAGTTAGAGTCAAACTAGTAATTGGCTTCGCCAGTCACGACTGTATCACCCGTGAGAACAGCGCAAATACCCGCCCCAATTTGAACGACTTCTGGGAATCCCAATATATAATGACCCGTTCCAACATTAGTACGAGCAGCTGAGCGGTATTGTGTATTCGAATAATTGCTTGTACTTCCTAAACATTGCATGTAACACGAGCCACGGTTGGTTGAAATTTATTTTATTTTGACCACATGACCTGCCGAGATCCATTGATCTAAATAGCGATTTCTAAGGTTGAGCTTAAACTCAGAGTTTCGCAAAGCGATCAGCCAGGGGGTACTGCTGGCTGGCACTGACGTAATCAGCAGCAGCGACCCCTGGCGCGCGAGGATGCTGCATGATCGTTCTTGTTAGAAGTCTGCCTGATGCTCCCTTACTTTCGAGTCAACCGCTGTTTTCAGCCTCTTAAAATAACATTAGTTTAAGACCTTCCCTGCTACCGAGATAATCGCAATTCCCTTATAGGCAGTATAGCTTTTGCATTCTGGAAGATCGCCCTTTTTGGTAATTTTACTAATTATCCTTCTTTCCACGCCTGCTGTATCTACTCTTCATCCCATATTTTCTTAATTATTCCGTAGAGCATATTAGTTGATGTGTTTACATCTGCGTTAAGTGCTTCCGCAGGTGACCCTGCAGACATTCTATTATTCAATGTCATGATGGTTTTCCTGATATCGTCCCTAATTTGTTTTTCACTGTTCACTTCTAGTAATTCCTCTGCTGGCTGTATATTGGCAGGAGTTAGCCTGTTGACTTCAACGTATTCTGCCCATATTTTCATTTGCTCCTCTTTGTTGTGAGTGTGTTTCCATTTCTGTCTTTAAATAGTTTGTAGACTTGTTTGTACTTCTTCGCTAATCCTTTGGCAGTGGGTGGTGTACTATTCCTTCATATATGTCTTAGGTGCTGCCTCTTTTGCTTATCTAGCCAAATTCTCTGAGAAGTTCCTCTTGTCTTTTAATACACTTGATCGGACTTCTCTGTTTGCACAAGAGTACTCTTGTTATGCTGCTAGGACGCTTGTCGTCCTAGTACGACAGTTGATGAGCGTCTCTTTTTTGTTTTCCTTTTTTAAACTTCTGCAGTCTTTCAGCTTTATGTTGCATCTTCTTTATTCTCAAGGTTCTCGTTGTTCTTAAAGACAAATAATACATGGACATTTTGGCCAACCTTTACTTACAGTACGTTAATTTAATTTAAGTAACTTTAGTAACTTTACTTAAATTACGTTGTATTTCAAGTTATTTAAGATATATGACATAATATAAGACAGTTTACCGTTTTATTTATACATATTGTATACATATATTACGTCCAATAATATAAACAGACAAATTTGTAAAATTCATGCAAGTTTCATGTTGGATAATTAATAAACTTTATCTTGACTGATTAGACCTAAGTATTTTGAACAGTTGTGTTGCTGACGTAGTTGTTACAGTGTTGCAACATTCTGTCTTTCAAAAATATGCAAATATGTACGGGACCCCCTCCCCAATGTTTTGCTTTATAATGTTTGGGGGTCAATGGATTGCATATAACCTTTACAATTATAAAGGTTAATTACTTTGATTCCATGGTAGTCACCCATCTCCTGTCTGTCACGTCGTACGTACATACATACATACATACATACATACATACATACGTACGTACATGCGTACGTACGTACATACATACGTTTGCCGACTTGTTATACGTACAACACCTACGTACCGTTATATCAGACTGAAACTTATTGATTATTATTATATAATTGATTCGTAATTTACTTAACGAAAACTACTTCCTGTTAATTATTTGTGTGCTTTTTCAGTTGCTTATTCACAATGCGTATGTATTCGCCCAATCAATTGCAATAGTAGTGATGACGAAGATATACGTCTTACCGGATGTGAGTTCAGTGCGTGTTAATGGCACCGGTGTATGTGTTACCGAATGTTACATGTTAACGGCACCGGTGTTTGTGTTACCGAATGTGAGTACAGTGCGTGTTAACGATACCGGTGTATGTGTTACCGGATATGAATACAGCGCATGTTCATGTTACCTGTGTATGTGTTACCGGATGTGAGTTCAGTGCGTGTTAATGACACCGGTGGATGTGTTACCGGATGTGAGTTCAGAGCGTGTTAATTTCACCTGTGTACGTGTTTCCCGATGAGTTCAGTGCGTGTTAATCACACCGGTGTATGTGTTACTGGATGTGAGTACAGTGCAAGTAGTATGTAAGTCCATCTCAGTATCCATAAGATTATGAGATCAAAGGAACATCAAAGGGCTTGCTCCCTGTCATAATCTTTAGGAACGCCCAGCAATTACCCCTAATAGTCGTGTAATGAAGTATGATTAACCACCTGGCGGTATGATTAATGACCTGGTCCTTTAACTACAGTGCTGACCTCTTGAGGCGATAAAGACGCAGTGCTGACCTCTTGTGGTGATAATACTCATCGCTGACTACAGCCGGGTACTCTTTCCCCCGTTATAAATAGACCGTAGTGTGGGGTGGTGGGGTGGAATTTTACTGCAGTGCTGACCTCTTGTGGCGATAAAGATTACACACCGCAGATACAGCCGGGTACTCTCTCCCGGGAAGTATTCAGCAATGATGGGTGGTATATATAGCGTAGCTAGCGACGTCACCGCTTAAAGCTGCGAATCCGTCGATGGAGAAACGTCTGTACGAGTTGGTAAACCAGTGGCATAAAGAACGTAAAGTGGATATGGCTATACGTTTCGGACAACCGGCCTCTTTCCTGTCGAACTTCTACCTGTGTCGAATCGAGGAGTACGGCCAGATGTTTAGGTCGATCTAGCACGCTTATCAGTATAGAAAGGCCATGTTTAACGTAGACGAAGAATGCGCGGAGTATATCAAAGAGGCGTGGTCGGCCTTTACGGTGAAGCGAAGAAGCTACGCCATGACGAAAACGAGAACAAGAGCCGAGGGGACGCCGTTAGGGTCGACTGTATGAAGGCCCTGTTGATGGGAAAGGTTGTCGAAAGAGTTGAGAAACAGCCTGTTGGCTACCCGGAACGTCGAACTGGTGGAGTGGGTGCCGTCGAAAGAGAGTTTTTGGGGTTGTGGGTACGGGAGTAGAGAGGGGCATAACATGCTCGGGAAGCTGTTGATGGAGGTGCGTGAATCATACAGAACAAACTACTAAAAGGCCTCACCCGTCCCCGAGCGCCAGTCGTCGATATGGACACGTAGTTGAAACACCCTTTTACGTGAATAGTAGCCGGCCCTACGGGGTGTGGCAAGACCACTTTCGTCACTTGTCTCCTGCGTTTCGCATCGTCTATGATCGAACCGCCTCCCGAGAATATCTTGTGGTGTTACGGCCAGTGGCAAACCGCCTACGCCTCTATGACGACCGACGTAGAGTTCGTAGACGGTTTGCAGGACCAGAATACATTTGACGCAAAAACGAGGACGTTCGTCGTCCTCGATAACCTTATGGAGGAAACGGACAGTCGGGTCAAGACCTTGTTCACTAAAAAAGTCACCACTGAAACACTTTCGTCGTGAAGGTTCTGCAGAACCTCTTCCCGCAAGGGAAAGAAAACCGCACCATCAGTTTAAACGCGCAATACATGGTGCTGTTCAAGAGTCCCCGGGATGCGGGCCAAGTAGGTCACCTGGTGAAACAGATGTAACCGGGTAAAATCAAATACATGCAGGAGGCGTTCTAAGATGCCACGTCAGAAGCATACGGTTATCTCCTGGTGGACTTGAAACAGGAGACGCCGGAAATAGGGCGCCTGCGCACGAATATCTTTCCCGACGACCGCGTTCAGTACGTGTATGTGCCGAGAGTATAAAAAGGGGCACGCATCGCAGCGGACGTCACTTGTTGTCAGGATGACATATCGCGTCAAGAGGCACATCTTGTGCCTACAAATGTTGAACGTACATGCAGCCGAAAGAGCCGGCCAGGCGTCGCGCTCATTCTCTAGAGCGCCCGTGGGTGGCGTATTAAAGAGGGGTGAAACGCCCGATAGGTTCAGAAGACAGTATGGTGCGACAAAGAACGGTAGTCGTCGTCGGCATCCTCGCAGCCGCAGCAGTCGTTTTATATCTCTTTATATTGTTATTCGTAAGTCGATCATCAGCCCCATGGGGGTGGTGCAACGGAGGCGTCGTGGTACGCAACGAAAGCCTCACTCTCAACGGAACCTACTGAACCGAGCCTACTTCGAGCCGAAACAGGTGGGCAGTTACGGAGACGTCGACGTGTTGCACGGGTGACTCTAGTACCGAAACCGACCGCCAAGCACTTGTTGTCGGAACAGGACAACTATACCCTTCACAAGCCGGTTAAACGTCGTTTCAAACGGCGCTGCGTCATGGTTGGCGGTCGAAACCAGCAGTGCAAGCCGACCTCGTCGACGTAGCTAACCTAAAAAAACACAGCGACGGGACGACGTTCCTATTGACGGTTATCGACGTCTTTTCGAAGAGACGGTTGAAGAAAGGGTGCATTGCTAACTGGAGCGAAGAGCTCTTCACCGTCGTAGAAGCACACTCGTCTTTCCCTTCCGTTTACCGGTTGAAAGACGACGCCGGAACGATACTAGACGGCATCTTCTATGAACCGGAGCTACAAAAAGTGATCGTCTCGAAGGACAAATTTTATAGCGTGGAGGCGGTTCTACAACGGCGGCGCGAGGCGGACGGCAAGGAGGTGCTCGTGAAATGGTGTGATTACCCGGCTTCCTTCAACAGCTGGATCGATGCCAAAGCGCTCGTGGTCTATAAGGGGTATGCGCGCCGCGTCCGCCTCGCCAGTCATGGGTAGACCCTACAAAACGCGTTGGCTAAGACACTGTCGGGGGTGCGCACGACTTCACAAAACGAGGCGGTACAAAACGGACCGCGGGTGTCAGTTCTTGGAGTACATGATATCGATAGATGCATCGACGTCGTCAAAGCGCTCGTGTCCTAAGCGCGCCGTTCCCGCCATGGGTAGGTGGCAGCCCTACAAAGCGCGTTGGACCCGACACGCGGTGTGCGCGCGACTTCACAAAATGCGCTGGTACAAAGTATCCCTCGGACTTCAGTTCTTGGAGTATATAATAAAATGCGGGTGCAGTATTTCCGACCCGCAGTCGCGCGATGATGACCGACGGTGACAACAGTCGACGAGGTGACAACAGTCGATGCTACCGACGCCCCCGTCGATGAACACGTTCCTTGGCGTATCTGCGGTAACGAGTGTCCCAAAGCCGAAATCGTCTTCCTGTGTCAGATCGTCGTTCTGTACACGGTCATCGTGGACGGCGCTGCTAAGTAGCTGTCTCGATTACCTACTGCAGAGCCCGTCTATGAAACGCGATGGAATCGTCTGATTTTTATCTGACGTTGCCGAGCAATGCCTCTATGGAATCGCACCCCGAAAACACGCTGACTCACTACATCACGACGCTACCGCAACGCGTCCACCTGTCGGGTCAGTGGGAATGCGGTCTGGTGGAGCGACATTACCCGCACACTTGGTACAACGTGAGAAAAGAGGACACCGTCTTGTATATGGCTAGCAAGACGGGGGAGATAGGCACTTACCGTTCCGCAGACAACACCGAAATTCACCGCGCCAGTACCATCCCTTACGGTTATTACCAAGGGGCTTACGCTTTGATGTACAAAATCAACGCAGAGCTGACGAGGCTGAGCACCGACAAAGTCAAAGCAAATCTGAGCTACAGCCAGATCTCTAACCGGATGACGCTGCGTATGACGGCGGGTGTCTAATTTAACGTACCTTTGCAGAGCGCCCTGTGCACCATACTAGGTTTCCACTCGAACGTTATAAAAAGTCCCGAACTGTCGACGAACGAGTACGGCGGGGAGGTAGTGGGTAGAGATGGCCTAAGTCTCAACCCGGCGGCCATCGTCTACCCCAGACACGAACAAGAAAGAACAAGAACAAGAAAGTTTTATTTAGACTCCAATTACAATATGTGTATAATATCAAATTAACCATAACACGAATAGGCATATATATTCATATATACAAATGCAGTGTAATTTCAAATTAGATGGGGTCTGTGACTAATGTTAAGACAATAACAGTCGCTCTCATTGGAGCCACAATAATAATTTGTTTCAACTCAATTTTACCGAAGGAAGTGCAAATGTAAATGTAAATGTGCAGGAAAAGAAAAGAAACCGAGATTACTTGATTACATATATGCATGTATTGGAGTATTAATGGTATGTTAAAATAAAACAAATACTAGTTATCAATAGTATACATCAATATACTAGATATGTATGTGTATATGCACTAATACAAAATCCATATGCTGATTTATATATATATACAATATATATCCATACATATCACATATAATAATACAGTTTTAATGACTTTGATAGCATGTATAGCAGTTTAATATTGTACACGTATCTACGTATTTTCTAATAAATTGTTTTTTGCATAATTACCAAAACTTCTGAAGCTATGTTTTCCAATCTTCTCTGTGACTAACTTTGAGGTATTGTTAATGACATGTGGCAAACTGTATCTAAGACATCTTCTTTTGGCAAATTCTTTTTTTGTTCTGAATGGATGTAACTCTGTTTTTTTCCTTGTGTTGTAATTGTGTACGTAAGCATTGGTAATTATTTTCCAATTTAATAGGTAAGCAGGGAGGTCATGATGTACATATTTATCATAAAACTTAAGTTAATTTTAACATGTCATCAATTTTTAAGATATTCAATTTTTTGAAAAGTGGCTCAGAGTGTGAATTATATTTACTTATAGATAAAATTCACATAGCTTTCTTTTGTGTTTTCAACATTCTACTACCTTGGTATCCCCACACCATAATACTATGGTTGATATGTGATAAAAATAACGTATTATATAAGATAATTTTAATTTCTAGGGGAAAGACATATTTTAGCCTGTTTAAGATGCCGTCTGTTTTGGAACACTTGTTTGATACTTTTTCAATGTGTTTATTCCAATTTAAATTTGTATCTAAAGTAAGTCCTAAAAAATTTAATTCATCTACTCTTTCAATGTTTGTACCATTTATATTGAGCATAAAGTTATCGACAGCTTTATTTTGCATGTGAAAAATCATATATTTAGATTTGTTTCTGTTTAATGATAATTTATTAATGTTTAACCATTCAATTATTTTAAGGAGTTGATCATTTATTGCCGATTCGATATTTCTATTTGGAGAGTTACCTTGAAAATAATTGATGGTGCTAAATAAGGTGGTATCGTCGGCATACATAATAAATTTAACATTTCGCTAGCTTTAGGAAAATCATTAATGTATATTATGAATAATAGGGGACCAAGAATAGATCCTTGTGGTACACCAATTGTGATAGGTAGGATATCAGAACTTTCATTTTGAAATTCGGTGTATTATCTTCTGTTGCTTAAGTTATTGCTATTACATAGATTCAGGGTAGGACCCTGTAATCCATAATATCTTAGTTTAATTAATGGTATCGAGTGATCAATTGTATCGAAGACTTTAGAGAGGTCAAGAAAAATACTGAAAGGAACATAATTTTTATCAATTAGTGTAATTATTCTATCTATTAGTTCAAGTGATGCATACTCGGTAGAGTGTTTTTTTCTAAAACCATATTGATTTTTAACAAATTGATCAGAATCATTAAAGTATGCTGTTAGTTGACTAGATATTATGTCCTCTATCACTTTTGAAATTGTTGGAAGAAGAGATATGGGTCTATAATTTTTAAAAACAGATGGTTCATCTTTCTTAAAAATAGGAATTACTTTAGCGAGTTTAAGTGTATCGGGAAATATACCAGTATTTATTACTTGATTTATTACCAGGGTTAATGGTTTGATGATGGAGGGTTCAATTATTTTCAAAAGTTTACAGGAAATACCGTCACAGCCACTACTGTTTTTATTGGGAAGGCTTTCAATGGTTTTCTTGACTATTTCTTCATCAACATTTAATAGACTGAAAAAGGAATGGACATTATCATTTAAGTAATAATTATAAACCTTATTACCATTGTAATGAATGACTTGTGCTGTCGACTGATCTATACTTGTAAAGTAGTTGTTAAATTGGTTTTCAATAACCGTTTTATATGTTATAATTATGCCGTTACTTTTAAACAAAACGGTGTTGTTTGAATTGTTTTTTGGAGATAAATTCATTTATGGTTTTCCACGTATTTCTGATGTCATCTTTATATCGGTTAAAGCGTGACTCAAAGTACATTTGTTTGTCAGTACGAATATTTTTCTTTAATATTGAGTTATACGTTTTTAGGTTAGTTAGAAAGACTTTGTACATAGGTAAATTTGGATTAGACATTTTAAATTTCTTATAAAGCGTGTCTCGATATTTGATTATTTTAGAAGACCGTGTGTGATCCAGGTTGAATGCTTATGTTTGTATTTATTATATTTCATGATTTTAACAGGCATATGCTTATTCTTAGCATGCATAATTTCTTCGTGTATTATGTTATAATTTAAATTATGGTCAGCCGTAGGAGATTTGTTTAGTTTGTTATACATTGCATCCGAATTTATCTCAAGTTTAACATTACGCATAGCTGCCTTATTTTGTAGATTTACTCGAATAAATTTTGGAGGAGGTTTAGATTTTACGTTGATATTCATGATTAGGAAGTAAGGTTGATGATCAGAAAGGGTATTAGTGAAGATTCCTGCAGTGCTATCTAATATTGATTTATTTAACTTACTGAAACAGTTGCCTATCAGTGTTCCGTTAGTTCTGGTAAAGCGAGCTGGAAAGGTAATTTGTGGATAGAGACTGTATGAAATTATAGTATCAAAAAATTCACTATATATTTTGTTCTCGTTTATTTTAAGTAGATTGATGTTGAAATCGCCTGAAATTATTAGATTGTTACAACTTTCTAGAGTAACCATTGTTGTTGAAAATTCTAATATGAAATCTATAATATTTTGATTTAATGACCTAGGCGGTCTGTATATGTTTCCAATAGTAAGTGTTTTTATAAGCTGCCTCCAGTTACTTGAATTACTAACCCCTCCCAATGTTCATACATGTTGATATTCTTAAGTATTTTATATTAATATTTATTATCTACGTAAATTATTAAACCCCTGTTGACACTACAATGTTTCCCCTGAGCAATTAGATCATATCCGTGTAAACTGAATTGAGATAAATCATCATTATTTGACTTCCATGTTTCTTGCAAACATATAATGCTAAATTTAAATTGTTTAGTATTTAGAAGCTCTACAAAAAGTTCAAGTTCATCAAATTTAGCATTAATGGATTGAATATTTAAGCTTAGGATACTAAAATTATCAGTATTTTTATGTGCTAACTTGTGAAACATATCGATGTCATAGTATGAAAAACAATGGATCAACTGAGGTTCATTTTGTTCAGTACTATTTTCGTTTATATCTAGAAGATTTATTAAAGAACAGTTTCGGATACCTCCCAAGTGGGAGAGAAATGTCACATCAGAAGTCATTGCTTAGGTTCGGACATAAAACTACAATATAGCCAGCCTTTGTACATATGTTAGGTATTTCACAAAAGAGTGAACTTGTGTGTATTTATTCCCTGTGCATATGTGAATGTTAAGAAATACTCCGTGTGTGACAGGGCAGATATCAGAGTAGTCAAGACTAGACTTAGAATAAACCCTAAATATAAAAGATAAGAAAAAAACATGACAGATTGGGTGTTGGGTCATGAATATAAGGCGTAACACCAGGGAAAGGGGTGAGCTATGTTATCAACAGTGACTGCATATAGATTAACAGTTGTCAATCTAAAATACATACATACCCCTACCCTAGGGACCCCCGCCGCCACTTTGGTAGGGTAGGGTAGGATAGGGCAGGGTAGCGTTTACGCGGCTAAAGGGGCCGTGGTGACCCCATCGTAGAGCACGCATCGCTTGGCGTAGAAGTAGCTCAACGCCGCACGCTCCTGGCTGTACGTCAGCACGGACGAGTCCCTCAATTGGAAGCCACGGCTCACTCGCGTCCGCTCTGTTGACCCCGCAGCACGGCGAGCGAGATGCCCTTGTTTATGTCGTTCTGGCGCTTGCTCAACCCCTTCGTGCTGTTCTTGTCGCCCGACGCTCCGAAACAGTAGTAGGTCTTGCTGCAGAGCGCGACGGTACCGCGACCGGACCATTCCTCTTTGAAGAGCCCCGGCGTTCTCTTATCGTACGCCCGGCGGGTCGCGCAGCAAAGCTTATCGGCGGTCTCCAACGGTCGACCGGCGTGGCGGCACTGTACGTACGCCTCCGCGTGAGCGTCGCAGCATTCCGACGGGAGCCACTCAGCCCGGTGCTGGAAGTAGTGCTCGCGTTTGGCGGGATCCACGGGATCGCCACGCTCCGACCCGCGACGGCCAAATACGCTGAGTCGGTATCCATCGCACAGTACTGGAAAAGGGGGCGCGGTACTTAGGTGTCGATTAAGTCGTAATAGAACTGTAGCATTCGTAATTTGACGTACCGGTACACGAAGTAACCGATCTGGAGTGGAAGCCCGTACCTGGCGGTCCGCCTGTTCAGCGCCAACTCGTAGACGCCACCGGGAACGACAACGTCGATCTGTCGGAAACGTCGATCGTTGATCAGCGTCGAGGCCCCGGCAGCCGTGCAGTACTTGATACCCATGTGGAGGTCGACTCTCTTAATTGTTTTCCCGTACCCACTATTACCATCAAGGTTAAACGTCTTGGCGAGGATGGCCTTGTCGGGGTCGGCGTCGCCCTCGCACATTTCGATGCGTCGCTGCTGGTAGAAGGCGAACTGTCTGTCCACGGCCTCCATGAAAGGGGCCACGTACCTGCTGCTGTACGTCCAGACCAGAACGTCCCACAGCGTCGTCATCCCTTCTTCGCGCCACATCTTCAAGCACCCCTCGTATTCATCGTCGGAGAGCCCCTCGCGTTTCAGGTGACTGTAGAAGGCCTCCTGCGGCGGTAGCTTGGCGTCGTCTAGTTTCCGCACATCGTCCAGATACTCGTAGGGGAAGTGCCATTTGGTCACTTCGCAGCCGTAGGCCTTCAAAAACTTATCGTAGCTAAAGCCGGGGCCAGGTAGTTGGTGATGTCCAGGACATTCAGCGTCTCCATCGCTAGACACATAAAGTTGTTCTGTCTCTTGATCGTAAAGTCCGACGACACGTTCTGGCCTTCGTCCATGAGAAGGGGGTGAGGTACTTCTTGACAACGTTCAGGTCGTCCTTGCCCGAGTTGAAACCGAAGATGGGGAGCTGACGTAGGTGGATCTCGGTGAGCTATTCGAAGCTAGGTTGGTAAGAGGGTCGCATCTCCGCGCACGCCGCCTCGCTTATCTCTTCCAGGGCCGTCACCAGGAGCTTCGCGATCTCGTTCGAATCCCTGATCGCGTCGAAACACCGAGCCTCCTCGCGGCCGGGGACGTTCGAGGCGAGACTCACGCTGAGAAGTTCGTGCCTGACTAACCACCAGCATTTGAAGCTGTCCGCCGGTAGGTCATGCCGGTCGAGGTAGCACTCGAAATCGAAGGTCGCTCTTTATGGGTAGTAGCGCATTGATTCCTCATAGATACCCTCGTCCTCCAACTGTTAGAACACGGACGGCTTCGGCTGGTAGACCCCGCCGGGGTAGACTTGGCGGACGCCTCCCTCGCACGTGGCTTCGTGTGGCAGCAATAAAGACGCACTTTTCCACAGCGATTCACCGCACTTGGCGGATCGGTACGTGTGAGAGAAGCGTCCTGTATGTACGAATAGTGACTGTCGTACAAGTTCACGTTCATAGTAGTGGGGTAGCGGTATACCGGGCCTTGTTGTGACTACAGCACACCCAGTCCATTAGCAACCAGTGCGCCACCTTCTTAATAATCGCCCCGTCCGAGCGACGATCCGGAGACCAACACTGGTCGTATTGCACGATGATCAATCTCACCGCGCTCGGTATGAGGGGTCGTTTCACGAAGTCTTCCATGACCGGCTGGAAATGACGCTTACACATGCCGACCGGGTTTTCGCGACAGCCGAATAGATGTATGAGAGGGCACGCGCACGCTGGCTTCCACGCGGCGCATGTATGGCGCACCCGATCTAGGACGGACTCCTGGATAGCTTTGGCGAACGTCGCCAGTAGGCTGCGCTCTAGACGGCCGTGGTCGACCATCGGCTTGGGGAAGGTACAACACGGCACGTCCCAGCCGGGCGAGGAGGCCGTCGACGGCGTCGCGATAACCAGAGACGGGGGATCGTTCGACGAAACAGACATGACTTCCGATCGTTCCCCGTACGTGGGAAGGGGCAAGTGGTCCGCGTACGTCGGTCGGGAGTCCACCGGGGGAACGTTCAGGCCCGTCCATGCGGGTTCGTCTTTGAGCTCGAGTGCCGGCACCGGAATGACGGGTAGACCGGCCCGCTTCGCCGTTGTAACCGTCTCGACCTTTACTCGTTTTTTTGGCAGCGCTTCTCACTCAGCCTTTCGCCGTCGTTCGATTTCGTCGTCTAACGCTCGGGGACAGTGGTCGAATTCGTAATCCGCCGCTTCTTGCACGTTACGAAACGGCGGAGCGGGCATGTGGGCGTTCCCCCACGGCCCGGGAGCGTGCTCGATGTCCATCGCTACACGAAACGGCGAAATGGAGGCGTCACCAAACGGTTGAGCGGGGAGTTGTGCGACGTTACCAAAGGTGTCCGGTTTCTCAGCCAGTCTCAGAAAGGTGTCGGTGATAATTGATTGATCGCCGTCGACGTCCCCGATAAACGTGATGTGAGAAGCGGCATCCTACAGCAACAAGCGAGACGAAACATTAGTCAACAGCACGACTTATTCGGCAGCATCGGGGGCAGGACAGTAGTGAGGTTTCTGACTGTGTATGTCATTAAGTCCCACCACGTCCATTTTCTCAGGGACACTTCAAGGCGCAGCGATGAGCTCTTGTACGGTGTCGTGCAGTTTGTCCGGTGTCAGCGCAGCCAAATAGTCAGCCTTGTAGGCAACCAGTTCAGACATCGCGTTTTCAAATAGAGTCAGCCATATCTCGCTGGACGTCTCCGATGCGACTTCTCCGACCATAGTGCGGACCGAAAAATAGTGGACTGGCTTGACTTGGGCCCCATGCGACAAGCACGTCATCTTTCCCTCTTGGAACTGTGGACCTTACGCCGACATTCCTTGCACCCCAAATACGTGCATTTTGTACACCAGGCAACGGCTTCGATTTTCACCGGAGTTGACACTTTATAGAAGCCGTCTTCTTTGTCTACCAGACTTTCCAAACTCACCGATATCGGTTCATATAGAGAGGCGTCCTGAGCCGGTTCTGCGTTCTTTCCCGCTGCGGCAGTGGCAACAAACGCCTTGGTCTCGGCTGGGACAGTCATAGCGCTTTGTAAATAGAAGTCGAACGGTAATAACAGTAGTTTGTAAGCGAATACACACCAAGCCACAGCCTACGCTATTTATACGATCACGCCGATGGGGCCGCGTGCACACGGTCACGCGCGCCATGCCGCTAGGGAGTCTGGCAAGGTCGTTGAAACTACAAAAAGTGTCGGGTCACCTCAGAACATTTGCTTTTTGAGCCTGTTTATCTAGTTTTAATTTCAAAAACAGCCTTACCATAAGAATTTCTACCCACCCTTTGTAATATAGACCGCTTAATTGTTTACAATTAGTTATTTATTAAGACCTTTTTAACTAGACCTCTATGAATTGCACAACCCGAGGGCCTAGTGGCAGGTCGTTATACGCCGTTGGGAGCGCTATGAAACAACAAGCGTCATTTCACAATATTATTGCGCTGATGGTGGCTGCCTTTCGAGGCGACTTGCTATGGTTGGCGAAGAAGAGGCGAGAACGTGACTGGTATGTTAAGTTGCTTTAACAAACAGTTCATTCATTCACTCACTCACTGCTACATAACCTAAGTTAGATGCTTATCAATACTACCTGATATTTTGTTGATTACAGGTCGTACTACTTGCGGAAGAGGCGTCTCCCACCCGACTGGAGAGGTTCTAGAGTCCCACCAGACTTGAACTAGGAGGAGGCGGAGGAGGCGGAGGAGGCGGAGGAGGCGGAGGAGGCGGAGGAGGCGGAGGAGGAGGAGGAAGAGGAGGAGGAAGAGGAGGAGGAGGAACTGCCGTGAGTTTGATATCATTCTGGCTTAAATTACTGAATGGTGTATGTGTGTACAACCAGTAATGTATACACATAACACTGAAATAGCACAGTCCAACAGTTGTTAACAAACAAAGATCTGCAACACAAAACTCAACAAACTGGTTTATATAGCATTCTGCCTGAAGTTACTGAATGGAATACGTGTGTGTGCACGACCAGTAATGTGTATAACTAAACACCAGCATGATTCGAACCTGCCACACAAAACACTGAAACAACACAATCCAACAGTTTTTAACAAACAAATATCTGCCACACAATACTCAACAAACTGTTTTATTGATAACAAGACAGGCATTGACCCCCCTCCTATGGTCTGTTGCAGCTACTACGATTATCGGGATGACGAGGGAAACACCCTCTACGCCGACTGGTACTCGCGCAATACAGATGCACACGGCGGAGGCACCCCTTATTATTAAAAATGGAACGGGTCGGTCAGTGACAGCGGTACTCTAATAAAATATGACACACTCGCTTACCGTTTCATCCTTTCACAGTATAACTGTCTCTTGCTCCAAAGGGAGTAAGGCTTAGAATCTCTCCCTCCAATGACACCGCTAATAGTCCGACTTCAACAGATCAGCGCAGCGCCTACTCATAAGGTCCAGTACTCAGAATAGACCCGTTCTAGTTAGCGCAACAAACAGCACAAACCAATAATAATACATTTATTCGTACTAAAAAATGTACAATTTGACTAAATCAATGTATATAAGTTACTGTGTACATAAAACAGTAATCAATGAGCGGAGCTCGTCAATGGCTAAAAAAGAAGAGCTACCCGCATTATCTATATTATGTAATACATCTTTTGCAAATGAGACTACATACTAGTTCATCATCCAGCCCCTCCTGGTAGTGGTCTTGAATCATACCATAACACTGATTAGACTTCATTCGAAAGCATGTCATGGCATCAAGTTTGTATTTGGACATGATATAGTTAAAACCTTTAGACATGTATGACCCACTACCTTGAAGGGCTAGATGAGAGAGCATTTTCAAACTGGAGTTACTGCATTTCAAGCAACTCTGCATAAATCGTACCATTCGATTCATAATTTGAATTTGAATCGGTAAACAGTCTGCTAAAAGTGGCACCATATTACAATGCGTGCAAACTGGTAGATTAAACAGTTTTCTTATACCTTTGCGCCACGTAGTATTAAACATATCAAGATGTTTGTTTTGTAAGTTCCACAGACATACACCATAGAAAGATATATAGTACGACATGTATAATTGACGTTTTATGTTTATATTACAAAACCCCAAATTAGCAGAAAATGCATTTACACGCCATATAAAATCATGACACATATCTTTTACCATAGCCTGGTGAGTGTCAGGACCAATAATGTGGCCTAAATGCAACCCTTTTTACTATGTTTCACTTTTAAACCATCAAGGTAAAATGGGCAGTCGGTACCACTGCCATATTTAATAAGTTGACATTTTGCCGGGTTGAATTGTAAATCATATTCATATGCAAATTTTAGACATATATCACACATTTTGTTCAATGCATATATCGATGGAGCTACCAAAGATATATCATCAGCATTGCCAACAGCACCATAGTACTTATGACCAATCATACAGCCAAAACCAGACATGCAGAGTCTTGTTAACATTTCATCAATGTAGATTGAAAATAAAATGGGGGACAACACCCCACCCTGCTTCACACCATTGGTAGAGGAGAAATGCAATGACATGGAATCGTTCCATGATACATTTAAATGTTGATTAGTGTACATATAAAGTAAACATCTGATTAAACGGGGATTCATTCCTCTTTCCATAAGTAAGTTAAAAAGTTTAACATAATTTACTTTATAAAATGCTTTAGTCGCATCTAGTAACAATACGTAAACATCTGGTTTATTCTGCTGGAAATAGTTCACAGTCTCCATTAACGCAAATGTACATTTAGCTGTAGAGCTTTGAGGCTTGAAACCAAACTGTAGATCACTTGTTTTAAGAGCATCAGAACTTTTTATCATTATAACCCAATCAAATATTTTCGATAGAGGGCTGCTAAGGGCAATGGCTCGATAGTTATCAGAATTATTTGCTGATTTCCTCTTGTTTTTTTACCAGAGGTTGAATTGTTGAAATATTAAAACCATCCGGGGTATACCCGTGATATATCATTGCTGTGAATAGCAAAGAAAGAAAAACATGTAATTTGTTAGGTGCATGAATAAAGTGGTCGGTATATATAACACCATATCCATCACATGTGTTACTCTTAACATGATTAATGCCATTCAAAACATCATCCACCGTAATAGTATTTTCACCTTCGTTACAATGTGCATCTACTTTACTATGTATGTTTTGTAGCAATGACGTCATATCCTCTTCATTATAGGCTACTGAATTATATAAGTCCTCATACTTAGTAGCAAAGTGTTTAGAAATATTTTCGTCTCCTGTCACTTCATCAACCATGTTGGGTAGCATATTATTGTTCTTTGTAACTTTACCTACTTCTTTCCAGAAGTCCCTATTTTTATTTCCAAGTAAAGCTGTCGCCATACTTTCTTTTTTTAACTTTATTTTGATTACGTTTAACAAAACGAACTGCTCTGTGATATTGAGAGCGTGATCTACACATGACGTCAGCAATAACAGCATTGCGAGGAGAGCCACAATCTTTCCATACATTATGCCAAAACATTGACGCTTCTCTGTATGGTTTAACGTGCTCATTCCAATCCGCTATTACCTTCGAATTTCCCTGTTTTGAAGTATGTGGAATGGAGTTTTGACAAGCTCTTATACAACAATCCATTATTGAATCATTAAATATCTGAATATCATGACAATGCGTTAACAATGTTTATCCGGCTGTTTCTCCCAGAACCACATGAACCGGCCTAGCGAGCAAACAATAGTCGGCTCATATTATTTTTAGCCTAGCGTTGCTCTGGTTACCCCAACACACAATGGTCCATCAATCACACACAGTCGTACTTCGCACCAGGCGAGGGCCGCCGAAAAGATTAGCCTACAGCGCCGTTACTAGAAGCCATTAATCACCGACGAGGTAACTTTTTCTAGGGGTCTTTAGTGCGCCTGAGAAAGCCTTCACCATGATGCGATTACTGCATAAAGACTACTCACCACTTTCTATAGCCAAGTACTCTTTTCCTCCCCATAAAGTATTCAGCCATGGTGCACTTCATCACTGTCTATAGCCAGGCACTCGGCGGCCGTCAGTGGTCGGCCGGTGGTCAAGTCAATGTCAAAGGTCAAGGTCAAATGTCAAATGTCATGATCAATGGTCAATGGTCAAGCTGTTTAGGGTAATTAGTACACTCATTAGAGACGACCAGTGAGTACCTAGCTATAGACAGTGGTAGTTACATCGTAGCTGAATACTTCGTTATCGCCGGAAGAGGTCAGCACTGTAGTTAAAGGGCCAGGTCATTAATCATACCTAATTACACGACTACTAGTGGTCATTACTGGGTGCTCCTAAATATTATGATAGGCAGCAAGCCCTTTGATCTTCCTTTGATCTCATAATCTTATGGACACTGAGATGGACTTACATACTACTAGTGCATGTTGATAACACCGGTGTACGTGTTACCGGACGTGACTAAAGTGCATGTTAATGGCACCGGAGTAAGTGCTACCTGATGTGTGTTCAGTGCATGTTAATGGCACCGGAGTAAGTGCTACCTGATGTGTGTACAGTACATGTTAATGGCACCGGTGTAACAAACATGCACACCCGCGCACTAAAACATAGACATACGCACTCACAGGCGCCTAAACGTACGCATAAAAACACACATCACACACATACGCATGTACGCACGCACACACGTTCGCACACGCACACACACACACACACCATTCACCCATATTATCTTCCTGTCTTGTTTTGTAGCTTGTGACGAATTACCCACGATTTATAAACGACACGGCAATACACTTTTTACGTGAGTAAGCTGGCCAGCTCCTCCCCGTCAGTTGTAGCACACTCGTAGCATTTTCTTCACAAAAATGTTGAACTCTCCTCGTTTTCGGTCTTTCCAAAACATTCTAGATTAAATTGAATTGATTGTGCTAATAATGCCACTTGACACATGACATACAACAACAGCAACAACAACAACAACAACAACAACAATAACAACGACGACGACGACGACGACGACGACAACAACAACAACAACAACAACGACGACGACGACGACGACAACAACAACAACAACAGCAACGACATTGTCAACAAATAACGCCAAACATACAATTACAAACCACAGTAGTAATGTTAAAAAGGGAAAGAAGTGTGTCACTTGTGACAATTACCCAGTTACCATAAATATGAGTGAGTTCCATAGTGTTACACATTTAACTGAAATACACATTCTCTTTAAATGGATACAAGCATGGAGTTTTTTAATTTGGGACTTCGTCTAATTACATAGCCTGGCTTGTACAAAGTAGGCAACTGTAGTATATCCACTGGTAGCAGATTGCTTCATGCCTTTACATAATAAGTGCAGTTCGTAATTCAACAGTGTCTGATACTTTCAAAATACTTAATTCGGAGAATTTTAGACAAGAAGTGTCCTCTATGCTCTACACATTTTAAAAACGTACAACCTTTTTTGTAACAGTACTAAACAACGTAGAGGTGCGGCATACGCATTGCCCCACACGTCGATTCAGTACATACTATATGTCAACAAAGAGATGGCATAACACAAGCATTCTATTTTTGTCAATGACCAAGCTGGCTCTATGCATTATGGCACAACTCTTAGAGAATTTTGATTATTATCATGAAAATGCGTTTTCTCCATGTTAATTTAATTATCGATCAAAACGCCTATTTTTTTAAATTCAAACTTACTAATCTTACTTACTTAATAATCATCTACCGTTATATTATTGAAACAAATTTTTGTATTTTTATTTTTAAATAAAGGAAAATAGAAGTGACTTTCGCACACTGAGTAGAAGTCTCTCCTGTTATCACTATTCGCGCATATAATTGTAACGCCGTTATGGAAACTCTGCGTGAAGACTTACATATAGTTAATATCACAGCACCACATTTACTGCACATGCATCTAATGTTACACATCCATCATACTGCATTGTGCGAAGATGATCAATGGTCACATACCACGATTATATTGATTTTTCTATATATATATTTTAATGTATCATTTCTTTTCTCAAAACCATATTAAACATATCATGTTTTACATATTTATTTATTTATTTTTCTTTTTCTTTTAATACTTATTTATTAACTTTATTTAACTTATTCCTTATTTTCTTTAATTTGTTGTTCTTTGGGCCGAAGGTCCAACGGACTTATGCCATCACTCTGCGTCCGCCGTGCGCCGCGCGCCGTGCGCCATGCGCAGTGCGCCGTCCACCGTCCGGCCTTAGCTGCCATATCTCAGAAACCGTTCAGCAACTTTTGTTTTCAAATTTTGCATAGACTTATCTTAGGGTACTGCCACTGTGCACAATAAATCTGTATTTGATTGAATCATTCTAAGGGCCCCCGAAACTGATAAATGTTCACATTTTGCCTATTTTTTTCAAAGACTTTTCAGTAACTTGTTCTTTGAATTTGTATAGACATTTCATGTGGTAATGCCACTATACACACGGAATCTGTATTTGATTGAATAATTCTAAGGGCACTACAAGATCCCCTAAATGCTAAATTTTCCTACTATTTCCCTACTGCTGTAAGCCTCCTGCCGTAGTCTGGGCCACTGATCTCTGTAATTGGATCGCGGACTTTGTTATATATCTGTCACTGGGGTGGGTGAGTGAAGCGGCCTGGTGTCAGATGTCAGAGATTACGCTGTAAGCATGTGTATTGGGATTGGTTCACTGCCTGCCATTGTCCCAGTGTCAAACAGAATAGTAATAGGTAGGGCCAACTGGTGTATGATCCTACGGTGTTTTTGCACCCCCATGGCTCAAATCCAAGATGGCGGCGCCTTTCGTCGGGTATCTATACGTGTATGTATGTGTGTGTAGTCACGTGACCGGATGTAGGGGACCCCCTGGCGGAAGAGAGTGGAGTGAGTATCCATTGAAGTCCCATCGTGCATAAGGAAGATTGAAACGAAAGAACAAGGAAAGTTTTAAAAGGTGGGTTATTAGAGATAAAGAAGTATACTGAATGATGTATTGATGATGTGATATGTATGTATATAAGAATAATATTGGAAATGAAAGTGTATGTATGTATGTATGTATGTATGTATGTATGTGTATGAAAGAATTAAAGCTAAGATAAAAATCAACAAACAGACAGACACCGCGGAGCTAGCCGACACGACAAGAGGGCATGCTAGGTCAACAGAAGGGAGAATGGACTATGATCTGCTGATGCAACCGGGGCGATGAAACCAGACAACACGCAGCTAGCCGACACGAGAAAGGGCAGGCTAGGTCAAGATAAGTAAGGGCTGTGACACAACATGTATATATGCACATTGAAGAGAATGATAATCGCCGTAAGTAGGTCATGAAATAGTGATATTAGTATTAGTAAAAGTAGGTATATAATCGTTGAAAATTTAAAAATAGTCACTATATACACTATATGTATTTGGACACATAAAGACATAATCACTATATACACTGTATGTATGTATATACACTGTATGTTTTTGGATACCTAAAGGCATAGTCACTATATATACTGTATAATAGTACACCTAAAACATACTCATTATATATATATATATATATATATTGTATGTATTTGAACACCTAAATACACAGCCACTATATACACTGTATACATTTGGACACCTAAAACATAGTCACTATATACACTGTATGTATTTGGACACATAAAAACATAGTCACTATATATACTGTATGTACTTGGACTAACATAGGTGATGACGCGGAGACCGTGGGAGAACGGTGCATGACGGGAGGTAGTCGGACTAACCTGCAAAGTGTACTGCCCACTATCCTGCAAGGTGTACTGCTCACTAAACCGCATTGTGTACTGGCAACTAAACCGTAAGGTGTAATGCCCACTAACCCGCAAGGTGTAATGCCCACTAACCCGCAAGGTATACTGCCCACTAACCCGCAAGGTGTACTGCCCACTAACCTGCAAGGTGTACTGCCCACTAAACTGCAAGGTATCCTGCCCACTAACCTGCAAGGTGTACTGCCCACTAACATGCAAGGTGTAATGAGGTGTTTTCTTGTGTCAGTGCGGCGAGTGGTTGAGGGGGCAAGGTATAATGCCCACTAACCCGCAAGGTGTACTGCCCACTGACCTGCAAGGTGTACTGCCCTGTAGTGTAAGGGTTAGAGCAGTGGACTCTCAGTCAAGAGGTGGTAGTATAGTGGTTAGGGCAGTGCACTCTCATACCAGAGGTGGTAGTGTAGTGTTTAGAGCAATGGACTCTCATACCAGAAGTGGTAGTGTAGTGGTTAGGGCTCTCATACAACGTGCTTAGGGCAGTGAACTCTCATGTCAGAGGTGGTAATGTAGTGGTTAGAGCAGTGGACTCTCATAGCAGAGGTGATAGTGTGGTGGTTTGTGCTCTCATACAGAGGTGGTAGTATACCGGTTAGGGCAGTGGACTCTCGTACCAGAGGTGGTAGTGTAGTGTTTAGAGCAGTGGATTCTCTTACAGGGGTGGTAGTGTAGTGGTTAGAGTAGCGGACTCTCATTCAAGAGGTGGGAGTGTAGTGACTAGGGTAGTGAACTCTCATACAGATGTGGTCGTGTAGTGTTTGAACAGTGGACTCTGATACCAGAGGTGGGAGTGTAGTGGTTAGAGCAGTGGGCTCTCTTACCAGAGGTGGTAGTGTAGTTGTTAGGCCTCTCATACCAGAGGTGGTAGTGTAGTGCTTAGGGCAGTGGACTCTCGTACAAGAGGTGGTGGTGTAGTGGTTAGAGCAGTGCACTCTCAAATAGAGGTGGTAATGTAGTGGTTAGAGCAGCGGACTCTCATTTGAAGAGGTGGGAGTGTAGTGGCTTGGACAATGGACTCTCATACAGAGGTGGTCGTGTAGTGTTTGAGCAGTGGACGCAAGGTATACTGCCCATTAACCTGCAATGTGTACTACCCATTACCCAGAACGGTGCTGGATGGGAGGTTGTTAGGCGTGGTTCAGCCCAGAAAGTTGTAAAGTACAAGTTATATCAGCAAAGATGACATGTAACAGCTGGCAATGCGTGAGCGCGGCTTATCAGAAAACAGACGACAATTACCGAGGACAGACCCATTGGAAAAACCGAGGACAGATCCATGAGAAAAACATATGACCGTGTTGAATAGATATGATTAAAGGCTAATTGACGTAGACTGAGTCTGCTTATATATATCACTCTGGGCGGGGGCATCCATGGGGAAATTCTAAGATGGCGCCCGTCTCCACGTGACCTACCCCCTGGAGGAAAGAAGTGTAAGTAGTGGATCCACCTGGTGGAAAGTGAAGGAGCTAGTGTCTGCAAGTCACACAGGTCAATGTACTTCATTCTCTTGTATCGTGAACGTCGAAGAAGATTCAGTTGTAACTATACAATCGTAAACATTATTGAATGGAAGCCAGTATTCATCTTTCCTGAATTAACCGGGGTAGTAATATGTAAATGTATGTCTGTCATGAAGAATGGTGATATATATAATATTCTAGAATCGATTCCATTATGATGCAACATTGCTTGTTGCTTAAATAGATCCACTATAGTGTTATCATTGTTGAATCTATCTTGCAGATAATCAACGGTTACATTCCATTTCATAAGGAAGATCACTTCCCCGTTATGGTATGTCGCTCCGACGATTCTCTCTGGCTGAAGGCCCCGGTCGAAGCCCTGATGTCTGTTGTCGTCCTCCTATATCAATGCACATTTCGATGCATGACACTACATCATCTCATTAATAAGCGGACGTGACTCACCAATCTTATGTTGACAATATACCACAAACATATTTTAATAACTTACCTGTAGCATATCAAATCCGTCTTATTCCAAACGTAGATTTAGTGTAGTGATTGATGACACCATAGTATTATTGATATGTATAGAAAGTTGTAAAGTACAAGTTATAACAGCAAAGATGACATGTAACAGCTGGCAATGCGTGAGCGCGGCTTATCAGAAAACAGACGACAATTACCGAGGACAGACCCATTGGAAAAACCGAGGACAGATCCATGAGAAAAACATATGGCCGTGTGGAATAGATATGATTAAAGGCTAACTGACGTAGACCGAGTCTGCTGAGAAGGAGGTAAAGAAAAACACCAGAAGAGACAAGACAAGCTCAAGCACAGTACACACTAGCTGAGAAGGAGGTAAAGAAAGGCACCAGAAGAGATTAGACCAGCTCAAGCACAGAACACACAAGCTGAGGAGGAAAAGAAAAGCACCAGAAGAGACTAGACAAGCTCAAGCACAGTACACACTAGCTGAGAAGGAGGTAACGAAAGGCACCAGAAGAGATTAGACAAGCACAAGCACAGAACACACAAGGTGAAAAAGAGGAAAAGAAAAGCACCAGAAGAGACTTGACAACCTCAAGCACAGTACACACTAGCTCAGAAGGAGGTAAAGAAAAGCACCAGAAGAGACTAGACAAGTTCATTCACTGTACACACTAGCTCAGAAAGAGGTAAAGAGGTAAAGAGATAAAGAAAAACACCAGAAGAGACAAGACAAGCTCAAGCACAGTACACACTAGCTGAGAAGGAGGTAAAGAAAGGCACCAGAAGAGATTAGACCAGCTCAAGCACAGAACACACAAGCTGAGGAGGAAAAGAAAAGCACCAGAAGAGACTAGACAAGCTCAAGCACAGTACACACTAGCTGAGAAGGAGGTAACGAAAGGCACCAGAAGAGATTAGACAAGCACAAGCACAGAACACACAAGGTGAAAAAGAGGAAAAGAAAAGCACCAGAAGAGACTTGACAACCTCAAGCACAGTACACACTAGCTCAGAAGGAGGTAAAGAAAAGCACCAGAAGAGACTAGACAAGTTCAAGCACAGTACACACTAGCTCAGAAAGAGGTAAAGAGGTAAAGAAAAGCACCAGAAGAGACAAGACAAGCTGAAGTACAGTACACCCTTGCTCAGAAGGAGGTAAAGAAAAGCACCAGAAGAGACTAGACAAGTTCAAGCACAGAACACACTAGCTCAGAAGGAGGGAAAGAAAAGCACCAGAAGAGACTAGACAAGCTCAAGCACTGTACACACTAGCTCAGATGGAGGTAAAGAAAAACACCAGAAGAGACAAGACAAGCTCAAGTACAGTACACACTTGATCAGAAGGAGGTAAAGAAAAGCACCAGAAGAGACAAGACAAGCTCAAGTACAGTGCACCCTTGCTCAGAAGGAGGTAAAGAAAAGCACCAGAAGAGACAAGACAAGCTCAAGCACAGTACACACTAGCTCAGAAGGAGGTAAACAAAAACACCAGAAGAGACAAGACAAGCTCAAGTAGAGTACACACTTGATGAGAAGGAGGTAAAGAAAAGCACCAGAAGAGACAAGACAAGCTCAAGCACAGTACACGAGAAGGAGGTTAAGAAAAGCACCAGAAGAGACAAGACAAGCTCAAACACAGTACACACAAGCTGAGAAGAAGGTAAAGAAAAACACCAGAAGAGACAAGACAAGTTCAAGCACAGTACACACAACTGAGAAGGAGGTAAAGAAAAGCACCAGAAGAGACAAGACAAGCTCAAGTACAGTACACACTTGATCAGAAGGAGGTAAAGAAAAACACCAGAAGAGACAAGACAAGCTCAAGTACAGTACACACTTGATCAGAAGGTGGTAAAGAAAAGCACCAGAAGAGACAAGACAAGCTCAAGCACAGTACACGAGAAGGAGGTAAAAAAAAACACCAGAAGAGACAAGACAAGCTCAAGGAGGTAAAGAAAAACACCAGAAGAGACAAGACAAGCTCAAGTACAGTACACACTTGATCAGAAGGTGGTAAAGAAAAGCACCAGAAGAGACAAGACAAGCTCAAGTACAATACACACTTGATCAGAAGGAGGTAAAAAAACACCAGAAGAGACAAGACCAGCTCAAGTACTTCTGGTGTTTTTCTTTACCACCTTCTGATCAAGTGTGTACTGTACTTGAGCTTGTCTTGTCTCTTCTTGTGTTTTTCTTTACCTCCTTCTCAGCTTGTGTGTACTGTGCTTGAGCTTGTATTGTCTCTTCTGGTGCTTTTCGTTACCTCCTTCTGATCAAGTGTGTACTGTACTTGAGCTTGTCTTGTCTCTTCTGGTGCTTTTCTTTACCACCTTCTGATCAAGTGTGTACTGTACTTGAGCTTGTCTTTTTCTCTTCTGGTGCTTTTCTTTACCCCCTTCTCAGTTGTGTGTACTGTGCTTGAGCTTGTCTTGTCTCTTCTGGTGTTTTTCTTTACCTCCTTCTCAGCTTGTGTGTACTGTGCTTGAGCTTGTCTTGTCTCTTCTGGTGCTTTTCTTTACCTCCTTCTGATCAAGTGTGTACTGTACTTGAGCTTGTCTTGTCTCTTCTGGTGTTTTTCTTTACCTCCTTCTGAGCTAGTGTGTACTGTGCTTCAGCTTGTCTAGTCTCTTCTGGTGCTTTTCTTTCCCTCCTTCTGAGCTAGTGTGTTCTGCGCTTGAACTTGTCTAGTCTCTTCTGGTGCTTTTGTTTACCTCCTTCTCAGTTGTGTGTACTGTGCTTGAGCTTGTCTTGTCTCTTCTGGTGCTTTTCTTTACCTCCTTTTCAGCTTGTGTGTACTGTGCTTGAGCTTGTCTTGTACCTCCTTCTCAGCTTGTGTGTATTGTACTTGAGCTTGTCTTGTCTCTTCTGGTGTTTTTCTTTACCTCTTTACCTCTTTCTGAGCTAGTGTGTACTGTGCTTGAACTTGTCTAGTCTCGTCTGGTGCTTTTCTTTACCTCCTTCTCAGCTTGTGTGTACTGTGCTTGAGCTTGTCTTGTCTCTTCTGGTGCTTTTCTTTACCTCCTTCTGAGCTAGTGTGTACTGTGCATGAGGTTGTCTAGTCTCTTCTGGTGCTTTTTTTTCCTCCTCTGCTTGTGTGTTCTGTGCTTGAGCTTGTCTAATCTCTTCTGGTGCCTTTCTTTACCTCCTTCTCAGCTAGTGTGCACTGTGCTTGAGCTCGTGTTGTCTCTTCTTGTGCTTTTCTTTACCTCTTTACTACTTCCACTTCTTTCCTCCAGGAGGTAGGTCACGTGGAGACGGGCGCCTCTTAGAATTTCCCCATGGGTGCTCCCGCCCAGAGTGATATATATCTGCAGACTTAGTCTACGTCAAATAGCCTTTAATCTTCCCTCGTTACTCCTTCATCGCCCTTCAGGTGGCACTACTTCCACTAGGAAGGCTAATTCCCCCTCAGCAGCAGCAGACACTAGCTCCTTCACTTTCCACCAGGTGGGTCCACTACTTACACTTCTTTCCTCCAGGGGGTAGGTCACGTGGAGACGGACGCCATCTTAGAATTCCCCCATGGGTGCCCCCGCCCAGAGTGATATATATTAGCAGACTCGGTCTACGTCAGTTAGCCTTTAATCATATCTATTCCACACGGCCATATGTTTTTCTCATGGATCTGTCCTCGGTTTTTCCAATGGGTCTGTCCTCGGTAATTGTCGTCTGTTTTCTGATAAGCCGCGCTCACGCATTGCCAGCTGTTACATGTCATCTTTGCTGATATAACTTGTACTTTACAACTTTCTATACTTATCAATAATACTATGGTGTCACCAGTCACTACACTAAATCTACGTTTGGAATAAGACGGATTTGATATGCTACAGGTAAGTTATTACAATATGTTTGTGGTATATTGTCAACATAAGATTGGTGAGTCACGTCCGCTTATTAATGAGATGATGTAGTGTCATGCATCGAGATATAACTTGTACTTTACAACTTTCTGGGCTGAACCACGCCTAACAACCTCCCATCCAGCACCGTTCTCCCACGGTCACCTTGTATACCTTGCGGGTTAGTTAGCAGTATACCTTGCAGGTCAGTGGGCAGTACACATTGCAGGTTAATGGGTAGTAAACATTGCAGGTTAATGTGCAGTATACCTTGCGTCCACTGCTCAAATACTACACGACCACCTCTGTATGAGAGTCCACTGTCCTAGCCACTACACTCCCACCTCTTCAAATGAGAGTCCGCTGCTCTAACCACTACACTACCACCTTTATTTGAGAGTGCACTGCTCTAACCACTACACTACCACCTCTGGTACGAGAGTCTTCTGCCCTAACCGCTAAACTACCACCTCTGTATCAGAGCACTAACCACTACACAATCACCTCTGGTATAAGAGGCCACTGCTCTAACCACTACACTACCACCTTTTGTACGAGAGTCCACTGCCCTAAGCACTACACTACCACCTCTGGTATGAGAATTCACTGCTCTAACCACTACACTCCCGCCTCTGGTATGAGAGTCCACTACCACCTCTGGTATAAGACGCCACTGCTCTAACCACTACACCACCACCTCTTATACGAGAGTCCACTGCCCTAAGCACTACATTACCACCTCTGGTATGAAAGGCCTAACAACTACACTACCACCTCTGGTGAGAGAGCCCACTGCTCTAACCACTACACTCCCACCTCTGGTGTCAGAGTCCACTGCTCAAACACTACACGACCACATCTGTATGAGAGTTCACTACCCTAGTCACTACACTCCCTCCTCTTGAATGAGAGTCCGCTGCTCTAACCACTACACTACCACCCCTGTATGAGAATCCACTGCTCTAAACACTACACTACCACCTCTGTATGAGAGCACAAACCACAACACTGTCACCTCTGCTATGAGAGTCCACTGCTCTAACCACTACATTACCACCTCTGATATGAGAGTCCACTGCCCTAAGCTCGTTGTATGAGAGCCCTAACCACTACACTACCACTTCTGATATGAGAATCCATTGCTCTAACCACTACACTACGACCTCTGGTATGAGAGTGCACTGCCCTAACCACTACACTACCACCTCTTGACTGAGAGTCCACTGCTCTAACCCTTACACTACCAGGGCAGTACTCCTTGCAGGTCAGTGGGCAGTACACCTTGCGGGTTAGTGGGCATTACACCTTGCCCCCTCAACCACTCGCCGCTCTGACACAAGAAAACACCTCATTACACCTTGCATGTTAGTGGGCAGTACACCTTGCAGGTTAGTGGGCAGGATAACTTGCAGTTTAGTGGGCAGTACACCTTGTAGGTTAGTGGGGAGTACACCTTGCGGGTTAGCGGGCAGTATACCTTTCGGGTTAGTGGGCAGTATACCTTGCGGTTTAGTGGGCAGTACACTTTGTGGGATAGTGGGCATTACACCTTGCGGGTTAGTGGGCATTACACCTTACGGTTTAGTGGCCAGTACACATTGCGGTTTAGTGAGCAGTACACCTTGCAGGATAGTGGGCAGTACAATTTGCAGGTTAGTCCGACTACCTCCTTTCATGCACCGTTCTCCCACGGTCTCCGCGTCATCACCTATGTTAGTCCAAGTACATACAGTATATATAGTGACTATGTTTTTATGTGTCCAAATACATACAGTGTATGTAGTGACTATGTTTTATGTGTCCAAATGTATACAGTGTATACAGTGGCTGTGTATTTAGGTGTTCAAATACATACAATATATATATATATATATATATATATATATATATAAATATAATAACTATGTTTTAGGTGTCCTAATATACAGTGTATATAGTGACTATGCTTTTAGGTATCCAAATACATACAGTGTATATACATACATACAGTGTATATATGATTATGTCTTTATGTGTCCAAATACATACAGTGTATATAGTGACTATGTTTTAATTTTCAACGATTATATACCTACTTTTACTAATACTAATATCACTATTTCATGACCTACTTACCACGATTCTCATTCTCTTCAATGTGCATATATACATGTTGTGTCACAGCCCTTACTTATCTTGACCTAGCCTGCCCTTTCTCGTGTCTGCTAGCTGCGTGGTGTCTGGTTACATCGCTCCGGTTGCATCAGCAGATCATAGTCCATTTTCCCGTCTGTTGACCTAGCATGCCCTCTTGTCGTGTCGGCTAGCTCCGCGGTGTCTGTCTGTTTGTTGATTTTTATCTTAGCTTTAATTCTTTCATACACATACATACATACATACATACACTTTCATTTCCAATATTATTCTTATATACATACATATCACATCATCAATACATCATTCAATATACTTCTTTATCTCTAATAACCCACCTTTTAAAACTTTCCTCTTTGTTCTTTTGTTTCTATCTTCCTTATACACGATGGGACTTCAATGGATACTCACTCCACTCTCTTCCGCCAGGGGGTCCTCTATATCCGGTCACGTGACTACACACACTTACATTCACGTATAGATACCCGACGAAAAGCGCCGCCATCTTAGATGTGAGCCATGGGGGTGCAAAAACACCGTAGGATCATACACAAGATAGCCCTACCTACTACTCAGAATGCCTCCATGTGGGCTGAATTACCAATGCAATATAAAGATATGATCTAGGTTTAAAATAAATTAGGTATACAATAATATATAAAATAAAATAACTTAGGTATATTCGAAAAGGTTAAAGCATATTTTGCCAAAATTATAAGGAATATTATTGAGATGTTTTATTATACATGTTGCAGCTATTACTTCACTCCAATTCAGTCAGTATTATGTCATTAATTGCTACTGTTTTTAAATCAAAATGCATGCTATGTATATGTACCTTGTGAACAAATAAAGTTTTATTATTGTTCATCTCTTTCTTCTTTCAATTCTGGGGGAGGGTGGTAGGGGCAACATGAGAACAGAAAATGTGTGCACATTTTCTTAAACAACCTTTAACTGTGCTACATGCGAGATTGCACCCAGCTCACCAACTATCCTGCAAGGTTTCTACAACTACTGGAAATCGGCCTAAATATCAGAGTATCGGAATAAAATTCGATAGTGTTTTTAATAACACATTAACTAATATATGCAATCTTCACGAAACGGTCTACTCGAATATTTTATTTCCAGGTGTATCTTCACTGGCATGCATATAGTCTCCACTAAACATGTCAACATTGTACTTCCATCATAACCCTTAATGATATGTAACTATGATTCACCAAAAACATTTAATTAATAATTGCAAATTCACAATATATAGTTCAAAGGACTTCAGGGCCTCTTGGCCCATTTTTAATCTATTTATGTGTCTAACTTATCTTCTTTTAAAAAGCTATGTATTTTTTATATGTACCAATTGCATATGTGTTTTTGCCTGAAATAAATGTATTCGTATTTTATTCGTAAAACCTCAAGGTAAAAACTAGAACGGCCTGTTTCATGTTCACAACATTAATTAAAATTTAATTTAAAATTTAGCATGATATATTTGTTAAAATATTAAATTGCTATTTTTAATTAATTAGTTTATTTTTCACCTTAATTATATCTAAAAATCATACTAAACCCTCACAGAAAAAATGGCAGGAATCGTTTGGAAATTTGTATTTAAAACATGAACGATTTTTGCATACAACGTTAATATTTTGAGTGCTAGAAAAGCATCGGACGCGGACATATAATTATGGTCTATTTCCTACAGATTACTACATTCTAAATGAAAGATGTCAGGTCGAAATCCGACAACCCCCTAACAAGACAACCGTCTTCGATTATTCGTCAAAATCGTGGACTCACCTTATGTATACGGTAACTCGTCGTCACGTAGACCCACATCATGTATACGGTAACTCGTCATCACCTAGACCCATATCATGTATACCGTAACTCGTCATCACGTAGACCCACATCATGTATACGGTAACTCGTCATCACGTAGACCCACATCATGTATACGGTAACTCGTCGTCACATAATCCCACATCATGTATAGGATACTCGTCGTCACGTAGACACACATCATGTATACGGTAACTCGTCGTCACGTAGACCCACATCATGTATACGGTAACTCGTCATCACGTAGACCCCCATCATGTATACGGTAACTCGTCATCACGTAGACCCACATCATGTATACGGTAACTCGTCGTCACATAATCCCACATCATGTATAGGATACTCGTCGTCACGTAGACACACATCATGTATAAGGTAACTCGTCGTCACGTAGACCCACATCATGTATACGGTAACTCGTCATCACGTAGATCCACATCATGTATACGGTAACTCGTCGTCACGTAGACCCACATCATGTATAGGATACTCGTCGTCACGTAGACCCACACCGTGTATACTCGTTGTCACGTAGACCTACGTCATGTATACGGTAACTCGTCATCACGTAGAACCACATCATGTATACGGTAACTCGTCGTCACGTAGACCCCCATCATGTATAGGATACTCGTCGTCACGTAGACCCATATCATGTGTAGGGTACTCGTTGTCAGGGTAGGGTAATTAGTTGTCAAGTAGAAATACACCATGTATATGGTAATTTATTGTAATGTAGACAAACATCATGTATAGGAAAACGAATTGTCACCTAGATATACGTCATGTATAGGATAACCCATTGTCACGTATATATAATATATATATTATATATAATGTATATACATATATATCTAATATGTATATACAGGCCTGTATATATATATATATATATATATATATACAATTTTTCAGCCAGTCTTAGGATAAATTACTTGGGGTAGATTTCAACAGTATTCCAACAAAGAACCAGCTTTGTATTTTTCATGACATTTTAGACTTATAGTTTATGTGTATACATAAACTATACATATATATATATATATATATATATACATCACCACCACCACTACCACCATATCCACCGTCACCATCACCGCCATACCAACACCACCACCACCACCACCGCCACCACCATCATCACCAACACCACCATCATCGTATCCACTATAAACACGATAACGTCTACAGCAATCACTGCCTCCTGCGACTGTCATTGCGGCCTGTTTCAGGACAGTTGCTGTTTCGATCTGCCGACAACATTAGGCCCTAGAATTCTAGTTACTTGTTTTGGCCCCGTAATATACATGGCACGTCCATTGTCGTGCTGCCGCCGACACATTTTACCGAATTCCGCTGTAGCTACCTTCACCAACGTCGTAACTTGTTTACAGACAACCGCGCAAAACAAACACGTCGTCAGTAAGGTGAGTCTAAACACATTAGCAACGCACTATCGGTCAACACTAAGAACTGGTCCGAACAATTATTACGTTTGATTTTGTTAAGGTATAAGATTTGATATTATAATAGTGGACAATCGGCTGTATTTTTGGAATTATAGATATTAAGGCCAGAAGTCCAGTTTGCTGCGTGTTGTTTTGCATCACGCATTATGCTAAATGTCATCGTGCGTTTTGTCCTTCTATTATCCCATTTACAAAGTCATCGTGCGTGGTTGTTCTTCTAACTCGTATGCAGTGTGCTAATTGTCATCGTGGGTTATGTCCTTCTATTATCCCATTTACAACGTCATCGTGCGTGGTTGTTCTTCTAACTCGTATGCAGTGTGCTAAATGTCATCGTGGGTTATGTCCTTCTATTATTCCATTTACAAAGTCATCGTGCGTGGTTGTTCTTCTAACTCGTATGCAGTGTGCTAAATGTCATCGTGGGTTATGTCCTTCTATTATCCCATTTACAACGTCATCGTGCGTGGTTGTTCTTCTAACTCGTATGCAGTGTGCTAAATGTCATCGTGCGTTACGTCCTTCTATTATTCCATTTACAAAGTCATCGTGCGTGGTTGTTCTTCTAACTCGTATGCAGTGTGCTAAATGTCATCGTGGGTTACGTCCTTCTATTATCCCATTTACAACGTCATCGTGCGTGGTTGTTCTTCTAACTCGTATGCAGTGTGTTAAATGTCATCGTGCGCTATGTCCTTCTATTATCCCATTTACAAAGTTATCGTGCGTGGTTGTTCTTCTAACTCGTATGCAGTGTGCTAAATGTCATCGTGGGTTATGTCCTTCTATTATCCCATTTACAAAGTCATCGTGCGTGGTTGTTCTTCTAACTCGTATGCAGTGTGCTAAATGTCATCGTGCGTTATGTTCATCGTGCGTGGTTGTTCTTCTAACTCGTTGCAGTGTGCCATCATATTATTCCATTTACAAAGTCATCGTGCGTGGTTGTTCTTCTAACTCGTATGCAGTGTGCTAAATGTCATCGTGGGTTATGTCCTTCTATTATGCCATTTACAAAGTCATCGTGCGTGGTTGTTCTTCTAACTCGTATGCAGTGTGTTAAATGTCATCGTGCGCTATGTCCTTCTATTATCCCATTTACAAAGTCATCGTGCGTGGTTGTTCTTCTAACTCGTATGCAGTGTGCTAAATGTCATCGTGGGTTATGTCCTTCTATTATCCCATTTACAACGTCATCGTGCGTGGTTGTTCTTCTAACTCGTATGCAGTGTGCTAAATGTCATCGTGCGTTACGTCCTTCTATTATTCCATTTACAAAGTCATCGTGCGTGGTTGTTCTTCTAACTCGTATGCAGTGTGCTAAATGTCATCGTGGGTTACGTCCTTCTATTATCCCATTTACAAAGTCATCGTGCGTGGTTGTTCTTCTAACTCGTATGCTGTGTGCTAAATGTCATCGTGCGTTATGTCCTTCTATTATCCCATTTACAAAGTCATCGTGCGTGGTTCTTCTTCTAACTCGTATGCAGTGTGCTAAATGTCATCGTGGGTTATGTCCTTCTATTATCCCATTTACAAAGTCATCGTGCGTGGTTGTTCTTCTAACTCGTATGCAATGTGCTAAATGTCATCATGCGTTATGTCCTTCTATTATCCTATTTACAAAGTCTTCGTGCATGGTTGTTCTTCTAACTCGTATGCAGTGTGCTAAATGTCATCGTGCGTTATGTCCTTCTATTATCCCATTTACAAAGTAATCGTGCGTGGTTGTTCTTCTAACTCGTATGCAGTGTGCTAAATGTCATCGTGCAACATTGTTCTTCGATGATCTATTTTGTGTTGCTTTTGTGCGTCAGTAAAGTGTGCGTAGTGCTAGCTTATAGGTGTGTTTGTATATGGTGGAAACATACCAGTTATAGAATTTGCAATGTGGCTCCAACGTAGCACAGGTCGGACTGTTAGGCTGTAGCGACTATAATTTCAGACAAAACGACTGTAGCCAAATTCAATGCCGCTGCGGATTTGTACTGAATCGGCTGAATTATACGTCTAGGTGGATCGAAGCGACCGGGCCAAATCATCCGTCGGCATTTCGTCACTCCGACAAGTGCGTGTTATGTCACAGCGAACCGGGTATCAACTAGGGTGTAACCATACATCGAAGTATCGATGAATCGCGGTTGTCGATGTCGCGATGCAATACTAGTGACAATAAATTTAACAATCGACAGATATCAGCGATAGCACAGTGACCTATCGATAGTAACGATAGTTGGCCAATTACATCAGCAGGTTTACTTGTGTCGCTGTAATGCTATTCATAGACGTGATTTTCCAACTTTATTATGTAATGTTTACTTATCTACCGAGTCCACCGATCCAACGTCAACAATAACATTATTTTCGTTCAGATCAGCCACTCACGGATCGCCATTGTGAAGCAACTGACTCCGCCTGTAAGCGATGGCGCCATCCATCACATTTGGCTGGGTCCATGTGATATGTAGCTCAGCTCACGTCAAACCAAATTGGAACAGAAACACATTTAGCTTCCATGATACTATCGCGATAGTAAAACTATATCCGTCAGTCATCCCCAGACTATCAAGTAGCACAGGCCTATTCTGTACTTGAACCAACAATAGCTGTTTACGTCACATCCCATCAATTTTATTATTTTGGCAAAAATGCATGCCTTGTATTCTCTTCTTTCAATGGTCAGTTTATTTTCCAAGTCAAATAATCCAAAATGTATATGAAAATATGCATGAATGTACACATCCACATATTAAAAACAAGATACGACATGCGTTAAAATTATCACGTTTCTCAAAACGCGGTTTTTAAAGCTGAAATTTTAGCAATACATTAAATATTACTGAACATATTTCAACAAATGAGGTATCTTTTTAAAGCTCCTGATCTACGTAACCCAAAAATGTCCAAAACACCATTTTACAATTTTGGAACTTAACACCCAATCTGCTGTGGCAGATCAAATATTATGCTTGAATAAGCCATATTGTGTCACGGTTCAAATTCCACACATGGCATCTTTCGATCACCAATAAACACAGTGCAAACTTTACTGAGACGTAAGGTAACATAACCAGGCCGATAGACCAGAGAAGAGCAACGATGTGCCATGATATTGACACCTTAGAAAAAGGATGACAATTCGCATAATGCATGATGCAAAGCTGCATGTAGCACGATGGGGTGTTGTTAACGCAACAATGTATTTATAAAAAAAATCACATGTATGTCATTTGTCTGCATTTCTTGCAGGCGTGTGAGAACGTAATCGAGGACTTCGTCAGAGATCAATCACGGCTGGTACTCCAGGCGGCTGCATTATCAGTGGTCGTGCATGTAATGTTTACCTAACATCAAGAATCGTTTTATGAAGTAACTGCAAAAGTATTACACTAAACAATAATGTGTCAGGAGAGAACACTTCATAAACAACAGTGGCGTTGTTGAGTCTACAACTCGTTCACATACGTGCAGTGTCCGTTCTGTCTGCGTTCTGCGGTAATATTTACATAATAGCACATTTTCATTTGATCTATCCACCACATGACCCATTGCCTAACAAAAACTCCATCAAACCACTATGGAGCGTTCGAACATTCTGCCGTGTATTTTGTTAAAATTCTGGAACTAAAAGTGTTTCTTTATGACAAAAACCCAAGGAAAAGTTGTTAAATTGATGTTTAATTTGAGAGATGTCAATCAGCACTAGTAATATAATTCACACATATAACCGTCATCAATGTTGTTGGCAAAGGCAAAGCTTGACGGATGTCATTCTGATTGTGACGTAATCAAACCACGACTTAGTCAGTTGACCAATCCGTCACGTGACCTGTTGCCTAGCAAAAGCTCGTCAAAGTGAAACCATCAAAAAATGGATGCCGAACGCATGGTGCGTTCATGCATTCCATCGTATATGTTGTTAAAATTCTGGCTTCGAAAGGGTTTCTTTACGATAAAAACATAAACACAGTTTTTAAAGTGACAACTGTATCCGGGAATGTAAGAGTTATGATATGTCATGCAGCAATAGTAAGGTAATTCACGTATGTAACTGTTATCAACATTGATGGCAAAGGTAGAACTTTTCGCTACGTCAATTATGGTCGGTCAGACGTATTGGATTATCACGTCACGCCGGCTTCAGGTATAACACAATTGGTGCCGGGCTGTGTGATACACTGCAATCTGACGTAGTCTGGTATGATCTGACGTGGTTTAGTCTGGTCTAGTCTGATCTGGTATGGTTTGGTCTGGTCAGGCGAAAAGTGCCAGTGTATCCCGGCCTTTACTGGCAAAAGTCGTAATACGATTGATACACACGTACATACATGCATGCATACATACATACATTCATACATACATACATACATACATACATACATACATACATACATACTCTCATACATGAATGCATACATACATACGCCGGTGCATCAACATGTACATACGTACATGCATGCATATATACATACATACTGTACATACATACATATATACATACATACGTGCGTACATACATACATACATACACACACACACACGCACGTACGCACACATACATACATGCATACATACATACATACATGCAGTAGCTCGATTATAGTATAGATAGACGTTTACATGACAGGCGGTATGTATCTGCTCACTGTTTCCCATATATATATATATAGTTATCGCTTACAGGTGGCTCCTAAATGTTTTGCTCGTCTCATTTAAAAATCAGTTTCCGAAAAAGCAAACCTACCACGTATCCGCTACGGCATTTTCGTTCGAGTAACTGTTTGTAGTAGTTTTGGTAAAATAAACAACAATTAACCTATTTAATTATGAGGCGAGAATTAATTCGAGTGATTCTCCGAAAAGTTTTCGGTACAATGTTTCGTTCGAGTAATTCTGAAAGGTTTCAGTATGGTAGTTTATACGACGGTAAAGCATATGTAACTTTTGTTAATAAAATAAATGAAATAACTATTCGTTACATATTCACGAAGGGCTAAGCCATTTGGGGAGGCAGCTTTAACCAATGTTACGAGTTGTCTTTGTCGCAAAGAAAACATATTGGGGCCAATATGTCAACAAAAAATATGATGGAATACAAACAGGTTCACGTGTGCGGCGAACATTTTAATAAACGTATGGCAACTGGTTGCTAAGCAACCAGATAACCTATTTTGTTGTTGTTATCGGAATAAAGTTTTTGTTACAATGTGACCGATCGCTGATGCACTGAGAATAATTATTGTTGTTTTTGCTTTCATGGCAGATCATTCTTCTAGTTTTCGGTGTTATTCGATTCATCAACTTGTGGAGGGTACACGCGGACCAGAAGAGGGAACGGCACAATGCACACAATGCACGGGTGACCCAGCGGCTAAGGGAAATGGAAATGGAACGCGGAAGACACCCGATTCAGAAGTATAGCGTTTCAGACATGTACAGTGATGCATTGCGGATAATAAAGAATGTGACACCGTGAACTTCAATCTCTCGCAGACCTGCCGCGGATGGGTAGCAATAATCGACGACATTATTCAACAGTGCGATATTGCTAGACTTGGTTGGTCTGAAGAAAGCAATTATAATCCACTGTTGTCTACAGCTGTTTATCAGTTATCAACGCTTTCGTCGATACTAAAATACACACTGCAAATACGTGAAACAATAGCCCACAATATATTGCTTTACAGCGTTCAATAAAAATGATGTTACTTTCTTTATCCATTCGTTACAGGGACATAACAGTGTAACGCATGTACAGGTACCGACTTTTAGTCGCCGACGACTCGTCGCCGACGAAATAATCAGGGGAATTCATTACAGAATAACTAAACAACGTTCATGACAGACGTTGTAGTATAGTATCGAGACTGCCTAGTAAATTGACCCCCCCAGTCTATTTGCTATGAAATATCTTAACCGGGGAGGGGGCGCATGTTATTATAGTATCGTGACGCCCTGTGGTAGTTTTACCCCCTTATTCTGACACCAATACAAGTTGTAATATACATTTGTAAATAATGCACTTGTGTTGCACAGTTTGTACGGCACTGGCTATCTCATGCTGCCTTTTACTCAGCTGTTTAGACACAAGTTGTAGTTTCTTGTCGTTTCTTACTTCCAAAGGCATCCGATTTAACTGCAATTTAACTTCTACTCTGTGTTTGTATTACTACTGAGAGTAAGCGCAGGTGTATCGCTCCCATTTTTTGTGGGCAACCGACTTCAACGGAGGGAAATAGTGCGTGCGGAACAGTTAAACGGTTTTGACATACTGCAGTCAACAGAAACAGCAAGACAAGGAATGTTATCAAATCGTCGTGCTCGTATGAGATTGAACACCTGTCCAATGTTTCTTTGACTTTTCACTTACCTGACACACATTGACAATTACCAGACATCTGGATATCATATGATCCCCGTGGACTGTTCAAGTCTAAGAAAAGTCATTTGACAAAAATGGCCGTCACCTGGTAAAAGGTGCTTTGGTAAAAGACAATCGTGAGAGTAATATTTATCAAATGTTAGAAAACACACAGCATTGTTACATAAACACCATAACGCGTTCGCAGATATTTGTTCAAAATGACGAAGGTCGGAGAGAATGTGAAGTTCACGTCCATCGATAGGCCCTAGTCGTGATATTGTAGAATTGTCAAATAATATTCGTCTTGATGGTAGACATAAGCATTATTGTGTCTGCATCTACTCCATGTTGCCAAGTCTATGACGTAGGGGCCGTTTTCCCGATGTTTTTTGCCGCGCACGTGTGGTTCCTACCATTGTTAGCTTACGTTTTACGTATTACGCGCACATTGCGTTTTACGTTTCAAACAACTGATTTATCCCATAAAGGGTGAACATATTGTCATATAATGGGTATTTTGAAAACATATAGAACTTACGTCATATTCTAGGGGTTGTAGAATAATCCCTGAAAATTGGCGCTAGAGGTTCAAGCCGTCTACGAGGAAAACCTCGAGCTTGCGAGAATCACTTGGTTTACAGGAAAACAATAAACCGGCGAATAAAATGAAGACGAATGAGCTGAAAGAAGAGGTTACGATGTTGTACAGCTGAGCTGAAAGAAGAGGTTACGATGTTGTACGGCTGAGCTGAAAGAAGAGGTTACGATGTTGTACGGCTGAGCGGAAAGAAGAATAACAGCCAAGATGATATACGTAGGTCTTTTGGTGCAGATGGTGGAAGGTTGACTACTAAAGAAAGCAGAGGCGTTGTTACAGCCAGGCCTTGGGAAAAAGAATACAATGACGGAGTAATGAAAGGTGTAAGCCAGCCAGAAGAATGGGGGGAAGGATGCCAATTGGGAGAAGTGCAAATGGATGTGTCGGGGCAGTGCAGCAGTACTTGAACTAACCCCGTCTGTTTAAAAAAGGGTAGCAACGAGGAATATACAATATGTCGCCCATCTTTCAGGATTCATGTACATAATTTCATGATATTATTTTTGTCGTCGACAACTAGTTATTTGTGTTGACTACAACTGAAAGAGCTTGGGTCTGCTAATCACTTGACAGTCATTCACTAATACGCGTCTACCAAAACCTGTTTCCCGTAATGTGGGAAACTAGGAAAATTAGGTATGAAACATTCTTAAAAGCAATTTATATATCCAGTTAGGTTGTATTCCACAAAACACTATTTATTTGCAATGAGAAAGCACATGTTAATTTAAATACATGGGGTAAAATTACCCCAGGGGGTGTCAAGATACTATTATAATATCGTGACCGAGAGGTTAAGATACTATGGGGGTCGAAATACTATCTTACACCGGTAGAGAATGACGTAATTCATTGGCGTAATTCATCGCCACTTAAATTGTTACATCCGCATTCCGCACAATATCGCATTACAGCAGTTCTTCCTGCTCTCAAAAGTGTAAATCCGCAATTTGAGTAGAAAGATATACACGAAACCAATAAATAGGCTGTCGTAATGGAGTATTCGCCATTACGTTTCCAGCGAAATGCGACTCCAACACACCATCACCGCACCAACGCCAAATAAAAGCACTGCACCATAGGCGTACGTGTGCAGGTGTGTCTGGGGGCACGTGCCCCCTAGACCTTTGGAGTTTGGCTGTGCTATGCCTGAGCTAGAGTGGCGTGCCCCCTAGACCTGTTGAATGTATCACCGTTACTGAAGTGACGGCGGCGCGGCGGCAAACAAAATATTCAACAGCACTGTCCGCTCCCATTCCGTCTTTCGATGTCACCAGTAGAGCCGAGACCGCGGAGAACGGAATTTACGGCGACTCTCTCTGAAACCGCCCTTGGACACTTATTGGTAAAACATCGGGGATTATGTCAGCCGTCGGGACCTATGAGATTTCATTACTACGTAGCACGTTGGCAAAACATGCAGGAAAAGGGTTGGTCTCGTACACTCGCTGCCCAAATCAAAAACAATGTTATGCGTTTAGAACTGGTTCAAACCTCCCCACTAATACGTCGTAGGGGATTTACGATGTTTTCGATCCAAAATTACTATTAACTAAATATTGTTAATAAATTTTCATTAACATATGTTTCACTCGCTGGATGGCAGCACTGTGACAATATATTTCTACCTCGCAAGGTGACGTTCAAACCACTCCCATACGTAATACACCCCATACGTAATGCACCCCCATACGTAATGCACCCCCATATGTAATGCTTAACTGATGCGGCTACTCGTAACTTACTGGCTTGGTATTGTTGATTGTAGTTGCAAATGGTTAGTTTTTATTAGCTCTTTTATGTGAAAAAAACACACAAAAATACCTTTTTTACTTTTAACAAGTTGCGTTAAAGGAAAACAAGACAATTGTTTCGTGTTATGCACATAACAGATTTAGCTCAAACTAACCATGTGTAAGTATAATCAAATTTTTAACGTCAGTGGTTTATTTGGAGAAAAAAAAACAGTTTGAACACAGCTACCATATTTCATGGACAACGCCATTTTGGCCGGTAAACCTACGTCTTAAGTTGCTGCTTCAACCAAAAAATTTTGTTGGGAAACGAATACTCCGCTCGGTTAACTAAACTCAGACGATAAAAAAATAATCAATTTATAAACTCTTTATTATACAATATCGTTCATTCGATTATTCCAAGAAACACGTTTACTTTGCGCCAGGCGGCGTGCAGCAGGATCAACGCGCGCCAGCTTCCGGGTGCTGATAACCGCGTCGTTTGCCGGAGGGTGGGAACATCGCGGTGCCCGATCAGATACATGCCAACACCCTTCGATGCCGTCAGATTTGCTTACTGTCAGTCTGTGCTGACTTTGTAGTGAATAATATAAGTGCTGCATATTTTTGGTATAACTTAATTCTTCCCTTCCCGCATGCCTGGCCGCAAGTGACCCGCTTGACTGGCCGCCCGCTTACGGAAGTGACGACTCCCTGTGGGCCTACTTGTGCTTAGATGACATGGAAACTACCTCCACGATGTTGTCAGCAGGGCATCTGGAGTGCAATTATTTATGTAGACCCTATTTAGATTTTCTGTAAAACGTACACACACCTATGTATTTTCGGCAGTCGGATTTTTTTCCTAATATGCATTATACGGCAATAGTTTCCGTAATGCTGTAATATGTAGTTAATGTTAATAATGAGTATAGAAAATATGTAATGGTGTGTGTGTCGTGCGCGTGTGCGTTTGGGTGTGTGTGTGCGCGCGCGCGCACGCATGCACGGACGCACCCATATATACGTGTACTAACACCAACGTGACGATTTACACAGTTTATTTCGGCTAATGGTCTGCACCAAAGCAGCTAATTCGTCTTCGTGGTCATATTCGCTGCACCGTTGTACGGTTGGTATTCTAGCTCTCGGAAGTTCAAGCAGAGCTGCTCGACCTTCTCGGCCATGGACGCGCCAGTAACTATGGAGAACCACAAGAGAAACTCAAAGAATTCCTCATGGATATTCGGCTTTTTACATTTCAGAACGTAGCATAACTGTTTCTTTTTGATATGCCTCTTTAGCATTGATGTAATAGAACACCCACAGCATTTCGGAAATTATATCTTAGACCTACAGTTGCTCCCCAAGGATGGCAGTAATTCCGATCTGTTTCATCTTCGTCGCGTACCATGCGTCATTGTTTGTGTAACAATATACGTCTCCAGAACTACATGGTGGCAATAATAAAACATACATAGTTGGCGTCGAGGCGGTAGCTTTTCAGGGCGACTGTCTGCTTTGTACATAGCATAACCGTTGTTTCTATATACGGGTAGGTCTGATGACTCATGGCGATTGTCTTGAAACCGGTTTGCAAACCTGGCGACGGCAGATGCATGACCAGTGTATTAACTAGGATGATGCGATAGGGCACGATTTCGGACGGTGTAATCAGAACGGCTGGAGGAATGGCGGGTCTGTCAGTTCAAACACGTACGCCTGAGCATACAATAGACACTCATAAAATATTTATACTAAAATATTTCTTGCAGCTAAGTGATCTATATCACATCACCCTTGGATATTCATATTGCTTATTTGCGCTGATGTATTTTACACGACCGGAAACGGCGGCAGCGCCATCTGGCGGCTAGCACCTCGACACACGTCGGTCTGTCCACTGGGGCACACCCATGTCGCGCGAGTCATGAACATTGACGTGACGCGCACGACCTCGTTTCACGGCGCTCAGCAGCGCTCTCTTCTTCCGCTGCTGCCAATCAACGTGCGTTTGCAGCGACATCTGTAGGTCGTCATCCGAAGGGTACGGTTGCACCTGCCACGAACGAAAACGGACGACATCAAATCTACGTCACAATATGCGTAGTAAGTACAGGTAAATATCGTGGACTTCAGAGTCGATGTTAATATTTTGTTTAAAGAGAACATTGCCATTGAAGACGTTAGATGTGTGACTATTTTACATTTCACACTCTGCGCGAATTATTATTTAGATAATTCCAACATTGTAAATAACGAATGCGCGCATATTAGTTGAATGGCGGAAACGACCATCATAAGGTTGTTCTTTTCGATCATGCAAACATTTTAAATAATTCAAATAATCACCGGGACGAATTCACCAGAGACCGAAATTGCCTCTATCTCTGCGATCGACGAAATAATAATAATATGTATTTCATATAGCGCCATATCCAGTAGGTAATATCCGTAGCGCTGTACATAAAACTAATATATAAAAAACACGCACGCACGCACACACACACAGACACACACGTATAGACACTATAACTTAAGATAATAAGCATAAGTTGATTACGGCAAAAATACTGTGTTATGATAAAACAAATAAGTCGATAAACACATTATCTAGTTAAAATAAATATCAACATCAATCAGCTAAAGCAACTTAAATCTCTAAAAAAGAATAAATGTAAACATCAAGTGGTTCAAACAAATAAGCCTGGAAAATAAGTTTCAATTTGCTTTTAGATAAGCAAACAATGATGACAAATCAGATGCATGACCAGTGTATTAACTAGGATGATTGGACAAATCAATATGTTATTATAACAAGTAGTTGGAGTCTAAAATAACAAATAAATAAAAACGATCAGAATGTGCTGAGCTAAGTGTGCGCATTGAATTTTTTTTTTTTTAAATAAACGTTTTAAAAAGCGCCACCTATTAACAAAACAACAACAACAGGTCTCCTTCACCCACCTGGCTCCTGAGCAGAGCCAAGAGTTTGAGAGGCGTGTGCTCCAGGTAGAACCGCTTGTTGATGACGATACACTCGGCTGCGTTGCTCACCAACGCAACCCTTGGCTGATCGGGGACAAGGATTTCCACCAAACCCTGCTCCAACAACAAACAGTACATAGCATACGTAACCCTTGGGTATGGCGTGAAGAAAGGCACTCCACATGTCATGATGAAAGGCACTCCACATGTCATGATGAAAGACACTCCACATGTCATGGTGAAAGGCACTCCACATGTCATGATGAAAGGCACTCCACAAGTCATGACGAAAGACACTCCACATGTCATGATGAAAGACACTCCACATGTCATGATGAAAGGCGCTCCACATGTCATGATGAAAGGCACTCCACATGTCATGATGAAAGGCACTCCACATGTCATGATGAAAGACACTCCACATGTCATGATGAAAGCCACTATACATGTCATGATGAAAGACACTCCACATGTCATGATGAAAGACACTCCACATGTCATGATGAAAGACACTCCACGTGTCATGATGATGTCATGATGAAAGCACTATACATGATCATGATGATGTCATGATGAAAGCACTCCACATGTCATGATGATGTCATGAGACACTCCACGTGTCATGATGAAAGAGGCACTATACATGTCATGATGAAAGGCACTCCACATGTCATGATGAAAGACACTCCACGTGTCATGATGAAAGGCACTCCACATGTCATGATGAAAGACACTCCACGTGTCATGATGAAAGGCACTATACATGTCATGATGAAAGGCACTCCACATGTCAAAAGGGACACTGAAACAGTTTAACAAAACACAATAAATGGAAATGATTGGCAGACAGATGATTAAGAACAGTAGTAGAGTGGAAAAAACGAGGACCAATATCGATACCTGCCTCACTCCGAATTGTCAGGGGAAAAGATGAGAACGACAACCCATAGCAAGATATAAGTAGAATACATTTCTCAACATATTCTCTCTCTGTCTCTCCTTGACGCGTCTCTCAAACAAACTGTCAACCACAAAGAACCTGGTACACTTACAAATACTCCTCCTTCAACCAGTGTATCGATCTGTACGAATGTTGGGTCTCTTTGTACCTCCGTCAGTCCGTCACTCGTCTCCTGCAACATCGTGTGAACGACTCTCTGTATTTAACAATATTTAGCACGATAAAAACAACACTATACTATCTGGAGAAGAATCCGCAGACGCGTGGTATGAACTTGCTGTTGTTCTTGTGCCCCGAGATCCGCAAGGTTTGGCTTGAGCCCCCTTTTTTAAAGTGTCGATTCTCCAGAAGATGTAGAAAGGTGCACATGCTTATCGGAAATCCAACTTTTCACCTGAGTGAATGGTCACGCTGCGAGTATTTGCACAATCAGTCAATAATATGTGATATTCCTGTTAAGAACGAAAAGGAACGTGAAGAAGGAAAGTAATGAAACCAGTGTTTCTCTTTTTAGCTTTTCGCGATGTCTAAATCTAGCTCCTCAATCCATTTAGCTGATCGCAAACCAGGCTCTGATATGGACAACTATATAGTGTATTAATAATAGTAAGATGTGCCTTCGGTTTAGTAAAAGAGTGGGCAATTTTGCTAAAATCGTCAACAGATGTAACTTCAATCATCAGATCGTGTAATTTGCGAAAGTGTGAACAGCCTTAGTTTTGATAGGCTAAACTGCGATTGGCTACACCGCTGACTTCTTGCAAACGGGTCGATTACGTAAAACTTGTCGGTCGAGTTTGTCTTAAGACGTCGTAAGAGGACATTTAATTATCAACAACTTAATTTTAAAATGTAATGATTACTTTCAGTTATGTCGTGTCTTTATCTCACACATCATGTTATGGTAATAGAGAATAAAATCGTGCCTTGTCTTGCTTGTTTAACTCTTACTATGGAAACTACACGATTTCATAGATCTATTCTGTAGAGTTTGCATTGGTGTGACGTCAGAGAATAAGACTGACACACGAATTTCAATACCTCTAACAACAGCAACTGAAATAAAAATAAAAATAACACTTGCAGTAAACAGCAATGTCAATCAATTTAATTAATGTAATTGCAATTTTCAAAAGATGTTACATGGTGAAATATATCAGATATTAGTATGTGTGAAAATAACGCAGGAAGTAACGTGCATATTTCGCAAGTGTCCCTTGAAGCGTCCTCGTTTCCTAATATTCCGTAAACAAACGTATCGGTGGATATAAAACAGTATTACTGTTATCTGTTCTGCGTGTTTTATTTCGGTTTTCTAGGGCGAATCACAATAAAGAGGTTGCCTTGATTTACGTCGATGCACAGACTCCATCGCGCTAACGAATTGAAAACACAAGAAACAAGTTTCGTGCTACCCCTGCACGAACAATGCATCCGAAATACCTACTTTCAATCTTATCAAAAGTATCTTCAACCTAACCCAAACCCCTTTCTCACTTTAGACCCACACTGTTTGTTAATTCGCCTGACAATAATCTCTCTAGCTGCACATCAGACCAAACATTCGAACGTGGATGGATACCACAAAGCTCACTCCAAAATCCAAGCGGTGTCGTCAAAGACTATATACGATCTCTGGTGTCGTCGTTTCAGGAAGGTAAAACACTCACCGTGAACCCGATATTCCGATCGTCTGTCATAGTTCGCTTGGGGTTCCAAATGCACCGTTGTCGCCTCGTTCTGGTTGAACGCTCTTTGCCAGCGTCTGATGTAGCGAGGAAGAACGGATGGACTATACGTTATTGACGACACAAAACACGGAACAGTTGTCTGCATGTTGCACCTTGCGTTAGCGTGTCTATGCAACTTCATACTACTGATGTCGGAGTGAATTGTCATTTAATTCAAATAAGTCAGTTAAATCATGATTTAAATCATTCAAAAATAATTATAGATTTTGATATTTTATTACACATTTCTATGATGCACAATTAACAAACCGACATCGAACCATTTGTTATATAGCTTGTAAATTAGAATCAAAATAACTCAAGTTTAACACAACGTTCAAGACATATCGACAATTAATACACCGAGTGTGGGTTGTCCTCAACGACGCGCGGTCTGTGACTTACCTGGATCACTGACGTCTGGCGATTGGCGTCTAGCCGCTCGAGTCTTCGTTACGAACGATCGCTACAATGACAAAGCACGCCGTTAAATATACACAGTAGGCCCTACATTAAATTGTCAATTAAATGGAACATCACAATGAGATCGTTTTATCCGTGTAACATCGACAAACTGTAGGCCTTAGCTACCAATAAAATGACAGACGTTTGTGTTGGGGGGCTTCTTGTGTGCGTGCGTGCTTGCGTGCTTGCGTGAGTGCGTGAGTGCGTGCGTGCGTGCGTGCGTGCGTGCGTGCGTGCGTGCGTGCGTGCTTACGTGCTTACGTGCAAGGATGGAACCATAACATAGGAGATCGCATTTCTCAAGTTTTACCTCCATAGCCTTGTTTGGTCTGACTTCTATGAGAGGAAGTCTTCCTATCGTTGTTGATTCATCATATTCCCTGTCGTCGCGTCTATCTTCTTCGCCAATTGGCTCAATTGCTTTCTGTCGTCCTGTGTACGGAAACACATCAGTTTGACAAACTGTTGGCAGATTTAATAGTTGTGTACTATAAAGCCGCAAGAGAGCGCCACTATATAAACCCTCCCCTTTGCGATCCAAAACTGCTATCAGCGTCAATCGGCATTAACAAGTTTCACTCGCTATGTGGCGCCATTGTATAAATATATTCTCTCTATTACACATGGTGACGACCAATAATAACAGTAATAATTAAATTACTTCTTTAGCGCCAATATCCTCATAGAATTCGAGCTCAACAGCAAACCCAAACCAAACCACCTCCCTCAACGTGATGCGTAACGTATTTTAGGAGTTTGCGAACGTATGTGACTGCTCCTTTAAATATTAAATAGAAATATATGCGTAACATCGGCGTGGTATATATGCTGGACAGTATCCATAGTTATTAGTTTGTGATATGACCATGTAACATAAATTAATTTATTGCAGAAGACAAATTAAGCCATTATTACGAATAATCACGTTTCTACGATGATCTTGCGTTTTTTTCTCATGACCGACATTTGCTATAGCGTAGCGGGAGTCTTGCCATGGTGATCAAATAAATGCGACGCTATTGAAACATTTTTGAGGTACAAAATAGATGTATTACTTTTTGAATGATATGACTCTGGATATACTAGAGGACGACAGTGTGAACACGTATACATCAGCATGTGTCACCCTCCCTGGGTACACGATACATCTACCGGGGTCGACATAGCCTTGATAGGAGGTGTGTCCTAACCAGTACACGTCACCATTCTACTTTATAATTATACTCACGTCTTTTGATGACACGGACTTCTGCTGGTGATCGCGCGGCCTTCAACTTCTTCAGTACCCGGCACGTACCCTAAAACAATCCACGCGTTCGTCAACGTTCGCCAGCGCCATCATCCGTTAGTTGCGCTTCGTTTAACAATTATCGACTTAACTGTTGGTGAGTTTGGGGAAGTAAAATCGACATTTTAATGCTGTTCGATTTGGTCTCGCTATGCACTCCATATAATATAAAATATGTTTATATGATAAGTTTTCAACTTTCTCGAAATTTCGTGATTTCACGATGAAATAACATGTTAGTTATTGGCCACGTTGTAAATTTGGATGAACTTTTATATAGAAATATGTCTTGTTCGTTCAGGTAGTTAAATGGCAAGCTCTGATTAGTCACAAGGGCAAACATTGCATCAGCGGCAGTCAGCAATCAAATAACATTCACAACTCGTTAAACCATAGCAGCAGGAGCGAGAGCAACAACTATACTCACGGACTTGACTATGTAGATCCATTCTGAACGCCAACTATCCTCCTGAATAACGACGCCTCGTCTACAAAGAACACATGACGTCATCGTTAAAGAAATAACCTAGCTCCTACAATAAGTCATTGTTAAAGAATATCCTTATGCTAATACGTCATTGTTAAAGAACCTGGCTTCACTAATGCGTAATTGTTAAAGAGCATCGCATCGCCAATATGTCATTGTTAAATAATCTCGATCCCTTAATGCGTCTTTGTTATATGACTTCGGTCCAACCACAGTCACTCGGACAAAACAATCCAGACACCAGAACGAGCATATTCTGTTTTCCAGCGACTTAAATAAAATGTCTTGTTTTGCACACGGCAAACTCTACCAAACAATCGCAACGCGACCAGCGACGTCCAAATCCATTCACCAATACAAAGATCCATATTACATTTATATGAACGATTAGCTACATAATCATGTAAGCTTACGTACGTTAACTACTAATAGCAGTCATTATTGTATCGATTGACAAGAATAATGCTGCCAGTTGAAAAGACCGTTTGAAATAGCCGCAAGGTTCCATTAATGCGCTAGCCTACAGATTAGACGCTCAAGTGCTATCTTGTTTTTGATAGACGGCATTGTGCAAAGCGAATTGACTAACGTGTCTCATGTCAAGTGTGATCGTTTATTAACGATATCTACCGCAGCGCCATTGATCTAAGACTAGACGAAATATGATACATTGCTCGTCAAGTTTGTTCTGCGGGTGTGTTCAATGTGTCAATAAAGTCACGTAAACACATAAATGTGACAGGTATAATAGATTATTCCTCCTCCTTGCCTTGATATGTAGAACCTGCCAGAAAATAATTGGTGATAGGATCATGTCTGCGTGGATGCTAACAAAGACTTTGGACATGTATAATGTATTTGATGCTAGTAAGCATTCACACAAGGTTGATTTTGAAACAACTACTTCACTTGGTTTTTTGTTTAGGTGTGCATACGCAAATGGGATAGTTGCAGGGTAGATATTGTCGAAGGCTACATTTAGATTTAATGTATACTGAGTATGTTTTAGTGGCTAAATCGTGATGCATTGCAAGGTCCCGGATAAGTGGCAGACAGGGGTAAGTGTATCAATATGGAAGAGGAGGGGAGATGGGCAAGATCCGGGGAAATACCGAAACATTTTATTTTAGGTTATGTTATGAAGCTGGAAGAGAGGATACTGGATAAATGGTATAAACGAGGGTATAGCAGGGATTAAGAGATCAACAGGGACCCACACGAGGCATAGGGACGGCAGTAGGTGTGTTAGCGTTATGACAGTTTGTATATACGAAAGTGTACATATGCACGATAATATTATGTCACAGGGATTTCTGGAAGCGAAGTGCATATAGGAACCGCTTCGAAGACAAGTGGTCATGGTAACTGTGAGGATAGACGGGAGTGCTGGAAACTGAAGCGAATGTGATTGATCTATGTGTAATTCCAATGTACAGTTTCCTTAGTTGTAACCGTACTAATTACGTAATACGAAATCGCGTTTATGCAGAAGTCGACATACCGGAAGAATTCGACGAAAACAAGCGCCGGATGGGCGGCAAGAAGTGCGGTTGAGATTCCTTCGACGCAGAAATGTCGTCTGCAATTGACGAACCAAGTATAAATGACTAAAGGATAAAAGTGTGAAGGCGCGTGTACAGACGCTCAGACACAAAGACAAACAAACACAAAGAAAGCGCGCGCGCGCTCACACGGGCAGGCACACACGCACAGAGACAGACAGACAGACAGACAGACAGACAGACAGACAGACAGACAGACAGACAGACAGACAGACAGACAGACAGACAGACAGACAGACAGACAGACAGACACAGACAGACAGACAGACAGACAGACAGACAGACAGACAGACAGACAGACAGACATGAACGCACACTTTAACGCACATTAGCAAGTTGTGATTTACCTATACAATAAGGACACTTATATTGTGCCAAAACCCTCGGGAAACCGACTTCAGCCGAGCGTCACACCCAAATGGTTATGTAGCCTAAACTTGGTTAACGATATAACGTCTTCAACAGACAGTTGCGGGTCGCCAAAGAACGACGAAAGGTAAACGAGGATGACAACATGGATCTTCACGGAGCTACTAGTGCAACGTCGTGGTGACTGCTTAACGGAGACATCAACACAATTACAATCGTGTGCGTGTCGGAATTAGCACATCAAAACAACTTACTCAATAAAGTGGTTGTCGACACTCTTCAGTCTGCCCGACCCGAATATATTCATGTAATCCTGGAATGGTATTAAGATACACTGACACAGTGCAACGATTTTGAAAAAAGTCAGCAATATCATCGACAATAGAACACACGAGGTCAACAAACAATGCAGTTTGTTTACATCTCAAAAATTAACAAACTCATTGATGGATTCAGCAAGAATGTCCTATAATCGTCAACACAACATTTCGATTACAGTAAGATTCAAATGGTTCTCAACACTTAATTCGTCGATATCTTCCCATCGTTGCTTCCTGCTCACGGCTTTGAACGTTGGTACCTTCATCCTTTTTATTGTCCAATTACGATTTTCCGTGAAGCAAACCACGACCCACACGTTATCTGAGACATATCACCCAACAATTTGTTATAATTACACGCGACAATCGTCATTTCTCCCTCAGTCCAGAGTGAACTGACGGGGTTTGGAGTATGTTTAGGTTTATTTTGTAGTTAGCAGAAATACTACGTGCACATAATCAAACCTTTAAGATATTTTGGAAGTATCCATTGAGCGTAGATATGTTTCACTAACACACCAAATTGTATTGGAGGTGCATATATGTGGGTCCACGTGAGTAAGCCTCCGTCAGCCAACCTGTTATCCCATCCCAAGAGCTCGTCTTCCTCGGGTGTGCTTTAAGGACACCAACCTGCTTCGTAAAGACGAGAAGTTCGACTGTCTCTCGAGAGATGATGGTGGCCGAGCGAGGCGCGGCATTAACGATCCCCAACTCGCCGAAGCTGTCTCCGGTCCACAGAGACGTGACCGTTCTGGAACTGTTCGACTCTCTGTCCATCTTGCTGACGAGAACTGTGCGGAACCGGAGAGAGACGACGATAAGTATACAGACAAACTATTCTTTTTAACACCTTGGGGCTGGGCCAAAGTGACCTGAGTGAAAAGGTGACCGTATTACCGGAACTAGTTTAACATACTTGAGGTTACAGAAATAATTTGGGACTGTTATAGGGCATATTACCGAGGTAAGAGTACATCGAGGTTCGACTGTAGGGGAGTGAGACAGGAAGTGGAAGGGGGAAGTAAAACTAAAAGTTTACGGTTATTTGGGAGGTTAGCCTCAATAAGGTGGGGTCTAGCTTCCAAACAGGTGGGAATCACAACTAAGCGATAACACTCCCTTTAAACAAATCATGTACACAATCTATTTATATTATGTTCATATATTATTTACACATTTTTGATAAAGTTTATAACATTTTCAGGTCTTAAAAGGGAACTGACATGCATTTTTCATAACGCAGGTGAACGGCGAGAGCTCATTCTGAAACACAACGCTCCCCAACTACACTAGTGACAGGGCAAACTCCAATATACAATTTTACTTAAATTAATCTGATGAAAATTCGGGGCAGTACTGAATATCTCCTAATGGTGCAATCTGTAGAAGCCTATCGCGATCTCTTACGAACATACAATACCATTGTCAACATGGCACTACTTCAATTTGGCTTTCCGCGCACTTTATACGCCATTGTAATAAATACCTGATCCCGATAACAGGAAGTAGTAACACGTCACCACGTGACCTTCCAGCAAGATGGCTCTGCGCGGCCCGTAACTGCAATGAAACGACGGTGAATAGATAGGCAATTTGCATATATCATATCCTGTACTTAAAGGAATACATACATATATAAATAGAAATAACAGTAGACGACAATGGAGTTCAAATAACGTCTATCCGGTCAAAGTTATGGCCGATATAAATGCAAATTGATAACGTCGGATTGGAATAGGACCATATTTCGCAAGTTTGTTATCCAAAGCAACAAACATCTAGGCGGTAAGCGGATAAAGAAGCAATTCGCTTACCGAGTCCAACAACGTAAACTCATGCATACGTTTTACACATATTGCCACTGCTGGCACCATCCAATCCGTAGATAATTGATTCAAATGCTACTGTTCTTCCATACTGTCACGTACCCAATTCAACGTAATAATAGTTTTGCCCATGTCATGACAAACACCTATTATTATTATGATTATTACTAGTAATATTCGCATTGATACTGCACTTACATAATGTCATGTACGTAATTCAACATAATATTATTAATAATAATAATATTGACGACCACTGACACCTATTATTATCATAATTATTATTAAATAATATATTCGTATAATAATGATCTGTTCATATGTTATTTTATTAATCTTTCAATCTATTTATATGTCTACGTTTTGCGAATTGTATGATTCTTTCTTGTGATCAATGTGTGTGCTTGCGTGCGTGTGCGTGTGCACGTGTGTCACTGTGCGTGTGTTGTGTGCTCGCGCATCATCGTAAACCCCTGTCCTGTACCGACGGTTACCGCAGTTGTAAACAAAACGTGTGTGTTTAATGTTTAAAACCATTACTGGACCTTAGTTCGCTGTCATACCATTTTGTCAGCGTGGCTGGTGAAAACCGCTGTGTGTTATAGGCTCCGGTTACGCTAAAATCGTCACATTAAACAACCCGCCTGATTGAGCAAACATTTGGTGAACGACCGAGCTCGTACTACCTAAATACGTGCTGGTAGTGATGGAAACGATAAGGCATTCAGGGCACAAAAACTACGGCCGTTGCCCCTTAGCCTCTGGTTTGCCCACTCAGCCATTAGGACTCCCCTTCCCGCTATATCGTTGCTACCCAAAGTAGTCAAGTATCTTAGCGACATATTTTGGGGGTATGGGGACAGACTGGATAGAAGCACCAAACTTTTTCTACGGCGTCCTTAGGTTGGTAGCTTTAACTTTTTGATCGGAGTCAGCAATTGTTTTGTGTGGTTCCATTATTGCCACCCTCTATGAAACAAAATTTGCCGTTTTACTACATTTCTTCATTTGATATGAACACAATCCGGGTGATGTCACCAAACGTTTTCCTTTGCTTACTTTTGTTATTACCTTTAACTTTTTGATCGGAGCCAGAACATTGTTTGGGTGGGTCTATTATTTTTCACCCCTTATCAACCAAAGTCTGACGTTTTACCACATTTTCCCATTAGATATGGATACAATCAAGTTAACTTTACTATGTTTTCCTTGCATCCTTTGGTTATTAGCTTAAGCGTTTTTGGACGGAATCAGAACATTTCTTGTATGGGTCCATTATTTTTTCACCATTGATCAATTGACATTATTTTTTTACCACATTTCTCAATTGGATATTGGTATATACTGTCTTACACCACGAACAGTGTTTCTCTGATTCCATGTGGTATTAGCTTTGACTTTTGATATGAGTCAGCAATTTGTGTGGGTGGGTCCATAATACCCCCCGAGCCGTGATATGTTAGATAAGCTACATATGCGCGATTATTCATGCCATCTGTGTGGCTTAGATGATCCGTCAGTTGGTGTAGGCACAACGTAGTATTTATTTTATACAATTTTAAATAACATTTCGTCGGGGAGGAAACATCGTGGAATAAACAAAATGGCTCAAAGTAATATATGTGTGGTGCGTTCGATGCCCCCACACTGCGGTACCGTATCTCATACACTACACTATCGCGCCCAACATCAAGAAAGACACAATTAAGTGACGAGAACGTCATCGTGGGTGGAATGCAATACTTACCATTCGTACCAGGCTTGCTGCGACATTAGAGTCTGTGTGTCTAGAGGGTAGGCAGAGAACGTTGGGTTGTTGGCAAGAGACAGCTGCACCTAAGGGTGCAAAAGCTTTTATCGTAAACTCATGTTATATGCTACATTCAGTCACCCTCGGAACATGGCCATAGTAACCTTAATTGCAAGGAGACCGTATTTGCGGGACTAATTTAGGATACTGTAATGTTATGGGTGTCGTTTGTGACTGCCCTGAGCTAACCGTGATTGCAAGGCGGTTGTATTACTGAGGTGTTCGTAAAGCGGTGTTCAATTGTATGTATCGACGCTGGCACTTAGTCACGTCACCTATGAGGTATTATTTAGGATAAGTGGACTTTTTATATAGAATGGTGCGTGTTCCCCAGACCTATCTTTGATTGTTTAGCTCAACGGGCCCCATTGGTGACGAACCTGCAACATGTGTCATGGTGTATGTGTAGTTAAATTGCCGATTGTTACTCTGCCGATTCCAGATTCCCACTTAAACAAAGCGCACATTGTTGTAAACGCCTGCAGTACACTCTCACAATGTTAAAAATGTGCAGCGCATAATCATTATTATATATATATATATATGTGTGTGTATATATGTATATATAATATATATATGTATATATATATATATATATATATATATATACATACATACACACACACACACACACACACACACACACACACACACACACACACACACATACATATATATATACATATATATTCAGCACACATCAGTATGTTAGGCCAGCAGCATACGCGTGCACTATGCAACAACACATGGAAAACATAATTACAACGTCGCAGTCAAACTACGAATCATCTAAAAGTATGAATAACGTCCATGAGATCGGCAGATTGACTAATCTGTGGACTGAAGCAGTGTCTGTGCCAAACCTGGATTATGCAATATTATGTATGAATAAGTATTGTGTACGGTGCAATATTATGTATGAATAAGTATTGTGTACGGTGCAAAAAGAATCAGTTAATAAACTAAATGCTAATGCAATTTACAAACCACGTTGGCCAGTATAATATAGGGCGAACTATTGTTGGCAGTATAATATAGGGCCTACTGTTGTTGGCAGTATAATATAGGGCCTACTGTTGTTGGCAGTATAATATAGGGCTTACTGTTGTTGGTAGTATAATATAGAGCCTACTGTTTTTTGCAGTATAATATAGGGCCTACTGTTGTTGGTAGTATAATATAGGGCCTACTGTTGTTGGCAGTATAATATAGGGCCTACTGTTGTTGGCAGTATAATATAGGGCCTACTGTTGTTGGCAGTATAATATAGGGCCTACTGTTGTTGGCAGTATGATATAGGGCCTACTGTTGTTGGCAGTATAATATAGGGCCTATTGTTTTTTGCAGTATAATATAGGGCCTACTGTTGTTGGCAGTATAATATAGGGCCTACTGTTGTTGGCAGTATAATATAGGGCCTACTGTTGTTTGCAGTATAATATAGGGCCTACTGTTGTTGGCAGTATAATATAGGGCCTACTGTTGTTTGCAGTATAATATAGGGCCTACTGTTGTTGGCAGTATAATATAGGGCATACTGTTGGTGGCAGTATAATATAGGGCCTACTGTTGTTGGCAGTATAATATAGGGCCTACTGTTGTTGGCAGTATAATATAGGGCCTACTGTTGTTGGCAGTACAATATAGGGCCTATTGTTGTTGGCAGTATAATATAGGGCCTACTGTTGTTGGCCAGTATAATATAGGGCCTACTGTTGTTAGCAGTATAATAAAGGGCATACTGTTGTTGGCCAGTATAATATAGAGCCTACTGTTGTTGGCCAGTATAATATAGGGCCTACTGTTGTTAGCAGTATAATAAAGGGCCTTCTGTTGTTGGCCAGTATAATATAGGGCCTACTGTTGTTGGCCAGTATAATATAGGGCCTACTGTTGTTGGCAGTATGATATAGGGCCTACTGTTGTTGGCAGTATAATATAGGGCCTACTGTTGTTGGCAGTATAATGTAGGGCCTACTGTTGTTGGCCAGTATAATATAGGGCCTACTGTTGTTGGCAGTATAATATAGGGCCAACTGTTATTGGCAGTATAATATAGGGCCTACTGTTGTTGGCCAGTATAATATAGGGCCTACTGTTGTTGGCAGTATAATGTAGGGCCTACTGTTATTGGCAGTATAATATAGGGCCTATTATTGTTGGCAGTATAATATAGGGCCTACTGTTGTTTGCAGTATAATATAGGGCCTGCTTTTATTGGCAGTATAATATAGGGCCTACTGTTGTTGGCAGTATAATATAGGGCCTACTGTTGTTGGCAGTATGATATAGGGCCTACTGTTGTTGGCAGTATAATATAGGGCCTACTGTTGTTGGCAGTATAATGTAGGGCGTACTGTTGTTGGCAGTATAATATAGGGCCTACTGTTGTTGGCAGTATAATATAGGGCCTACTGGTGTTGGCAGTATAATATAGGGCCTACTGTTGTTGGCAGTATAATATAGGGCCTACTGTTGTTGGCAGTATAATATAGGGCCTACTGTTGTTTGCAGTATAATATAGGGCCTACTGTTGTTGGCAGTATAATATAGGGCCTACTGTTGTTGGCAGTATAATATAGGGCCTACTGTTGTTGGCAGTATAATATAGGGCCTACTAGTGTTGGCAGTATAATATAGGGCCTACTGTTGTTGGCAGTATAATATAGGGCCTACTGTTGTTGGCAGTATAATATAGGGCCTACTGTTGTTGGCAGTATAATATAGGGCATACTGTTGTTGGCAGTATAATACAGGGCCTACTGTTGTTGGCAGTATAATATAGGGCCTACTGTTGTTGGCAGTATAATATAGGGCCTGTTGTTGGCAGTATAATATAGGGCCTACTGTTGTTGGCAGTATAATATAGGGCCTACTGTTGTTGGCAGTATAATATAGGGCCTACTGTTGTTGGCAGTATAATATAGGGCCTACTGTTGTTGGCAGTATAATATAGGGCCTACTGTTGTTGGCAGTATAATATAGGGCCTACTGGTGTTGGCAGTATAATATAGGGCCTACTGTTGTTGTCAGTATGATATAGGGCCTACAGTTGTTGGCAGTATGATATAGGGCCTACTGTTGTTGTCAGTATAATATAGGGCCTACTGTTGTTGGAAGTATGATATAGGGCCTACTATTCTTGGCAGTATGATACAGGGCCTACTGTTGTTGGCAGTATGATATAGGGCCTACTGTTGTTGGCAGTATCATAGCTAAACATAGATTACCAACTACAATCACAAAACTATGCATATTGTATTAACTATGGACACCGGTACCCAGAGTGAACGTTTACCGACTTATTGTTATCTTTCCGTGAAACACCTCTAATAAAGTTGATCCTAAGTATGGATAATGTGCTATCTATTAATACCATGATCTACTACCTTGCAATTCCAACCATGCATGGTCATACCTCCATTTTGACCAATATCCACGAAGATCGTATTCCAGTTTGATTATATTCACACCATGATCATGGGCGGATTCAGATTAAGAAAAACGGGTTTCCCAGTTTAAAAGAAAACCACCAGGTCGACTTACGTACATGCAAACATGCACGTATGCACGTACACGCATAAACGTACACACGCACTCTCACTCACTCACTCACTCACTCACTCACTCACTCACTCACTCACTCACTCACGCACCACTCACTCACTCACTCACTCATTCACTCACGCATGAACATGCATACGCACATACGCGCACACAAACACGCATGCACACACGCACACACACACGCGCGCGCGCACGCTCGTCATGGATAATTACACCCGAGGAGGGTAAGGTAAGGAATGATTGAGTAAAAAGAAAGTCTACGAAAAGCATCAAGAACGCCACTCACGTATCTCAGTTCCTCCGCGGTGCGTTCCAACGGAGACTTGAGAAGTATACGTCTCGTTACAGCCGATATGCCCGTCTGGAAAACAAGAGCAGCTTAATGTCCATTGCAGTTACTCTGCTAACGGACGAATCGTTTCCCGTTGCACAGATCACATCACCTGTGCTTACAAAATACTGGTTTATGAACGTGACGCTTCTGTCAGTTTCCTTATTTCAGGGTCATTTAAATGGTCGTTCACAATTGTCGTCATTTATTTATTTGAAACGTTTGTGTACTAATTCTTAAATCCCCCTCCCCTGAATTTCTAGTTTATAATATCAATAAATGTATAGATTGAAAGTCATATATAGGTGTATATAACACTGTTTGCCTCGGCACATACAAACCGTGTTAGGCATAATTGCAAAACACATAATAAGAACCTTCATTATCAAATTTACAAACATTTATTTACCATCACAATAGTTATGCAATTCATATGTAACCGACATTTGTATAATTAGTACGCGGACCATATACATTCGGACGTCTAGCTGAACAGAGAGTATACTACTGAAAATTATACTGAGTTTCTGGGTTTAAAGATGCACTCTGACATCGTCCATCTTTTAAATACACATTTGTGAATGTATAGAAAAGTAAATCAGCAAGCCTCATACACTATATATCACTTTCCTGGTGTGATTGTTTGTCCACCTAATATGCATTTTTAAAATAAAACGGCGCAAACGATCAATTATATGCGTGTGCCATGCATTTTTTATTCCTCTGGCCGGACCTGACGACCGGTAATTTTGTATAATAGCATATCTAATGAACAGTGACATACAAGGTGTCAAGGTATTATCAAATAAGTAAATATTGTTCACGCTGCACATACTCTTTCTCAAAACAATTAGAAATGGTAGTTTAACTTAGAATGCAAATTTAAGTCAGGTAAGTCAAGTAGACCTAAGTAAGCGACGACATACAAGCATTGGTGGTCACCGAACATGAAATTGGATATTTTAAAGCTATACTTCATACGGCAGCCACACAAAATTACATTATCAGTTATTCCTGTCACGCCAACAATGCAACTATTCTTAGCCTCGCCCAGACCGTGATGTGGATCAAATATAGTATTATAAAGACCTCATAAATGCCTTTGTTCGCGTGTTATCTTAGAACTTGCTATAGTGATATGCTTGATCATTAGACAGTTATAGCTTAGACAATTGTTGTGTAGCGTATGCAGTTAATCAATTATTGCAAAAACTTCATCAAGTTTTGAATAGTGTATCAACAAATATACTTATTATGCTTTATCATAAGTCGATGCATCCTGATTAGATCCTCTTAAAGACACTTTGTAGTTTATTACGGTTGGACAGACTAATTACTTTGCTGGTCAATTGTTAATATTTTACAGGTTTTGTAATTTTCTACAGGGAAATGCTAACTTGCTGAATATTAATATCAGTACACATATACACTCAGCTACTCTAATCATGCCTTATAAGAATGAGGTATGAATAGCCGATGTGTGTGCATTTGTTTAACTGTCAACTCAGTCGATACCACGACGAGTCAGCCTGGCTACCTATAACAATAGTGACACCGCGCGTTGTTTAATCGTCCTTTTGAATTCACCTGAACACCTGCTTTCTGCGCTGCGGCAGTGACAACTAATTACGTGGGTGTAATTAATGACGTAGTTGTGATAAACACGATAACACGCCGAGGTTCGTTAATCGCTCTAATTACAATCTTATGCCGAGAAACTCCCACGGTCACCGGAATAGAGCTACTTGTGTTTGTCCACGAGCGTAGACATGTTACAATCAAAACGATTAATGCACACAACGCCACCCATTAGCCAAGGTGTGTCCGAACTTTCTCACCTCTACACTCCTCAAAATGTCCGCCTTCTGTCTGAAGCAGGCCCTTGTAATTGGGATATTGTCCAACACAACATCTTGGTATTTGATAAATAAAAATTATATTACCTCAAGACGAAAAGTCCCGTCATTTTAAGGATAAAACCGTTATGATTATCCAAGCCTCTAGCTAAGGGCCTGGACTGTCACTCTGAAGGCTCCAGTGTTGTGTGTCAAATCAAATTCCAGAAGTGAAAGACATTGGTTATGGAAAACGTTTACAAGAATGCGGTTTAACAACCCAGCAAGGAAATTAAGAAGATACTATACATAAGTATATTTTACGATATTGAATGGGTATGAAAATATTTCTTTTCCCTGTTGAGAAAAATAGTTGGACAAGAGGAAACGTGCGTGCGTGTGGGTGCGTGTGTGTGCGTGCGTGCGTGCGCATGTACGTGTCTCTGTTTGTGTTTGTATGTGTGTATGTACATATGTATGTTTGTGTGTGTATATATTTATATATATACAGAGATGCATAGCAGCGTAAATGTTATTAAAACGTAAGTGACACTTATCTCAGAAGGGTAGGTTACGCACATATACAGAAACTCTTGTTAAATGTTAAATATTGTTAAATCTAGTTCAGTCTTGTAAAACGCAACTGTTTTGTGTGCATCCGCTAGGGGTAATTTATTGAATAGTTATCAATTTGTGTAGGGCTAAGTATAGACATTATAGATTTGGTGTTTGAATATGTAAATTTACCATGGCATGTGTATAGTTACTATGAGCCGGTGCCCGAGTTTCCATGACACACCAAAATCAGTTCCTTTGCGGTTTATTTGAAACGGCCAATTACGTAGTAATCTTCTTTTAATTGTTTAATTTGGTATACCATAGCAAATTTCTGTGGCATTTGTAAGGTTAGTGTGAGCTCATGTATCGGTTTCCGTCATACACCAGTGTAATCAGTTCCTTTGTGTGTAATTGCGTATCCGGGCATACGCAATGCCGTGTAATTCCAGTTGTGCAAATGTCATAGTAAACGGAAAAACACTCGAAGCGAACGTCCTTGAATGTAGCACCGCTATTGATATTGATATTCGACCTCAAGTGCTGTTAAATTGGAAGTTCTCTAATGCATGACTAATTAATCCGCAAGAGAATGCCGGGTATAACTCAAAGAAATGACTACACGGTGGTAGCAATAAGCAATCATGCACGATGCAACCGTCTGTTGACATTGAAGACCGGATCAACTGAATGCAGTACTAATCCGATTCAACGAAAACTAAAACTGCACGTCTCCACTTGGGGCATTCAAGTTTTTACCTCAAGTAAAATCAAGTTTCAAATGTAGTTTGTTCTCAAAAACCTTAATCAATGCAATATTTAATAAAACTACAATGTGCGCTGCAATGTATTTTTAAGAGTATTAAAAATTCAAATTATAAAACGACTTCAGTGAAAAACAAACAACGAAATGTTATATTAAAATCAACGTACAGCAGTTCAGATAAAAACTCACAATATCCTACAGTTTACATAAAAGCTCACACTTTCCTGTACGAATTTTCATATTTTAATTAACTTTGTATGTTTTGTGTAATAATAAAATATAGTTTTTATAACGTGTTTGGTTTTATAAAGCAATAGCTACACATAAATTAGATCCTAGCTTTTTGAAAAAAAATTACATTTAGACAAATTGTGTAAGTGATGCACTCGGTCAATCGGTCAGACACTCAGTCCGACGGCCAGCCAGCCGGCCAGCCAACCAGCCGGTCAATGGTACACATGATTATGCGCACATTCAATGTTTCCCGAATTCTTAATGTAATCAGTTATAATCACCTTTCTTCGGAAGAAACTTTTGTCAAACATCAAATCGCCCTGGTCGTGTATCTCGAAGAGGTTCACGTTTCCACGCAGAAATCGGTCGACTCTGAAACAACACGTAAAGCTACTGAACTACCTTGTTTCGAATATTAGCAGGCGACTATATTTACGAAATACGCGTGTTTAATCCAATATTAAATATGCAAATGTTGATGATGATATTAACAAGCCTAAGAATGTTGCAATATGTATTTATCACTTCGTGTCATTTGTAAACTATTCTGTCTAATGTTCGTGCAATGACAATGACAACCTCGTATCCACTGCTAACTACGGCCTAATCTGTCCGTAAACATCACAAACGTATCACTTGCTAATCGCCACATGTATAAACCTTTGCCGACCAATCACCTATATACGACAGTTCTTGTAGTGCTGAGACACTATTGTTTTTCTACTGAAAGAACGCTATCAAACATCAAATATGTCGTGCTGGTACGACGTTCATTAATCGTACTTGGGGATGTTTATCACTCTTATGTGGTGTGCTTATTAACGCGTGGGGTACCGATTATAGCGGAACATAGTTCTATGCCGATTTCGATATCCTGGCGGTCAATGCGAGGTCTTTGTATTTAGGAGAACTCGGTCAACAGCAAAACAGCGTTTTGTTTGTAGCAGCATTGGCGTTACGACAGCGACAACACGTCCTTGGATCAGGGGACTGTTTCACTCATATAATAAGCTCACAAGGAACGTCCTTCATTAAACACAATGAACACCCACCATTAAGCACAAGGAACGTCCATCATTAAGCACAAGGAACGTCCAACATTAAGCATGATCCGTTGTGAAACTTAAGGCGCTTTTTAACAATGCAGAAAGCCTCAGCCGTCTCACCGAGGACGCCATTTTCATGACAGACAGGCAACATTGTCCCTATATGGCTCGTTCTGGTATCGACCGTTTTCAGTAAAACGATCACTGTAAAGGAACGAAATCGATTGTAATGAGCAAAATCGGCCTAAAAAGTTCATGTTAGTGAAACGGTCCCCATGTGCAACGTTCGATGAGGGATCAATTTCCGAAAGCCATTCGCCCGTAACTAGTTGTGCAACACTATCTGTATCGATATTGGTTTTAGTTGTTACACTGTTGTTTGATTGTTTATTTAAAAATAGGCATATTCATGGTCAAGTTACAATGATTACTTAATGTCATTACATTGCTCCCAGAATAATATCCAGTCGAAAGTTTCGTTTTTTGTTTTACTGCTCGAATGACGAGAGACGTAATGACGTCATGATTACCACCAGTTGATTCACGGGCGCTATTGTGACCACTTCAGACTCTATTTATTGACAGCCGACATTGCAGCAAGCTAGAGGATGTGGGTGGGTTTATTCAAGAGGTAATCTTGGCACCTCTCTACGTGCTTAGGCCCACTGGCTGAACGTCAGCGGTGCGTCACCGCTGTCGAAAGGCGTAGGACCAGTATATAACCGCTAGCAAAATAAATGAGTGTGTTTGTTGCAATTGTTTAGTTCTGAAGCGCTGCATGATTAACGATCAAATGCTGTGGATTAACGCGATGAATGTTTAAGCTTTGATCGTTTAATAAGCGAATTTCCCACACATACTCACGTTGCAAATATGGGATCATTAGACATTACATTAAACAAGTCCAAACACACGTTCCAAATATGGGATCATTAGACATTACATTAAGTAAGTCCAAAATGGTCTTCACGACCGAACGGTAAATACAATAAGGACTTGTTGCTGTATAGGTTAGATATCCACCGTTGTCTGTGGGGAGGGGGTTGAGGCTCACCAAGACCGCCTAACTGCACCCCTTTAAGGTTCACCAAAACATCCAACTGCACCCCTCTGAGGTTCACCAAAATATCCAACTGTACCCCTCTGAGGTTCACCAAAATATCCAACTGTACCCCTCTGAGGTTCACCAAAATATCCAACTGCACCCCTGTGAGGTTCACCAAAATATCCATCTGCATCCCTCTGAGGTTCACCAAAATATCCAACTGTACCTTCTACTTCTACGTGGTTAATCAGCATAGCCCATAAGTCTGAATTTTGACGCTGATGTGTGTGTGTGTGTGTGTGTGTGTGTGTGTGTGTGTGTGTGTGTGTGTGTGTGTGTGTGTGTGTGTGTGTGTGTGTGTGTGTGTGTGTGTGTGTATATATATAATTGTGCTGTGCCAGATGTGAAGGTGCGAGAAAAGGTATACAAAGTGCAAGTAAAATATTAACGAGGTGCGAGTAAAAAGACAGACCACGGCTACCAAAACATTCCCTGTGAGGGCGTTCCACCAGAAGACTGTGCGTGGGAAGAAATAATTGCTGTAGACCTGAATGCGAGCTGGGATAATCTGAGATTTATTTGGATGATAAAATATTGTATTGGTGGGGAACATTGGGGCAAGGTAGTGGTTATCATTGATGGCAATCTGTTGGCTTTGGATCCTATACATCAAAAGGAGGCAAGATAGTTGTTTTCTTCTCTCAAGGGACTCCCAATGGAGATGGTTATTAATTGAGGACACGCTTTTTCTCTGGCTATAGTTGTTCAGGACAAATCTGTTTCAAATCTGTTCCAAACAGTACTGCAGTATTCTAAATGGGAACGAACGAGTGAAAAGTGGGCTTGGTGTAGCTTCTGTGGGGTTCCTCTAAAGTTTCGGCGGATTAGCCCAGCATTATTTTGGCACGGGAGGTGATGTTATTGATGTGATTCTGCCTGTACATCCTCCTATATAGTAGTCGGCATTGATTGTATTGCGATGGAGGGTAATTCGCATGGTGTGGCATTTATCTGTGTTAAATTTCATCTGCCATATGTTGTTACCACTGTTAGAGTTTATTCAGGTCGTCCTAAAATGCTAAGGAATCAGTTGGGCTGGAGACAGGTCTATAGAGGAGACAGTCATCTGCAAAAAGACGGAGCTTAGATGTTATTCCTGTTAGTAGATCGTTGACGAAGGATAGAAAAAGCAATGGACCGAGGACTGTTCCCAGGGGGTGGGGTGACGGGAATCCAGTCGGCCGAAGACTTTCCATCCACCATCACTCGATGGGATCGGGATGTCAGGAAGTTCTGTATCCACAGCAGTAGGGGCCACGAATTTCATAGTGGTGAAGTTTAAGTAGTAATCGTTGGTGGGGGACTCGGTCAAATTCCTTGGAGAAGTCAAGAATCACAGCGTCTACTTGTTCGCGATTACCTAAGGATTTAACAAAGTCTTGGGTTATGATAATTAATTGTGATTCACGTGAATGGCTGGATCTGAAACCGTGCTGGGCTGGGCATCTGTAAGAATACTGCAATTATCATAATGCTCCACGAATTGGCTAAATATTATGTGTTCAATCAACTTGCTGCAGATTGATGTGATAGACACCGGGCAATAATTGGGTGGTGTGGCCCTGTCTCCTTTCTTGTAAATTGGGGTGATGTTTGCAAGTCTCCAGTCTGATGGGGTTAGACCTGTATCCAATGACTGCTGAAATATGGTTGTTAATATTGGAGAAATTTCAGCTGCAAGGTCTTTCACTATACGAGCAGGGAGGGCTTCTGGTCAAGTGGCCTTGTCAGTTTTTAGTGATTGAAGCAGTTTTGAGAACACCACCATCTGGAGTTACCGTGATGTGATGGATTGGCTGATATTTTGGTTCGTTTACGATTGGTAGGTTGGAGGTGTTTTCATTGGTGAAGACTGAACGAAATTGTTCACTGAAAATGTTAGCTTTCCCTGTGCTGTCAAAGATTACGTTAGATCCGTTTTTAAGGAAGATATATTGGTCGAGTCTTGTTTCTTTGATTTATTGAAGCGCCAGAAAGCTTTGTTTGATTTATCATCAGAGTCTTCGAACATATTGTTTGGGAAAGACCAGTATTTGTAGCGCTGTTTCTTTTGGGTTTCTTTTTGATAGTCTTTGTAAGTCTTCCAGTCCTCTTGTTGTCTGATGCTTGTGCTCGGTTATACAGTATTGTTTCTTTTTACCCATTATTCTGATCTCTCTAGTAATCCGTGGGTTATATGCTTTGAGCAAAGTCATCTTGGTTGGAATGTGTTTATTCATCAGAACCTTTATTTCTGAGGTGAACATGTCCCAGTTTTCTTGGGCAGTGTGAGACGGTGGGTCACTACTGAAAAACGAGTGCTGAAAAGTTACCATGTCTGCTTTCATGCTGGGCATATCCGCCCTACCAAATCGAAATACCTCCCTTGACATCTTCTTGTTTAGGTTTGGCTTGGTGTTAATGGAGAATGAGACGACCTCGTGGTCACTTATGCCAGCAGCAACTTTGCACTGAACATAAAAAAATCGGGTGAGTCGTGTGGACTAAATCAAGAATGTTTTAGTTCTTGGACCCGTGTGGGTTCTTTAACCAAATAGTCCAGGAATAATTCATTACATACATTATTGAACCTGGTGTGTATGTTTCTTAGAGAGGTGGCTAGCTGTTCTATCTTAACCTGACTCGAGTTTGGTGGTCTATAAAAAGATCCTATGATTAGTGGTTTGTGTCCTTGGATATGACTTTCTACCATTATCAGTTCAGCATCAGTGGTAACAATGTTGCATGCTGATGCAAAGAGGTTGTCTTTTATCATGATGAAAACTCCACCCTTCTGGAATTTTCTCTATCTTTCCTGTATGTTGAAAAAGACCAGACATAGACCAGATAATTGGTTTAATAGCGGTGGGCTAATGTTAGGTAATCCACACTTGTAGCATATCCAAGTAACGCTGGTGTTGGCATAGTTTTGAAATATTTATCTAGGCATGCCCATGCCGTCTATGTGATAACAACCACTGCATTGGTCACATTGAAGGCAATGTTGTCCCCATTTTGCTGCCTTGTTGCAGAGGAGACATGGATATTTGATTGGACGGGGGCCTGGATTTATCTCAGTATCACCGGCGAGAAGCAGAAGGACAATAAGATGTGTTGAAAATTGTTGAATATTGAGTTTTTGTATGAGTGGTTTGCGAAAATGAGGAATGAGATTACAGAAAGCACTTTAAGTGCTGGAGGGGATACCTTTGTTGCTCTTTTGCAGAGGGGATGTCGAGGTACTTTGATCGGTAAATGATACTTGCATAACAATGAACAGTATCATCATGACAGACAGGGTAATTTGATAATTATTAAATTCAGTTATTGATAACAACAACACACGACTGCGAACAGTTTGCATTTGGATTTACTACAATCAAGTCTATGAAAAAATAGTTAGCAATCAGGGTAGATCTCACCGTGAGATACAATGGTGGGAGGCTTGCAGTTCAGGTCAACTTTGCAGAAAGGCTTGGCCTATTCCTTGGTCACACCAGTTGAATCAGACGCGGGAATTTTGTAGACTGTATGCCATCTTAGACAATATAGTACGGACTACAGGTACGAGACGTAACAAGTCTCAGATCGTACCGAACTGTGACCGCCAATGACTTCGATCCTGGCGTGTAGGAGGAACCTTTACAAACTTGCATTCAAATTGTGGTAGACAGCGATGGAGTGATAAACAAGTAGATAGGAAGAGAAAGCAGTGAAGGCACAAGGCACACCCGACACTTGCACACTCGTAAACACCCCTCTGAGGTTCACCAAAACACCCAACTGTACCCCTGTAAGGTTCACCAAAACATCCAACTGTACCCCTGTAAGGTTCACCAAAACATCCAACTGTACCCCTCTGAGGTTCACCAAAACATCCAACTGTACCCCTCTGAGGTTCACTAAAACATCCAACTGTACCCCTCTGAGGTTTACTAAAACATCCAACTGCACCTTTCTGAGGTTCAACAAAACATCCAACTGTACCCCTCTGAGGTTCACTAAAACATCCAACTGTACCCCTCTGAGGTTCACTAAAACGTCCAACTGTACCCCTCTGAAGTTCACTAAAACATCCAACTGTACCCCTCTGAGGTTCACAAAAACGTCCAACTGTACCCCTCTGAGGTTCACTAAAACATCCAACTGTACCCCTCTGAGGTTCACTAAAACACCCAACTGTACCCCTCTGAGGTTCACTAAAACATCCAACTATACCCCTCTGAGGTTTACTAAAACATTCAGCTGCACCACTCTGAGGTTCACTAAAACATCCAACTGTACCCCTCTGAGGTTCACTAAAACATACAACTGTACCCCTCTGAGGTTTACTAAAACATCCAACTATACCCCTCTGAGATTCACCAAAACATTCAGCTGCACCCCTCTGAGGTTCACTAAAACATCCAACTATACCCCTCTGAGGTTCACAAAAACATCCAACTGCACCCCTCTGAGGTTCATTAAAACATCCAACTATACCCCTCTGAGGTTCAACAAAACATCCAACTGTACCCCTCTGAGGTTCACTAAAACATCCAACTATACCCCTCTGAGGTTCACTAAAACAACCAACTGTACCCCTCTGAGGTTCACTAAAACATCCAACTATAGCCCTCTGAGGTTCACTAAAACATCCAACTGTACCCCTCTGAGGTTCACTAAAACATCCAACTGTACCCCTCTGAGGTTCACTAAAACATCCAACTATACCCCTCTAAGGTTCACTAAAACATCCAACTGTAACCCTCTGAGGTTCACTAAAACATCCAACTGTACCCTTCTGAGATTCACCAAAACATCCAACTGCACCCCTCTGAGGTTCACTAAAACATCCAAATATACCCCTCTGAGGTTCACAAAAACATACAACTGTACCCCTCTGAGGTTCACTAAAACATCCAACTATACCCCTCTGAGGTTCACAAAAACATCCAACTGCACCCCTCTGAGGTTCACTAAAACATCCAACTGTACTCCTCTGAGGTTCACTAAAAAATCCAACTGCACCCCTCTGAGGTTCACTAAAACATTCAACTATACCCCTCCCTCTGAGGTTCACAAAAACATCCAACTGTACCCCTCTGAGGTTCACAAAAACATCCAACTGTACCCCTCTGAGGTTCACTAAAACATCCAACTATACCCCTCTGAGGTTCACAAAACATCCAACTGCACCCCTCTGAGGTTCACTAAAACATCCAACTGTACTCCTCTGAGGTTCACTAAAACATCCAACTGCACCACTCTGAGGTTCACTAAAACATCCAACTGTACCCCTCTGAGGTTCATTAAAACATCCAACTGTACACCTCTGAGGTTCACTAAAACATCCAACTATACCCCTCTGAGGTTCACTAAAACATCCAACTGTACCCCTCTGAGGTTCACTAAACATCCAACTATACCCCTCTGAGGTTCACAAAAACATCCAACTGCACCCCTCTGAAGTTCACTAAAACATCCAACTGTACCCCTCTGAGGTTCAACAAAACATCCAACTGTACCCCTCTGAGGTTCACTAAAACATCCAACTATACCCCTCTGCGGTTCACTAAAACATCCAACTGTACCCCTCTGAGGTTCACTAAAACATCCAACTATACCCCTCTGAGGTTCACTAAAACATCCAAATGTACCCCTCTGAGGTTCACAAAAACATCCAACTGTACCCTCCGAGGTTCACTAAAACATCCAACTATACCCCTCTGAGGTTCACAAAACATCCAACTGCACCCCTCTGAGGTTCACTAAAACATCCAACTGTACTCCTCTGAGGTTCACTAAAACATCCAACTGCACCACTCTGAGGTTCACTAAAACATCCAACTGTACCCCTCTGAGGTTCACTAAAACATCCAACTGTACCCCTCTGAGGTTCACTAAAACATCCAACTATACCCCTCTGAGGTTAACTAAAACATCCAACTGTACCCCTCTGAGGTTCACTAAAACATCCAACTATACCCCTCTGAGGTTCACAAAAACATCCAACTGCACCCCTCTGAGGTTCACTAAAACATCCAACTGTACCCCTCTGAGGTTCAACAAAACATCCAACTGTACCCCTCTGAGGTTCACTAAAACATCCAACTATACCCCTCTGAGGTTCACTAAAACATCCAACTGTACCCCTCTGAGGTTCACTAAAACATCCAACTATACCCCTCTGAGGTTCACTAAAACATCCAACTGTACCCCTCTGAGGTTCACAAAAACATCCAACTGTACCCCTCTGAGGTTCTCTAAAACATCCAACTATACCCCTCTGAGGTTCACTAAAACATCCAACTGTAACCCTCTGAGGTTCACTAAAACATCCAACTGTACCCTTCTGAGATTCACCAAAACATCCAACTGCACCCCTCTGAGGTACACTAAAACATCCAACTATACCCCTCTGAGGTTCACAAAAACATCCAACTGTACCTCTCTGAGGTTCACTAAAACATCCAACTATACCCCTCTGAGGTTCACAAAAACATCCAACTGCACCCCTCTGAGGTTCACTAAAACATCCAACTGTACTCCTCTGAGGTTCACTAAAACATCCAACTGCACACCTCTGAGGTTCACTAGAACATCTAACTATACCCCTCCCTCTGAGGTTCACAAAAACATCCAACTGTACCCCTCTGAGGTTCACAAAAACATCCAACTGTACCCCTCTGAGGTTCACTAAAACATCCAACGATACCCCTCTGAGGTTTCTCAAAACATCCAACGGCACCCCTCTGAGGTTCACTAAAACATCCAACTGTACCCCTCTGAGGTTCACTAAAACATCCAACTGCACCACTTTGAGGTTCACTAAAACATCCAACTGTACCCCTCTGAGGTTCACTAAAGCATCCAACTGTACCCCTCTGAGGTTCACTAAAACATCCGACTATACCCCTCTGAGGTTCACTAAAACATCCAACTGTACCCCTCTGAGGTTCACTAAAACATCCAACTATACCCCTCTGAGGTTCACAAAAACATCCAACTGCACCCCTCTGAGGTTCACTAAAACATCCAACTGTACCCCTCTGAGGTTCAACAAAACATCCAACTGTACCCCTCTGAGGTTCACTAAAACATCCAACTATACCCCTCTGAGGTTCACTAAAACAACCAACTGTACCCCTCTGAGGTTCACTAAAACATCCAACTATAGCCCTCTGAGGTTCACTAAAACATCCAACTGTACCCCTCTGAGGTTCACTAAAACATCCAACTGTACCCCTCTGAGGTTCACTAAAACATCCAACTATACCCCTCTAAGGTTCACTAAAACATCCAACTGTAACCCTCTGAGGTTCACTAAAACATCCAACTGTACCCCTCTGAGGTTCATTAAAACATCCAACTGTACACCTCTGAGGTTCACTAAAACATCCAACTATACCCCTCTGAGGTTCACTAAAACATCCAACTGTACCCCTCTGAGGTTCACTAAACATCCAACTATACCCCTCTGAGGTTCACAAAAACATCCAACTGCACCCCTCTGAAGTTCACTAAAACATCCAACTGTACCCCTCTGAGGTTCAACAAAACATCCAACTGTACCCCTCTGAGGTTCACTAAAACATCCAACTATACCCCTCTGCGGTTCACTAAAACATCCAACTGTACCCCTCTGAGGTTCACTAAAACATCCAACTATACCCCTCTGAGGTTCACTAAAACATCCAAATGTACCCCTCTGAGGTTCACAAAAACATCCAACTGTACCCCTCCGAGGTTCACTAAAACATCCAACTATACCCCTCTGAGGTTCACAAAACATCCAACTGCACCCCTCTGAGGTTCACTAAAACATCCAACTGCACCACTCTGAGGTTCACTAAAACATCCAACTGTACCCCTCTGAGGTTCACTAAAACATCCAACTGTACCCCTCTGAGGTTCACTAAAACATCCAACTATACCCCTCTGAGGTTAACTAAAACATCCAACTGTACCCCTCTGAGGTTCACTAAAACATCCAACTATACCCCTCTGAGGTTAACTAAAACATCCAACTGTACCCCTCTGAGGTTCACAAAAACATCCAACTGTACCCCTCTGAGGTTCAACAAAACATCCAACTGTACCCCTCTGAGGTTCACTAAAACATCCAACTATACCCCTCTGAGGTTCACTAAAACATCCAACTGTACCCCTCTGAGGTTCACTAAAACATCCAACTATACCCCTCTGAGGTTCACTAAAACATCCAACTGTACCCCTCTGAGGTTCACAAAAACATCCAACTGTACCCCTCTGAGGTTCTCTAAAACATCCAACTATACCCCTCTGAGGTTCACTAAAACATCCAACTGTAACCCTCTGAGGTTCACTAAAACATCCAACTGTACCCTTCTGAGATTCACCAAAACATCCAACTGCACCCCTCTGAGGTTCACTAAAACATCCAACTATACCCCTCTGAGGTTCACTAAAACATCCAACTGCACACCTCTGAGGTTCACAAGAACATCTAACTATACCCCTCCCTCTGAGGTTCACAAAAACACCCAACTGTACCCCTCTGAGGTTCACAAAAACATCCAACTGTACCCCTCTGAGGTTCACTAAAACATCCAACGATACCCCTCTGAGGTTCACAAAACATCCAACGGCACCCCTCTGAGGTTCACTAAAACATCCAACTGTACCCCTCTGAGGTTCACTAAAACATCCAACTGCACCACTTTGAGGTTCACTAAAACATCCAACTGTACCCCTCTGAGGTTCACTAAAGCATCCAACTGTACCCCTCTGAGGTTCACTAAAACATCCGACTATACCCCTCTGAGGTTCACTAAAACATCCAACTGTACCCCTCTGAGGTTCACTAAAACATCCAACTATACCCCTCTGAGGTTCACAAAAACATCCAACTGCACCCCTCTGAGGTTCACTAAAACATCCAACTGTACCCCTCTGAGGTTCAACAAAACATTCAACTATACCCCTCTGAGGTTCACTAAAACATCCAACTGTACCCCTCTGAGGTTCACTAAAACATCCAACTATACCCCTCTGAGGTTCACTAAAACACCCAACTGTAACCCTCTGAGGTTCACTAAAACATCCAACTGTACCCCTCTGAGATTCACCAAAACATCCAACTGCACCCCTCTGAGGTTCACTAAAACATCCAACTATACCCCTCTGAGGTTCACAAAAACATCCAACTGTTCCCTTCTGAGGTTCACTAAAACATCCAACTATACCCCTCTGAGGTTCACAAAAACATCCAACTGCACCCCTCTGAAGTTCACTAAAACATCCAACTGTACTCCTCTGAGGTTCACTAAAACATCCAACTGCACCCCTCTGAGGTTCACTAAAACATCCAACTATACCCCTCCCTCTGAGGTTCACAAAAACATCCAACTGTACCCCTCTGAGGTTCACAAAAACATCCAACTGTACCCCTCTGAGGTTCACTAAAACATCCAACTGTACCCCTCTGAGGTTCACTAAAACATCCAACTATACCCCTCTGAGGTTCACAAAACATCCAACTGCACCCCTCTGAGGTTCACAAAACATCCAACTGCACCCCTCTGAGGTTCACTAAAACATCCAACTGTACCCCTCTGAGGTTCACTAAAACATCCAACTGCACCACTCTGAGGTTCACTAAAACATCCAACTGTACCCCTCTGAGGTTCACTAAAACATCCAACTGCACCCCTCTGAGGTTCACTAAACCATCCAACTGTACCCACTTGCCAAAATATTGGTGAACTAAAAATAGTGTCAGCCCCACGCAACATATCAGTGGCCTCAGGCCAAGCCACCTCCCTGTTTCTGATGCTAGTGACATAGCTTTTGAATGCCAGAAAATATATTCGAATATCCGTTCTCATAACAAAGAGTCCGGTGTTTTAACCAGTATGCGAACATATTCTAAAACTGCCCTTATTCTTAGTCGATTTCCAAACCTTGAACCAAACATGAGTTGTCTAACATTGCAAAACACACCATTTGTTACGTAAGTTAATGTCCGTCAGAAACAATGCAAGTTGGTGTTGGATGGATTTTACTAGTGTTCAATTATAAATTAAGGTAAAGGTAAGTTCTTATATAGCGCAGTATCCAGTCCTCGGCTCAAAACGCTTTACACTTTATTCCCTGGCAGACCTGTTCAATCGAACACCATCTCGAATTTTCTGGGAATAGTAAATTTAACCGATTAAACGTCTACACTGATTACCATAAAACGATGTCATAGATAAGGAGATTAGCGTCTGAAATATCAACAATTGAGAGGTGTACTCACTTGAGCGCATGAGAGCGCCACAGCCGAAGGAGCACGACGACGAAGCGGGCAAGACGACGAAACTTGCTTCTCTGCTGCGCCTGCAATCAACGTATTATTGTGTCAACGAAGAAGCAGAGATGGGCAAAGAATCACATTCTTGTTGGTATTGCATCCTCACTAGGAAGGAGCACAACATAACTGTTGCAAGACACGACCGTGGAAAGCTGAGTGCCAATAACAACAATAACAACAGTGTCATCCGTTATATCATCATCAACAACAATGATAATATACGTAATTGTTAACCTTGAAAGGCAACGATTAACAGTTGTTAACATTATATATATATATATATATATTTATATAATGTTAATAACTGTTATATATATATTGGCCTTCAACATGTTTGCTATATAAATGGATATATTACGCCGGTGTTATGTTGGCCAATCATGTCAACAAAATGAAAGCTAAAGACGTATATATATATATATATATATATTGTAATTGTATTCGAATGGTAATAAATTCAGTCGACAAGCACCACTAGCAGATTGTATTTACCAACTATTCGACTATCAGATAGTGTATCACGAATAAGATTTGAAGACGCGTAAGCATTTAAGTTGTGAAGCAAAACTGATGTACCTGTGCAAACAATATTGGCCTTCAAACATGTTTGCTGTGTAAATGGAAATATTACGCTGGTGTTATTTTGCCCAATCAAGTAAACAAAGTGAAAACTAAAGACGTAGGCCTGCCCAAGTATAGACATACACAGTGTAAAATGACTTTAGTATGGTTACATTTCAATAAAACATTACAGAAAAATGCTTTGTTCCTATATATATATATATATATATAAAAGAAGTTTATATCTTCCTATATATATATAATTATATAGGAACAAAGCATTTTTCTGTAATGTTTTATTGAAATGTAACCATATTAAAGTCATTTTATACTGTGTATGTCTATACTTGGGCAGGCCTACGTCTTTAGCTTTCCCTTTGTTGACTTGATTGGGCAAAATAACACCGGCGTAATATTTCCATTTATACAGAAAACATGTTTGAAGGCCAATATTGTTTGCACAGGTACATCAGTTTTGCTTCACAACTTAAATGTTTACGCGTCTTCAAATCTTATTCGTGATACACTATCTGATAGTCGAATGGTTGGTCAATAAAATATGCTAGTGGTGCTTGTCGACTGAATTTATTACCATTCGAATACAATTACAAAATGATAACTTACACCGGTGCGTATCAATACACTCTCATTTTAGCAGTCTTTACACGGGCATTTGTACAAGCACTCTGAATTCACTTTCGGGAGTATTGCATTGATGCGCAACATTTCATCGAAGAACTACACATCATGAACACAACACAGTATTTTTATATTATACAAGTGGCACTTACTTGGAACCCTTAAGGGAAATAGAAAGGCCGTGAAACACGTGGCACAAAAAAATGGAAGCAGAAATGGCAAAAGCAGGATGCAGATTGAAACAACTGGAAAAGCAAGTCCAGGGCCATGTCTGGTGGAACAAGATGAATTAATGGCGAAAAGGCATTGATGTCACACAGTATGTTGAGACGGAACAAGGAATTGAATGTAATCTGCTGTTAGAACTGCTTACCTTTCGACGAGTAGCCACTTTCCTTGGACGGCCGGACCGCGGTAGAGGATAGGAGTTGATGAGTTGCCTCTGCGTGCCTAGTTGGCGGGACTGACCGACGATTACCTCGGGTTTCTCAAGCATCTTCCGCGAGAGTAGCAGGTGGGTCCCTGAGCGCCCCGACTCCGCCTGAAGCTGGGGGAATCGTCGCCTATGAGGCACCTCCGTCGGCTTGTCGGAGACCTCCAACTGGCCGGGAAGCGAGTCTACTCTTGGTCGTTGGTGGACAACATCAGTGTCACTGCGCGGTAGTGCGGTACGTTGGAAGTGTTGCGTCGGCGCTATTCCAAAGATAGAGTATTCACGCGGGAACTGTCTTCGGGTGCGCGCCACTGATGTGTATTTGGTGTTGGTTAGTCTCGGGAGGCGACGAGGGGAGGTGAGCTCGCGGGTGGGTTCGGTTAAGGACCGCCTCGGTGAGACGACAGGGTAAAGCGCCTCCATTGCTGCCACACGGTCTGTCGTCGCGATGGTGCAAGCTGGCCCCGAAAACGTTTCTATGTAAATAAATACTACTGCTGTGTGTACGCAAAGGACGACCCAGTCACAATATGTAAGACAATCACCGCGTATTCTTGCAGCTTACGCCCACCGCGTAAACACCTCGAACGCGAAACTTTAAACAAATAAATCCACAGCGGAACTCCAAACGTTGTGCTGTTGTTTACGCTGTCATTTCGTTGCTCATAGTCACTTACTTTAACATCTCGTATTATTTATCCATCACGCGACTGTCACTAAAACGAAACAAACCGATTGCCGAAAATCCGGTGGTAGACGCCGGGCAGAGTTGTGGACAGAACCGAGAGAGCGTCACTTCGGACTGTGCTTCCGTCTTGGCGAGGAGCGTGGCAACTACTGGTTAGCGACGACGCAACACGCGTGACTGACACCGCAAGTAAACACAATGTCCGGTCAGTGCAGTTCGCGACGGTCGTCACAGGGCTCGCTAATCTCTTGGCGTGACGCGGCCGAACTAATTGCACTAGTCAGCGAGAACCAGGAAGCCTACAGTACTTGTGACTAGTAATTTGTAGAATTACTAACTGTATATGTATATGACGAATTTGCTATTTTTGTCGGCTGCCAACAAATCTCGTCCTTCATACAAATCGTCAGTGGACTGAACCATTCTTTATGGACACGTTTTAACATGTACATTCTTCAACAGTTGTTTAGGCAATATTTTCTTTTATAATTATTAAGTGTAAATATTTAGGGCACGGTTCGTGGAACAGACTCCGTGTCTGCCACTGGGTGAATGACGTCATTGTCACTGAATTCGTGAAAAGTCAGTCACAATAGAGAAGAACATTACACCTTACGCTTAATGAATCATCTTGAAAACTCAGCATTTACACAATGCAACGAGAGAATACAAGAGTATTGCAATAGTGCTTTTATATACCTCTTGACGTGTCAGTTTTACGTAGATTAGTACCAAATTAACTGGCACCCCTTTGTTATGTCAAAAGACGCACTACAGCAAGCCTGCAAACCTCGACCCATTGTCGTGTTGTCCACAAGGTATAGGCGTCTAACTTGCACTCACAGCGCGTTGACCCGGAACGCGTCCCAGCGCGTGCCCTGACACGTCGCGCGAATAACTCGACCACGTCGCCTGGACGCGCTGACCCAAAGACAGAAGTGTTGCGTATGCGTCGAAATCCGTCAGAGTCGCATCAACAACTCTACCACTACCACCACCACCAACAAATAACAACAACCTTGCTACAAGCAGTCCAGCTTACCGGAATCTGTCCCTAGTTTCCAGTAGTTTTTCAGTGGTCCAGTCGTTAGAGTACCGGGCTCTCAATCGAGACGAACTGGGTTCGACTGCACTTCTTGCCGATTCAAAACTTAAGGCCGATTTGTGTAGCTTAGTCGGCGACAAATCGTGTCTCAGGGTGTCGGCAGGTGTCGCCAACTAATGAAAATGCAGTGTCCAGAGTTCTTACGACAAAAGAAAAAACCTTAGTCGGCGACTAAGGGACATTCCCAAATCGAATATCGCCGATGGTGTCCGTGTAACAAAAAACGCGACAAATGCAGTGTCCGTCGACCGGTCCTTGGTTGGCGACACCCCGCAACACCGACAAAACACATGAGCCTGGCCACTGACGTCACACACGTACAAGTGATCAAAAAACGTAGGGTGATGGTCAATCGTTCAGGGAGATAGGAGCACGATATCGGGTCGTTTGCTTCTCAATCGCAGGCTTGATCAGATCGAGTAGGAACGTGAAAACCTCTGGTGTCATCCGTAAGAAATTACGGTATACGTCTATATCATTTTCCAGCAGCTCCTGTATAAGATTATCATGACTTTTCATGTGCTCCATGCTGTTCACGGGCGAGCAGATGAGCCTTGACCCACTGCTTGCCACTGGCCACCCGCTTGGCGTTTTCAGAATCCAAGATGGCCGCAACCCTGCACCAAAATCTAGATTTCATAATAATTTATGTTCTAAGTACAGTAAAGTGATGATGTTGGCATCTATAAATGTGTTTTCGAAGGCGATGAATACGATTCTGAAGTTATTTTAATATTTTGCGGCCACCTTGATGACGTAAATCCAAGATGGCCCCAAAATTGACCACAAAACACATAAACAATGGTAAAAATGCATATCATCAGTTGTAATTACAGTAGAACGATGGTGTTAGCGTCTATAAGTATGTTTTCAATGTGGAGGAATACGAGACTGAAGTTATTTTACCATTTGGCAGTAATCTTGATGACGTATATCAACACCACCATAAAAACTCCTATAATCGGTCGTGATTTGTGTTTTCTGTATGAATTGGTTCAGACGGATAAATAATAGTGCATGCTAATATATATTTCATCCATAGGATTTATATTTTTGACTGAAAACAGTGTGCAAGTAAAATAAATAATGCCTGTGTTTCATAAAATCGTCCATTTATTATGATCCACACTGGTTATCATATACTTGCTCTAACATTGATTACAAACTAAAGCGTGCAATTGCATGTGAAACAATTCATATGAGAGTACATGCATACATCAAGACAGCAATAGCTAGCTTCATCCCACCCAAAATTACAAGAGCTAAGGTACAGTTCGGAAATTCGTTACATGAACAAGCAACTGATTTCCAGGAACTAGCCAGTCTCTTATTCTTCATCGTTATCCAAATCTTGATCGTCTGCATCACCAGTGTCATTATTGTCTTCCGTTGCACGTTCCTTGATATTGCAGGGATTGGAGCAGGCAGGACCACTACCACAGGCGCAGAACAATTTGCAAACAAGTTGGCGCCCCATGCAGCCACAGTTCCCACCTGTACATGCTCGCTCTGATGCGCAGCCACACCTGGCCAACTCGAGGACGTGTTCGGGAGCATATGGTACTCCATATTCCATGTTCTGTGGGGTTAGGCATCTGTTTGTGTCATCCGCTTCCCATCCATAGTCTACTTGCTGCATTGAGAGGACGTGGATCTCCACTCAGGGCACTGTACCAATGTGCGACCTGATGGTGTGTTGTTGGGGGGAAACGACGCAGCTTTGGTGCTGCTGTTGATTTCCCAGTCTTCTGCGCCCACAGCCGCTGGCAGCACTCCATCATGGAAGAGCATGGTGTCTTGATGCCGTAGCACGCGCCATGAAAGCTGTCGATTGGTGACTTTGACAATATCTACCGTCTGTTGCTTGTTGGCCAAGCTGATCCAATGTGTAGCCTTTTCGAGCCACAGCGATTGCTGTTGTCGTGCCAACTCCGTCGGTCGCCGCAACTGAATCACAACCAGTTCGAGCATGGAGTACCAATATGTCTGGTATGATCGTGGTATGTTTACGAGAGGTTTCATTCACGTCAATGCAAGGACGACCTTGGATTGACGACTGCATAGTCAGGGAGGACTGGAGTTTCTCGAGTAGAAGAAGAGTAGCAAAGCAAACACGTCGGTGTCATCACACACGACACGAACTCGTGAATCTGGATCTTCTTTTGTAAGATGGATGGCTTGTTGACTAATGACTACGTCAGCTTCTTCGTGTGTCGAGGCAATATACAGACGAGGCGTTTTGCGTCCCTTGGATACCTGGGTGGGTGCTGCCTTGTCCCCCGTAACCACCAACTTGTGGTCTTGCATCACATCCTTTAGGAACTCTTCGTCAAGTAGGATCTGCTCGCAAATGAGTGTGTTCAGCTCTGCCTTGTTGGCGGAGTTCTTCAGCACTGCATCCCCAGCAGCGACACATCCATCACGATAGCAGTTGGGCTTATGGTTAAGCGTTCTGACACTTCCACCTGGATATTATTCTTCAGCGCGGACTTTCCGGTAGCAACTCGCATCCGGCCATCAGCATGGAACATCGATGATGGAAAAGAAATCGGCTCCATGGCGAGCACTTGTTGCAGGTCGAGGTCGCGCTTACTCACTAGAAGGCCGATAACACGAGCGTAGATCGCCTCTTGGTCGATGATAGCATTCTCCCCGATTGTGAGACGTTTCTTGTTTGTGGCGAATGTGACCACTTGTTTTGATAGTGATCAGTAAAAGCATTCTGGCCATAATGCCTCGAAGTGGATCAGCTGCTCAGCCCCGATCTCCATGGCCTTGTCAACGTTGACATTTGGTTGAGCTACTAGACCACTCGAGATGTTGAGCAGACATCCTACGACATGGGTAACTGGATCCATTGGGTCAATACGCGACTCTAGAGCTGATCATATCCATATCGACTGATGCGACTTGCAGATTCTTCCTTATGGGTCATTTGCACATTCTCTTCATCCCCAGACATCTTCTTGAGGTCACTGGTCAGGGTTATGGTCGCATCCATATTGTACACACACGTCGCCATCTTTTGAGGGTTCTCTGTGGTTCCAATAATGCCACCTGGTCCGTGTCCTTTCCTCATCCTATTCGTCTCGATAAATATATCACTCCACTGTCCGTTGTAGAGACCAACAGTGTGGTGCAGCGACTCCTCTCCTCGGCAAAATTTGTCCAGAATCTCTGGTCCGAGCCAGGTCATGGAACGCACATAGTAGAGGCCATATCTGCCATAGTTGCACTTGTGTGCGGCAAACATGTAGGGTAGCATTGCTTCAGCTGTTTTGATGTGGAGGGACCAGTCACCTTCATGAGACGCTCGACTCGACAGAACATCATCATTAGAAAAGTGGGCTTGATGACTGGTGACGAGGGTTACAATATGGATGTCCAGACCATCTACGCAGTCCAGATCCGTCTTCCACTGGGCCGCCAGCATTGTCATTTAGTGGCATTCGATCCGGCAGTTCTGGAAACTGATCACAGCATCACATTTATCGATGATGATTTGTACGAGCCCGCCCAGAGTGACATCTCTCAGTCCAGCTAACAGTTTCGCATTTGAAGACTGAACAGCAGCCAACCTTCTGAATCGTCGCACCTCACCATAGAAGCAAGAGACATGGTACTTATACATTTCTGTGATGAGCATTTTATGGTCCCCTAGGAGCACTCCGATCGTGTCAGTGTGGGTGGCGTTCAATTTACCTAAGTGAATTTGAAAACTGCTATGATCGAAAACGACTATGTCGATAACATGTAAGGACAACCACCTGACATGACTTCATTCAAAGAGGTGACCATCACGGTTCCCGACGCCACTCAACGGACACCAATGTAATTAGTCAGAGTATTACCATCTACCGGCCATGATAGATCTCTATTCGTCGACACATTTCCGGGAATAGCGGAAGCGTAGAGGCCGCCATGACAGTCAAGTAACTTCCGGTGCGATGTTACTTCCGACGTAGCGTCCCTAGTAGAGGCTGCCATGACAGTCAAGTAACTTCCGGTACGACGTCACTTCCGGTGCAGCGTCCCCTAGTGGATAATTTAAACAACCACCAAGGTGTTGTGTGTATTGTGTGTGTGTGTGTGTGTGTGTGTGTGTGTGCGTGTGTGTGTGTGTGTGTGTGTGTGTGTTGTGTGTGTGTATTGTGTGTGCTGTGTGTGTTGTGTGTGTGTTTGTGTTGTGTGTGTGTTGTGTGTGTTGTGTGTGTGTGTTGTGTGTGTTGTGTGTGTTGTGTGTGTTTTGTGTGTGTGTGTGTGTGTGTGTATGTGTGTGTGTGTGTGTGTGTGTGTGTGTGTGTGTGTGTGTGTGTGTGTGTGTGTGTGTGTGTGTGTGTTGTGTGTGTGTGTGTGTGTTGTGTGTGTGTGTTGTGTGTTAAGAAATTTGAATACAACGTTAGAAACTCTTAGTCAAGTGAAATGTCTACATATTTACTGTGTTCTCGGGGACTGCTTGTGCAAACACTCCAGTGAACTTCGCTTAACAACTTTCGTACTTGAAACTGAAACCGTTGAATAGTATCGGTATGTGCGAATGCCGTAAATTTAGCGCAGCCGGTATGTAACAAAATATGACTGAATTGTGCGTTTTATGATACAAGTATGAAATTTGGTTTGCACTCAGAGCATATAAAAACAAAAATATTTGTATATAGGGCCATCTCAGATTTTGGCCTGGAAGGCGTTGGCGGCCATTTTCAAGATGGCCGCCGAAAACTTATTTTCCCCATACCTTAATAACTGCGCTACGTAGGGCAGTCCTTTTGGTACAAAAACATAGGTTTTGGGATCAGCGATTTCAAATATGTTACGTTTGACCTCCTACGACATTCACATCCGCCATTTTAAAGATGGCGGTTGTTAAACTCAATGTCCACATATCTTAACAAATTAGGCATATAAAACCGTAATTGTTGTGTCACTGTATTGGTCACAGGTCAAAGATGGCAAATACGTTACGATTGGACTTCGCCGATATTCTTATCCGCCATTTTTAAATATGGCACCTTTCAAAGCCAATTTTCCTCATATCTTAAGAACTAAACCACCCAGAGAGATAACTGTGGTATCAAAATTTTGGTTTTTGAGTGCGGCTGTTTCAAATATGCTACTTTTGATTTTGTCGGACAATCGTATCGGCCATGTTTTCCAAAATGGTGGCTATTTTTTAAACTTGCAGTTTTTTCCAAAATGGCCGCCATCAATGATATTTTATATATAATCCGCTAAGCTAAATCGATAATAAGGGTATCAATGCTCGTTCCTTCCCTTCCTATTTTCATGTTATTAACGTTTATGTTACCCTCAAAATGCCACTCAAGCCTAATACATTGTTTATTTTATGAAGCACTACAATGGGAATATAATTAGTTGATTCAATGTTTTTGTAACATGTTGTCAGCAGAAACAGTCCACAGTTGTAACAATTGTGTATATGTCATATGATAACTGTGTACACATTGTCCACGACAGAAACGTTGTATGCCAAATGTGGCAGTTCCCAGTTACTGCACATCCCAATGTTTAGTGTGTCACACGTTAGCTAGGAGCACACAGTCCACCACAATAGCAAAGAGAAGTGTACTGAAGTCCTGCATAGTCCTATGCATCCCTTCTTGCAACCACAACGCAGCGGTTCTCGACAAGCTTGTGTCGCTTCTGGAAGAGTTGTCCAGCATATTTTCCAGCCGCCGTTTTCATTCCTGTTCCACCCCCATTCATATGGAGATGGGAGCTCGCGAGCCGCGATCATCGTCTGTTCCCAGTGGTGACCGGCTAGGTAAGCAGCCAGTTGGTGTGCTGGATAATTAAGTACTGCTTGTATCGGAGGAAGACCGTAATAGGTCTACATTTATATGTGAACAGCTACTTCCTCGCTCTACTGACAAATTCCTGGTTGCTAGTATGGTCGTACAACAGGACCACAAATCGTCCCAGTGGACCTAGCCAATCACCTACGGACTCCGGGGTAGCAGCCAAGGCACAGAAAGCTGGTGTGACATCGTCACCCCACATGTCCCATGCAGTTCGTTTGCCCCTGCCTACAAAACATGACACCATGTCACAATAAGTGAAAGCTTGAAACATTAGCAAGATAACACAACGATCAGGACCCAGTGCTTTGGCCATCTCGTGCAATCCACAGTTCGGTGATATTGAGGCGCTGGGCTGATGTCACTGCAAGAACTACTACATCCGTATCAACTGTGCGAATAGACACCGTGTTATACCCTTGTTTCACAGCATCTTCCAGGTGGAGTAGGATTCTTGTATATGCTTCCTCGCGAGTGCACGGAGCAAGATATGATACCTCTCGGGGCTGAGTATACAGCACATCAGTGTGATGTGTGCTGATCACTTGTTTGTTGTGGCAATGGTTGCTGCACTAGTCGCCAAGAACGAAAACAACTCGATCTTGTTGTATTCAATGCGGAGAAACTCCCGCCAGTTTCCAGGTATTATCTTTTCATCTCTTGGTTCGTGTTTCAGCTTTAAAGCTATCTGCGAGATACTCATCACACACAACATATCATCTGCTCACATATTGCAATTGTGATATGATGTATGGCAGGAACAATTGTGTCGCGTAATCAGAGAATGTCTTTGCAAAACCGGTCGAAGAATTTGACGATTGCAGCCCCATCAATAATGACGACATGTGCGGTAGGAGTGGGGGAATCGTCTTGTACCGGAACGAGGTCTTATAAGCAGTCGACCAGATCAGACGTTGTCCCAGTTCGCAGTTTGCCCATTTGTGATCACGCTGGTGGATACGTCTGGTTTTCATGCTGCAAGAACTGATCCAGATCATCATTACGTATTTGCGACGCTATATACAACACGGAGAACAGAGAACAGTCATTCTTGAATGATGACAGCTGTAGTTGTGGTTTTTATTTCTCTCGCACTGGAGGCCGGCTGAACAGGGGCAGGTTGTTTCTCTTGATTGAATCTGTAATAGGCTTTGTTTGATTGACAAGCCGCTCGTTGACGTAGGTGTCATACTGTGCTTGCCCGAGAGATTATAATCTGACGCAAAGTGTCGATAACAGCTGGATCTGCAAGGTCCCTGCTACCCAGTACAAGCAAATCCCTGCTGTTCTCAGGGACTGGATTTCCCGTCTCTTCTATGACATCAGTTAATCACTTGACATCTCGTCCGAATGCCGTCTGTGCATGTTTCCTCGGCTCGCGATGCCGGAAGTCTGTTTTCTTTCTTTTCTCTGTTGAGGCCTCGAACTCTCCAATCAGAGGTGCTAGTTCAAGATGAGACACCATCCAACGCCGCAGTGCTGCAGGGTTCTCAGTCAGACCCACAGCCCCACCGTCACCTTCACATAGGAATTGTTCTGCTCATGAGCCTGGCCAACTGCATTACCAGACAACACGTGTGCCGTTTTCTTCTCAACAAACTTTGCTTTGCGAAACTGCAAAGATACCAGGATGGCTGTCGTTCAGAGAAACCATGTCACGCAGATGGACAGGTATCCATATATAACCCACTCTTTAACAGCCTAGAAACTTACATTATTTTTAGTACATTTGTACAGTTTTAGAATATTTTATTATTTTCAATTATTCATTATTTTATGAGACATTATCATTTTATTCTTCACCATTTTGAGGAAAGTACACTGTCACCAAGACAATGTCACCAGCATTTTTATTGTGTGTTTTATTTTTATCCTGTTCTGCTGATTCGAAAGGTCACGATTTTACGCTGTGTAAGCCACTTAGTCCCCAACGGTCGGCTTTCATTTTAACAGTTTTTCAGTACATGAGAACACAAAATTCCTTGTCACATCTTCACAGTTTGCCATGTCTTAATTTTTGCTTTAATAGAAAGTTACTGCCAATCCCCCGCTCTAAGCCAACGTTTAAATTGGCAATTATTTTACTACTAGCAGGAGATGTAAGTCTTAATCCTGGACCTGCTATCAGGCGCAATATTCGAGTAGCCACCACAAACGTTCGATCTATTCGAGACAAAACAGCCTCGCTTACCGATTTATTAACTTCCAAGACAATATACATCCTTGCAGTCACTGAGACCTGGCTCAGACCACATGACACAGCTGCATGCATTGCTGACATTTCTCCTTCCAGTTTCACCTCCCATCATCCCCCACGTTCAGTTGGGTGAGGTGGTGGTGTTGGATTTCTCGTCTCAAAACAGTTCAAAATTAATTTGCATTCAAACCCTGATTACTCCAGCTTTGAGGCCATCTGTGCCGAAATTTCCAATTCATCTTTCTCTGCTTATTTTGACACCCTGCCCATTTCTTTGAAGAATTCCAGGATCTACTTGAAAATCTGGCAATTATTTATTCAGAATTTTATATACTCGGTGATTTTAATCTTCATCTGGACACACCTTCATCAACAACAAGTACATTTAATGACATTCTGGCATCCTATGACATGAAACAACATGTTATCTTCTCAACACACATACATGGCCACTGGCTCGATCTCTTAGTCACCCGTTCAGATTGTAACAATATTCAGACATCTACTGCTTCAGATGGTTTATCAGACCACCACACTGTCATTGCTGATCTCAAAGTTCCTAGAATTCCCGTAGACTCCAAACACAATGTGTTTTACCGACCGATCCATAAGATTGACATTGCTGCATTAATGACAGACATCCTTAAATCCGACCTCATCAGTAACCCCAAAGAACATCTGTCAGATCTGTGTCAACAGTACGGTCAAGTACTCAAAGATTTACTTAATAAACATGCACCCCAGATATCTAAATATGTGTCCCAAAAGCCACATGCTCCATGGATGACTACTGAAATTCTACAATCTAAAAAGCGCCGGCGCTATCTTGAACGTGTATGGCGTAAATCACGCTCGCCATTGGACAGATCACGATATTCTAAACAGTGTCACTACTGCAACAGACAAATGGCCAAAGCTAAATCAAATTATTACAAAAACATGGTCTTGAGTAACTCTGATAACCCACGTCAGCTATGGAACTGCATAAATCATATTTTACACAGACGGCCGCCTCCATCTCTACCTAGTCATGTGTTAGTCAAATCTCTGTGTGACTCGTTTTCTAGACATTTCAAAGATAAAATAAGTCTTATACGTTCTGCTTTTCCATGTCACACTTTAAGTACTGTAAATGTGGACTCCCCACAAGTAAACTCTCCACTTGTATTGTTTGAGCCAGCCACAGTTGATGAAGTGAGGAAAATAATAATGTCCTCCCCAAATAAGTCATGCGATCTCGATCCATTTCCAACCATACTACTAAAAGCAAGTCTTGACTCTTTACTTGGTACAATAGCGAATATCATAAATTTATCACTGAGTTCGGGTAAATTCCCAGATGATTTTAAACACGCACATGTAAATCCTGTTCTCAAGAAGACTTCTCTGCCAAAAGATAATTTCAAAAATTATAGGCCAATTTCTAATCTTAGCTTTATTTCTAAGATACTTGAGAAAGTCGTCGCAAGCCGTCTAAGATGTCATATCAGCTCAACTTGTTTATCCAGTGTGCTCCAATCAGCATACAAACAATTTCATTCTACAGAGACTGCTCTCCTAAAAGTACACAATGATGTTATATTAAACATTGATAAAGGCAAAGAAACTGCACTTACATTGCTTGATCTGTCTGCCGCCTTTGATACCATTGATCGCAACACTCTTGTCAAACGTTTATCAATGTGGTATGGCATATCTGGCACAGCTCTGACCTAGTTTTCTTCATATCTAACCAATAGACATCAATGTATAAAGATAGATAATTACTTTTCAACCTCACTCCCCACTTCATGTGGCATTCCCCAGGGTTCCGTTCTTGGGCCTTTGCTTTTCATTCTCTACACTACGCCACTCAGCTCTGTAATCCAAAGTCATAACTTGGATCATCACCTTTATGCAGTTGACACACAAATCTACATTTCCTTGGCCACGCCCGATACAAATCACTCTCAAAACCGACTCAACGATTGTCTCCAAGATGTTTTCTCATGGATGACCGATAACAAATTAAAGTTAAATGCTGACAAAACTGAATTCTTCATCATTGGTAGTCCAATGCAGCGAGGTAAACTTAATAACGTTTTTCCAACATGCATCCTGAGTCAAAATGTCACACCAGCAGCATCAGTACGGAATCTAGGAGTGACCTTTGATTGCGACTTCAATTTCAGACAACACATATCCCAAACGTGTCGTTGCTGTTTTTATCATATCCGTGATCTTCGCCGCATTCGCCGACATATGTCGCTTTCTGTCGCTAAGACTATCGCAACAGCTCTTGTTAGCAGCAGATTAGATTATTGCAATTCCCTCCTTCATAATATTGCTATCAAGGATATTGCAAAACTACAACGCGTCCAAAATTGTTTAGCAAGGGTAGTCACACAATCTCCTCGATTCTCCCGCTCAGTGCCACTTCTAAAATCACTGCATTGGCTCCCCGTGCGATATCGCATTATGTTTAAGATCTGCACAATCACCTACCAAGCAAGCCCTTTCATCCAAACAACCTAGTTATTTACACTCAATGCTCACACCAGCTAGACAAGCCAGACAACTTCGGTCGTCTAGTTCGAAGTTGCTATCTGTTCTTAGAGTTAGGACCAAGGCTGTAACTCGAGCTTTTTTAGTTGCCGCGCCAACTATATGGAATTCGCTTCCCGTTAATGTTAAATCAGCAAAAATATTGTTACATTTCGTCGTCACCTCAAAACCTATCTTTTCAATATCGCCTATCCTCCCTAGCTTCCTAGCACATCCATCCATTTATTGACGACTTTCGCCTATCACACGTGTACGAGAATGCTTAATCCTTTGGTTTTGGTGCACCACTGAGCTCGGATTGTCTGAGGATATTGGCGCATAAGAAGTTATTTATTATTATTTTATTATTATAATGGGTGTGGTCCAAGGCGAAGAACCAAAGAACGATCCTGGTCAGTGCGTCTGTGTAGAGCAGGAAGTCTCCCTCTCGTATTGCTCTCGGATAGATCATCACCTCCAGTTCCAGCTGCAGGATGATGGACCAAAACTGGAAGAGGGGACACGCGTCAGCTCTCTGAGCACACCAGTTTTCCAGTGACATCTGATTGCACCCCTCTTTCATGTCATTGCAGTGCTCGGCGTACGACTTCTGTTGAAGTAGATACAGCCTACAACTAGTACAAGCTGTGATCTGATGAGCGCGTCGGGTGCTTTGATACTCCTATCATGGATTTAGCGTAGCGGATTATATGTAAAATAGCAATTGATGGCGGCCATTTTGGAAAATAACCGCCATTTTAAAAAATAGCCGTCATTTTGGAAAACATGGCTGACACGAATGTCCGACAAGATCCAAAGTAACATATTTGAAACAGCCGCATTCAAAAACCAAAATGTTGACACCACGGCTATTTCTCTGGCCGGTTTAGTCCTTAAGATATGAGGAAAATTGGTTTTCAAAGGCGCCATCTTTAAAAAGGCGGATAAGAATATCAGCGAAGACCAATCGTAATATATTTTCCACCTTTGAACTATCACCAATGCAGTGACAGAACAATTACGGTTTTATATGCCAAATTTGTTAAGATTTGAGGTCCCACCACTACAGGCGGACGTCTTCCTCACACCAGACAGTGAGTTTAGCGACCGCCATCTTTAAAAATGGTGGATGTGAATGTCGGAGAAGGTCAGAAGTAACATATTTGAATTCGTTGACACCGAAAACCTTTGTTTTGTTACCAAAATGATTGCTCTACGTGGCGCAGTTATTAAGATATGGGGAAATACGTTTTCGGCGGCCATCTTGGAAAATGGCCGTTAACGCCTTCCAGTGCGAAATCTGAGATGGCCCTATGTCCAAATATTTATGTTTTTATATGCTCTAGGTGTGTGCGCCAAATGTCATGCTTGTATCATAAAATGCATAATTCATACACATATCGGCTGTGCCTGTAACCTGACGGGATGCATTTGTAAATGACAGTGGTCATAGTAATGGTTACCATGTTACGTTTTATGTATTATGCACACAGTACGTTTTACGTTCCGAACAGCTGATTTACTCCATAAAAGGTGAGAACCTTGACATATATGGGGTATTTTGAAAAAGATATATAAGTTGTATGTTCTATTCTAGTGGTCGTGGAGTAATCCCTGAAAGTTTCGCGCTTGAGGTATAACCCGTCTAAGAAGAAAACTTTCAACCTACCAGCATACTCAAATTCGATTATCAGTAGATTTGAAACAAAATCATACAAATTGTTGCACTTCATAATACTAATATGTGTGTGTGCGTGTGTGTGTGTGTGTGTGTGTGCGTGTGCGTGTGCGTGTGCGTGTGCGTGTGCGTGTGTGCGTGTGCGTGCGTACGTGTGAGTGTGTGCGCGTGCGTGCGCGCGTGCGTACGTGTGTGTGACTGTGTGTGTGTGAGTGTGTGAGTGTGTGTGTGCGTGCGTGTGTGCGTGCGTGTGTGCGTGTGAGTGTGTGCGCGTGCGCGCGTGCGTGTGTGTGAGTGTGTGTTTTGAGTGTGTGTGTGTGTGTGTGTGTGTGTGTGTGTGTGTGTGTGTGTGTGTGTGTGTGTGTGTGTGTGTGTGTGTGTGTGTGTGTGTGTGTGTGTGTGTGTGTGTGTGCGTGTGCGTGTGCGTGTGCGTGTGCGTGTGCGTGTGCGTGTGCGTGTGTGTGTGTGCATGTTTATGTTATTACAATGATTCTGAATTACATTCTCAATCTCCCACCCTTGCCTTGGAAGAATGGCGCAGGCAACTCGGGCTGACAATGTTTTATAAAATAGCACAAGGCCAGGCCCCACCACTACAGGCGGACGTCTTCCTCACACCAGCCAACAGAGACAAACATGATCACGAGGGATACGTAACTAACAACATTATACAAAGGCAAACCATTAACAAAATCCGCTGCTTCAAAGTATCCCCTTCCAAGACTGACCAATATAGAGGTTCATTCTTTGAAGACCGTCATCGAATGGAACGCTCTCACAGACGACATTATCAAGCTGCACACACCCAACGCGTTTTCGTCTGCAGTTGGGAGGCAGAAGGTTTCACTCAGCGGCTAGCAACCTTCCACGTGTTTAAACAGTGCTGTGTAATGTATTTTTAAAGACTTTTTTTTAAATACATTTACGCTGTGCATACCCTAAATGTCACGTTAATAGCTGCGATTTGCGTCTGTGGTGCACCCACATACAACATATACAATGGGACCTTCAGATTCAGAACGTTTTTTACCAAAATTGTATTATCGACCAGCTCCCATTCGTAAACCGGCAATTTTAAACTTAAGCTATCTTAATGATTACTGTAGTTACTACAGGCACCCGGGCCTAGTCTTTACGTTATTGTGAACATATGTTTATTTAAGCAATTCCCAGCATCTAAATCGATATTATAAAAATAGTTACAGCAATACAGATTGAGATAGGCCTACTTTGGCTTTGCTTGGTAAACTATCGGTAAAAATAAAAGTGGGCAGGCTTAGTCAGACTAAGGCTGCTCGCTCAGTTCTGTTTTAACTTGTTTTTTTAATTGATTTACAATAAATTTCAAAATATTTGTCATGATTAATTACTAATTATATTAACCAAATAGAAAGTTTCTGAAAATAATGTTTAACGTTCTGGCGTTCAGTCCTACGCCGACAGGTACAGAGGCGCCACCTCACGGATTAAATAACACTAAATCCGAATGGCCCCATTATAGTGCCCCGTTAACATCATGTATGCAACTTTCGATAATACAATGGCTTACTCGTTCTCATGCCATCAAGTTTTCCTTTGGATGTAAATCGTGTTAAATCTACATTCAGCAATATACATGCGAACTAAAATGATCAGGTGGGTACTTCTACTTGGGTCAGCCCACTGTTGGTTTTCCCATAGGCGACCATGTTAACGTTTTGTCTGATTATAAGAAAACGTGACCTATAAAATGTCTTAAACTTCTCATCTGCTGTTATCATCATCTCATTGACATGCCGATAGATTTTAACAAAAATTGCATACTTCCAGCTCTCGTAAAATGCCTGTATGTATGACACCCGTCAATATTTACAAATGCCGGCAAGAATTACTCCGCAAACAGGTCACACAGGCAAATTCCTGCCAAATATCCTTCCGCTTATTCAAATCATCTAGAAATCCACCATTTTACAGTCAACACCTTCTACAATCACACAAGAAAATCTCCCTACTCAAATGCACTTATGTCACAGCATGTGAATTTTGTAAACAATCATTTCTCAAAAATACACTGAATTTTTATTCGTGCAACGGACAGGAAGTTTAACTAGAACATGACCCCTACTGTCCGCGTGATCGATTTAGTTATCAAAGACTAAGTTAGGGGGCCACACTAGTCAAATTATCGAGACACAGTTGGTCGTTCTGCAGTTAATGCAACAAATCCCTGACTTAAGCTTCCGGTTTCACGTCGCACGTCGAAATTTACGGTAACTGATTGTTGATAACGCTCAAAGTTCAAACGTGTCCATGGCACATCCACCAGTGCTAGATCAAGATGACACGTTTGATTACTTGTTTAAGATTGTTTTGATTGGCGATGCTGGGGTCGGCAAAACATGCGTTGTGCAACGTTTTAAGTCGGGGACGTTTGTCGAACGCCACGGAAATACGATTGGTGTCGACTTCACAATGAAAACATTGAATCTGGATGGCAAACGAATCAAAGTAAGTCCTCTTAAATAAGTCCTTTAATACAATTAAGCACTTGTGTATAATCCGGATGTCTATGCTACGCCTAAAGCTAAGGCATGCCTATTATGTAAAGAATGTCAATGAACTGATCATTAATTAAAAAGGCCTTACTCAGTCAAACTCAAAGCGACCAAGTCCAAGGCAAGACTACCCCAAGAGCCAGAGGCGGCAGAGGTACTAAACCAACACTTCTTCAAATCATTCACAGAAGAAGACACTCCCAATGTCCCACATGTCACACCAAAGAACCTGACTACTGAAGCACTCACAACATTCAAAGTCACAGAAGAACGGGTTAAGAAATGCCTTCTCCAACTGAAGGCTGACAAATCACCAGGCATTGATGGCATCTGTGTGCCTCTCAACATAATCTTCAAATCAAGCATCAAACACATCAGTCCTGCCAAGACAATGGAAAGATGCTATAATTTGTCCCATCTACAAGAAATCTGAGAAGAGAAACCCAACAAATTACAGACCAGTGTCTCCAACATCAATCATCTGCAAGACTCTAGAGAGAGTGATTGTTGAACAGCTCATACAACATATACAAATATATCACCTCGAATGTGAACAACAGCATGGCTTCACTGCCGGAAAAAGTACAACCACAAACTTTTTGGAAGCGCTGAATGTCTGGACTGAGGCTTCGATGCACAACATACCTGTTAACATAATCTACTGTGATTATGCAAAGGCTTTTGACACCGTCCCACACCAGCGCCTTCTCAAACAGTTGGAAAGTCTAGCAATCAAAGACAAAACCTTAGGAGTCGTTAGGATGGATAGAAGCATTCCTGTGTGACCGGACTCAGAAGGTATCAGTACATGGAGAACAATCAGACTGGAGCAGTGTACTTAGCAAAGTTCCTCAGGGGTCAGTCCTGGGCCCAATACTATTCACAATGTTTGTTAGCAATATCCCGGGATACATGGACAATCTGACCTCCATGTTTGCAGACAACACCAAGCTCTATGCCGCACTGACAGACGACATCAACTCCTCCAACTCTCTACAAGAAGACCTGACAAAACTACAAGATTGGTTGGAAACGATACAAATGAACTTACATCCTAACAAATGTCATGTTCTATACCTCAGACATTCAAACCCACGAAATGAATACCACCTGAGAAGGGACAGTGAAGGCAGTCACAAGCTTGATGCAATGACCTCAGAAAAAGACCTCGGAGTCACCATCGACCCACAACTGAAGTTTTCTGACCATATCGAGAATAGTGTCAAGAAGGCCAATCGAGTTCTGCAATGTCTAGCCAGAACATTCCGGCATCTCAACTCGGAGACATTCCTACTACAGTCATGCCTCGTTATAACGCGGATTCTGTTATAATGCCCTCGGTCATGGACCCCGAATTTCTGCCGCCAGGGGGAAAATTGGTGCTGTGGCAAACTATATTAACACAGTAATAACTGTCAATTGGTTTGTGTGAAGTTATCCCCATCTTTGTCCACTACATGTGTATTTTGAGACTAGTTGGCGGGCAATAAATTTAACGTTTACGTACAACTGCAACGAATCAAGTGTGAGGCGCGTCACTACGTTGCCGTTTTTATTCTGCGCTGCCAAAGGTATAAATTTCTTTAACTATAATTATGGTCAATTTTAACTTTAGGAACAGTAAATGTGGAGCGAGGTATTGTTTGTTTCGCGCCGACATCAAACGAATTGTTTCCATTCTGCTAGTCATGCTCATGGCTTCCGCAGATAGCGGGTTCACCTGGCTTCCACACAGGGCGGCTTGTAAAGTGCAATTGAAATTCACAAATACACCTTGCTTAAGAATGGGTTAAATACATTTTAATGCAGCTTAGTACTAGGCTAGATCAGTAAGCTAACATTGCATAACAAATATTAGCTTTTCGCTGCAATGAATGCAAAGCTACTGCCTGTACTGGTGCGCCAAAATATTAATTTGTCAACCGCATATGAACTGGTGAATCGTAACATTGTTCGGCACGGTAAATGTGCTTTCTAAATTGTTATTTTTATATTGATTGAAAGACGAAGTTAAGCCAATTGTGAGCGTACTTATAGCTTTAAATCCTTAATCAACTCTAACACAGCGTTTGTCAAATCATTTGCGTATTCAGCTGCTGATTACCAGGTTATTATTTTAGATCTTACATCAGCATTACCATATTATTGTTCAGTTGACCGTGGCCTGTTGATCCGTTGTTTATTTAAAAACGGTTCACCATTCGTTAATTTTATTCAGTTCAACATTCAACAGTGTCTAACAGTGTATGACATTCAAATAGAATACACATTGACATTGGCTGGCATCTTAAAGCTTCATAAACTGCGTATAGACTGCGCGACGTGCATACTCTGGCTTCGGTGGCATTCTTCGTACAGCAGCGGTGACGGTCGTCGTTGTAGCGGCCCTGACTGCAAATACGGGAACACGTTATTGCATCCCGTTTATATCGCGGATTCATTTCGTGGACCCCGACTACCGCCGTGTTATAATGAGGCGCGAATGTACTCTACAAGGCAAAGGTCAGACCACACCTGGAATATGCATCCTGTGTCTGGTTCTCTCACCTAAAGAAATACCAAGACCTCATGGAACCAGCAGATTGAAAGAATTAAAACTCCCTACACTGCACTACAGAAAACAAAACAAACATCATTCAAACTTTCAAAATTATCAAGGGACTTGACCAAATCGACCAGGACTGTAAATGCCCACTCTGTCCACAAAAGCAGTTGTACCTAATAGCCACTGGAACCACAAGAGGTCACAGAGAAAAACTAGTAACACGAACATCAACAGGAACCAGACACTCTTTCCTCTCCACCCATGTAGTAAGATCCTGGAATGCACTATCAGAAGACACAGTCCAAGCACAGACAATCAATCAGCTGAAGTCACGCCTACAAAGAGACTGGGGACACCATCTAGACCCCTACAACTACTTAACTACAATTTAACACACACATACACACACACACACACACACACACACCGAAAAAGACAAGATAAAGTAAAAGAATAACAACAATAGCAGCAAAATCAATAGACAATGGAATACCACTACAAAACAACTTTGAGGTGGTCTCAGTGCTCAACTTGGGCAATTATTGACCATTCTTAAGGTAAGAACTTACCCTTAACTTTAGCTTAGGGCAAGTTAGGCTAAGGCTAAGCCTAAGGATATACTGGTGCAGTGACTGGTGGGAGTATCGAGTGTCCTAACCATGTGTTCCGTACTATGGCCACATTCTAAATATCTAACACCTGTTGTATGTGTTCAATGTCGAGAAAAGAAACTGTTAGAAAAGTTGTTTTATAATAATAATAATATTAATAAATTAAGTGAAGTACTTACAGAATAGACAGGTGAAATCCAAATCTCGCAAAAGACGTCTACGTCAAAGACCATGTATCCTATCTATGCTGTGTAATTTGTTCTATGGCCAGAGCGTATCATGAGTCAGTATGAGATCAGACGTATTAAATTTAAAATAGGCTTAAGAACATTAGAACACAAGATTTCAATGACATGATTTTTGGCAGTCACAAATTTTTCGGTTGTGACTTAATAATTACATCTACATCATACTCATTATGATTAGGCTGTATATCTACATCATACTCATTATGATTAGGCTGTATAGCTTATACTATATGAAAAATATAACTGACTCAAAATAGACATAACATAATTCATAAGATGTCATACATAATACTATGACATTTAACTGACATGAGATAATTTTTTACATTTAGTGACAATGATTAGTTAACTGCACAAGGCTTTTAAGGCACAACAGAGTAAACTGACAGGGGCTGACTCATCGTCATACGGACTTACTCATAGATCAAAATAATACTGTTGTCTCGGCAGTAACAAAGTTGTTTTGTTTACCATAGATGTAATCACAGTAACTGTTTAAATAAAAAAACGTAATCACAATAACTGTTTAAATGAAAAAAAAACATTGAGCTTTAGAGTCTAGGGCTGTGTTCATACACAGTTAAACCAGTTTACTTTTAAGAGGTTTAACATCATATTTACAACAATTGTTATTACGTTAACTGGACTGGAACATTAAAATAGGCTTAAAATTTAAAGTTAAGTCAGTTAAACTTTTCTGTGTTGATATCACATACTTGCCTAATATAGTATTTATAATATTAATAATAATACTTTAAAACTGACCCCTTTCAAGTTGACATAACCCATGGAGTCAAATGTTACCAAAAATGTTCCAACTTTCTTAGTAAATGGAACACAAACTCTACAGATAATCTTACATTTAACATGTTAATTCTATTGGATTGCCAATGTGCTTAATGTAATTTAGACATTTCTGATTGTTTTTCCTTGCTGTAATTTTGCCCAATGGCTATGTAATGTCTCAAAACTGCATCATACATATCAGACAGCAATTGTGACTGTATTATATATTATGTTGTAGTTACAAATCTGGGACACGGCAGGACAAGAGAGGTTCCGTACAATCACACAGAGTTACTACAGAAGTGCCAATGGTGTCATCATTACATATGACATCACGAAGAAAGAGTCATTCAACAATGTCACCCGGTGGCTGGAAGACGTTAAAAGATATGCCGCATGTAACATAGCGCAACTGCTCATTGGTATGACAAGAATGTGTTTTCTGTTACATCTCCAGCACTCTGCAACATTCATTCTTATCCAGAAATAATTTTGTTCATTCTTGAATTAATCGAAAGCGTGCTGTTTAACCCACGGATGGCTTGAATGGCGGCCGTTCACATCAATCACAACCGTATGGGCCAGTTTAATTTTTTCCGATGACAAACCAGTGTCATTTAAGCCATTTATTTAATTAATACTGATCCATTTGACTTGTTTCATTATTAGTGGTCCCAATGATAGTCATTACTGTGGGCCTGTAGATGTCATTACTGTGGGCCTGTAGATGTCATTACTGTGGGCCTGTATATGTCATTACTGTGGGCCTGTAGATGTCATTACTGTGGGCCTGTAGATGTCATTATTGTGGGCCTGTAGACTTGGAACTGTTAGTTAATATAGTGGTCGTCTTGGTCAGTCATCTGCCAGTGTTGAAGATGGGAAAACAACTAAGTAATTAAATACATACTATAATTTGATAGTTTTATGTCATCTTGATCAACTTTTTCAGAGCATTATTGGCAAACCAACCTATTTGTGTTGGCAGTGAGGATGGCCACTACTAGTTCATGTTGTCCTCTGTGGTTCTTTTACGTCCCAAATTACTGAGATTTAATCAACATCAGTGTGATCAACCGAGTTACAGGGGATACACAGTGACAGTCCCCATTGTTTAGAGCCAAATTTCTACACCAATGACCAAATTGAATGTCCTACCATACCTGGTCAGGATCTTAAACTCAGAACTCTGGCATTCAAGACTGATGTGCTTACTACTACAAAACTGTGACTCTTTTTGTATGGTACTCTTAAAGAAAACATCTTTTATCTATTATGTTTTTCTTCCATTGGACTGACGACATTGTTGTTGAGTGAAATCTTCATAACAATAACACATTACCAAGAAAGTCCTTGTCTTGACTGCCTGTGCATACCGGGTACACTACAAAACATCCTTGGCCCAGCCCAGGAAGAACATCTATCCGACTTACCATAGTACCATAACATTAGAATGTCACCAGAAACACACCTGTTTTTGAAAGGCATTATAACTATATAATATAAGTATAACATTTGAACTTTGACATTACTGTAATTTTACTTGTTAATCAGTACGGTACGTATAAGTATATCACTTCATGATTGGTATTAGACCGGTAGTCATGTATTAACTGCAGCCAGACTAGTGTGTCTTTACTGTTTGTCTCTTTCCAGGTAACAAGAAAGACCTGGAAGAAATCAGGGAGGTGCCGTTCAGTTCAGCTCAGAGTTTAGCCGCCCATTATGGAATGTTGGATGTGCTAGAGACAAGCGCTAAGGAAAACGTGAATATTGAGGACGCATTTGTGAAATTAGCAGAGGTATGAAACTTGTATTATACATATTGATTGTCAAAAGTCTTTATTTTAAAAATTCTGTTAGGATGACATTTGTTCTATATATAAGTAAAATCTATATTGTTGCTTAGGCATACCATATAATTCATATTACCTGTGCACTGCCTAAGTAAACCATGCACAAAATCATATACCCAGAACTTTAAGAACATATGCTTTAAAAACCACAAAAGACAATAAAGCTGCTGCTGGCACCACCTTGTGGTACTTGTTGGCGTTGTCCAATTGCTGTGTTTGCAAAAAGCACAAAGTTTTGAAGTATCAATGCCAGGTCAACACAGAGGACAGTCTGCAATGTCCAATGATGGCTTCTGGCTAGCACAATGAATGTCTGTTTAACACTCAGATAATCGAGCTGGCATTTGTCTTGATTTACAAAATCTATGACTGATTGCACTGCCACTGGCACAAGCAATCTGTATCGAGTGGTGCATTGTTGTGCTGTTGAACGAGCACTGGATGGTTTGGTTGATATGCTGAATCTGTTTACACACATGCACACATGTGTGTGCATGCTTGTGACGAGTATGCTGTGTGTGTCTGTCCACCCCTGGCTGATTGTGCTACTTATGTCTTATGAGACATGAATAACAGACGCGCACCCAAGCCTTTGCACTCACACAATGCACATCTATTAGTAACTATACAATATGTAGTATGTAGTCATATTACAAAATAATTACACAATATGTCCCATTTTACACGGCTCAGTTACTGGACATGTTTATGAAACATCTTCTTTGACGTAATATACGAAACCTGACTCTGTTCCGTCTTATCGTGGTGTTGGAAAATGTGTTAGCGGAAGCTGAAATAGATTAATTATTGTCAGAAGAAACCAGTACAATCATTTGTAACCCAGGTATGGTCATACCACACCTCCAGGCAGTATGCTCTGACAGTTGAAAAGGAACACATGTGACATGCCACAGCAAAGTGGGTATTAAAGTGCAAAATTGTTAAATAGAATTTTGTACCTTTATAATTCCACAGATCAAGAGCTTTAAAATGACACCTCATTTAAAAAAATATCTTCGGTAGTTTTTTATGTATTGTAAAAATTGAAGCAAACTGTTAAAAAGTGGTGTAACAAAGTCAATTTAACTCATATTGTGTACTGTACGAAGGTCCAAGGGACTATTGCCATCACTCTGCGTCTGACGTCCGCCGTTAGCTGCCGTATCTCAGAAACCGTTCAGCAACTTTTTCTCTAATTTTGCATAGACATATCTTAGGGCACTGCCACTATGCACGAGAAATCTTTATTTGATTGAGTCATTCTAAGGGCTCCCTAGGGCCTCCAAGGACCCCAAAACTAATAAAAATGTAACATTTTGCTTATTTTTTCAAAAACTGTTCAGCAACTTTTTCTCTAATTTTGTATATACATTTCATGTGGTAGTGTCACTGTACACAAGAAATCATTCTAAGGGCACCTAATAACCCCCCAAAAAAGGACCTCAAAACTGGTAATTTTTCACATTTTACCTATTTTTTCAAAAACTCTGAAGTAACTTTTTCTCTAATTTTGCATAGACATTTCATATGGTAGTGCCACTATACACAAGAAATCTGTAGTTGATTCAATCATTCTAAGGACTCCAAAGGTCCCCATAAATGCTAAATTTGTTAACTAAATGGTCTACTGTAGCAGCAAATCTAGCAGGCTTCCAGTCCTTTTGTTCAACTAATCCCTTTTCCCACAACATCTGTCACACCTCACTGTGGCGGGCTGGTTAAAGTGTGACTAATCTGTAATTGGTTACTGCAGTGCAGTTGTTTCATATAAGCAGAAAGTTAACTGAAATTAGTTATTCTTAGGCCACAGAAAAGTAATTCCCGGTTTCTCATTGATGCATGTATTTAAAAATATGTGCCACAACATTTTATTTTCTATTATAATTATTCCTCTAAATGCAAGACATGGTGCAATAAGTGAACAGTAAATATGTAAACATTTTACTTCCATCATAACCCTTAATGATATGTAACTATGATTCACCAAAAAACATTTGATTAATAATTACCTTCAGGGTTGTTTGATTTATGCCGGGCAGAAACTATTTCTGCCCGGCAGAAACAGCAACAATAGGAAATACATGCCATTGATAGGCAAATGTGTTCTTTTTATATAAAATGTCAGTTTCTTTCTGTACCTGTCTACATATGATAACCATTTGTCTGCCATGCTCACAATAAACATCACATGAATGATAAAAGGAAGATCACTGCCACTTAACTTGTGGATTATTATTATTATAAAAGTGCTCTGCTACTGCTTGGTGAACAGTAAGCTGCAACTGTCTTTGAGTTTGTTTACATTTTGACAAACTACTATTATATAGCTCTAATTTTTGAATGAATCACATTTTGAGAATGCATGTCATTGTTTGCGGTGTAACTTTTGTATGCTTCATTTTCTGCTGCTACAAGTTGCGTTCATCTGAAAGATTATTCAATTACCTATCCAATGATAATACATATGTTGTGGTGTTGGAAATATATAGCTTTGGCATATTGTACACGAGGGTTGTGATAGGAAACTATTGGACATTGTGACAGTCCAGAAAGACAGTATGAGATGTGTCACTCAATATATGAAGTGTGACTTTCAGATAGGTTTAGTTCATGTGACAAGTGCCCCAGTGGCAGCTATTTAATTTTCTCTGTGTTTAAACTTGAATTTTACTTATTTGTATTACTACGACACTGGTGAGATTTGAACATCGTTTTGATAACATTACCCTGAATGCACGGAGCTGTTCGTTCGTGTTATTGGTTTTATATGTGCGTGTATTTCTGCCACTTTTATTCCGGTGGCACACCTGTACCCATGGTGACCTACACTCGGCAGGAACTATTCGCCCATAACATTACGAGTGTCACTGGCGGAAGGCTGCCTCAGCCTTTGTTTGACACGTTAAAGGACAATGGAATTTGCACGGTCACACGAGGTTGCAGAGCCGGTCGCAATCGCCATCGTACAATACGTCCAGTAATTGGACGTCGGCCCAGCTTTACACCCACTTATCACCAACGCGGTGTCAACAACGCAAACATTACACGTGTGAAACTGTCGTCTCGTCAAACTGATGACAAGGATTTTAAGAATCGTTACACCAACATCGCATTGATCAATGCAAGATCTGTGAAAAATAAGATGCTGACTATAAATGAGGAAATTATCCAACACGATTGGGATGTTTTGGCCATCACCGAGACGTGGCTAAAAAAAACTGGAGACGAAGCGATTGTGGCTGAACTGATGCCTCCCGGCTACACATTCAATCATGTAGCATGTGCCTCTGGTCGTGGCGGCAGAGTTGCCATAGTTCATCGAAATACCTTCAACACCAAGATCCTCCCAAAGCTGCCATTCACAACCATCGAACTTCTCCGTCTGCAACTCACCAACCCGTTCATGTTGAAATACAATGTCTGGGTCGCTTATCACCTGCCTGCATCAAGTAAGACATCTGGGACAATATCGAATTTTTACGCTGAACTTGAGCAGCTATTCATCGAGGCATCCATCTCCGTTGTTCCTACTGTCATCATTGGTGACTTCAATGTTCATTTTGATGATACCCTCAAATCAGAACCACTTCGCACTCTATGTGAATCGTTCAATCTAACTCAACATGTACATTCGCCAACGCACCAAACTGGACATATATTGGATCTTGTGATCAGTCAAACTGATGACGACTTCATTACTTTCATTGCTGTGCATCCTGACTCTCTGTCTGACCACCATCGCATTGAATTCACACTAAGAGCACTGAAGCCGGCAGTAAAAACTAAGACGATTGCAAAGCGGATTTTCAGGAACATTGAAACAGATGCACTCCGAAACTATATCGAGTCTGTATGTGCTGACATGACATTGCGTACATGCGCGAATGATCGACAAGCAGAGGATTTGGTGGATATGTACAACACCTGTCTCACTGAGTGCCTTGACAGATATGCCCCGTTACGCAATGTGAAAGTAAGAGACAGCACACCACATCCCTGGTACGACTCTGACATCGACGCCGCCAGGGATAAAAAGCAGAAACGGGAGAATGTGTGGAGAAGAACTAAACTTGAGATTCATCGGCAATTATATGTCACCACTCGTGAAGAATGCACTGCTTTGATATCAGCACGCAAAACGGATTATTATCAAAACCGCCTGGAGAAAGCAAACAACAAAACCATGTTTCGATTACTGAGATCGCTTGATGGCCACCGCATACAGGAACACCCTGAATTCCATTTGACAGCCCAAAGATGCGAACAATTTTCACATTTCTTTAGTGAAAAGATTGACAAGCTCCTGTCAGGTCTGCAGTGTTTCAACATCATCGATAGGCCAACAGATGAAAGACGTTGTTTCACTGACAGTATCCATGCGTTTGATCCAACAACGAACACAGAGATCACAGCGATTTGTGGTACTACTGGCAAAACGTGCGTGTTGGATCCTCTGCCTGCAATTCAGCTAAGAGACAATATGACAAGTATTGTGTCTGTCATCACACGGATTACAAATGCTTCGCTGGACGAGGCAGTCATGCCAAAGTTGCTGAAGTATGCAATTGTCCGTCCGCTTTTGAAGAAACCATCACTTGACAAAGACATTCTGAGCAGTTATCGACCTGTGAGTAACCTTACACAATTATCCAAAGTAATTGAGAAAGTGGTCGCGCTTAGGATAATGACGCATGTTTCTGACCAGCAAATGGTTGAGTGCTTTCAGTCGGCATATCGGAAAAAACATTCGACCGAAACCGCGCTACTATACATTACAAGTGCCATCAAAACAGCCATAGACAATAAACAAGGAACCATCTTGGTTCTCGTTGATTTTAGTGCCGCCTTCGATACTATCAACCATGACATCTTGATTAAGCGTCTACGTTTGCGCTATGGCTTTGTTGGAAAAGCACTGGACTGGATGGCATCGTACCTGCAAGACCGGACGCAGCGAATTGTAATCGGTGACCAATCGTCGAGTATTACTACTCTAACGACAGGTGTCCCGCAAGGCTCCGTCCTTGGACCACTGCTCTTTTCATTATATGTCCAACCTATCGGTGACATTATTCGAGCCCATGGACTCTTCTTCCACCACTATGCTGACGACTTACAGATCTACTCACATTTCGACTTGAATCGTTTCGCTTTAACGGCTGCGGTTCAGCAAATGGAGGACTGTTTGGGTGAAATAAAGAACTGGATGGCATGGAATTCTATGTGCATCAACGACGGCAAGACACAGTATCTTCCGATTGTACCCAAGTCTGCGGATGCAATCGTTGATGGCACTGTGATTCGCGTTGGTGGTTCTATAATTACAGCTTCAAGATGTGTTCAAAGTCTCGGTGTCTTCATTGACAGGCACCTAGATATGAAAAAGCAAGTGTCGCAAACTGTCAGCGCATGCTCATTCTACCTCCGCCACATCAATCAGATTAGCCGTTTTTTACCCAAACCAACAAAGGAACGCATAGTCAATGCCATCATCACATCGCGGATTGACTACTGCAACGCACTCTTGTACGGCACGTCTCCAGTTAACATCGCGCGTCTGCAACGAATACACAACTCGGCTGCCAGACTGATCCTGCGTCGTCCACGTAGTGACAGCGCCACGCCCCTGTTACGCGAACTTCATTGGCTGCCTGTTGCCCGCAGAGTGGATTACAAGATACTGGTACTCACGTACAAAGCCATGCACAATGACGCCCCCGTGTACCTGTGTGAACTCGTGCACCCATATCAACCGGCAAGAGCACTGCACTCTGTGAGCAGTAACATGTTGGAAGTGAAGCGCACTCGTGTCAAGGCTGGGAACGGCTCGTTCGCTGTAGCTGCTGCATCCCTATGGAACACTTTACCGAGTGTTGTTAAAACCTGTGACACTCTCGCCAGCTTCAAATGTCGTCTGAAGACACATTTCTTTTGTGTTTCATATTAGTGCCACTCTACATGAACACTGCCCTCTACTAAAACCAATTTTAATTAGTTATCCTATTCGTAATGATTATTCCTTATTCCTCACGTAAACTATTTTATATCAAATGTTTTAGTAAATTATTTATTATTATTAATCATACAGATATATATTTATTTATTAGTATTATTTTATATAGTTATTGTGCTAGATTGATTATTATTAATATTATTTAATTTTGATGAATAACTGCTATTTATTTACATCTTTATTTAGAAATTCTACATTATTCAATATGTATGTATTTATTTATTTTATTCTTTACCACTAATATTTATTTTAAATTAATATACATATACATATTTATTGCAATTCTACCATTTTTATGTATTTTAATATGTTGTGAAGCGCCACGAACAATATTGGATGTGGCGCTATACCAAATAAAATATATTATTATTATTATACTTCATTTTGTAGTACTATGGATTATGATGGGCCTCTCCATTAGCTCCCTATATATTTATGTGAAATATATAATTATGTCATTAAAATATTTCAGAACAGGCTAACACTAAGCTGCAACTGTCTTTGAGTTTGTTTTCATTTTGACAAACTACTATTTGTAAAGCACTCATTTTTGAATATTATAATGCTAATGACTTCTACGGAAAACAACATTGGTGTAAATTATCATCCCATTATTCTTACTAACAAAGACCTGTAAGTTAGGTGAGTAACACCTTTGAAGTTCTGACAGCAGGACACCGCCTTCGGTGAAGTCGATACAAATGTTTGACAAAGGCTTCAAGTTCAAACGGTCTATCACCATCCAGCTGACCCATTTTTTATTTTCTTTAGACTACCTTTTGCTCTCAAATAATCTGTCCTCTTAATTTTATACATAATGACATAATCTGGCATAACTTTATGTACATTTTTGTAGCAGCACATTTATATTTCAAGTGTATCATATATTTATCACTTGTGTATTACAGGATGTACACCCAGCTGTGGAGCTAAGATTCTCTGCCTGCTATTGTTTGATGGAAACTGTGACTAATCTGTAATTGGTCACTGGCAGTAGCTTGTGTCAACAGACAGCATTAAGCCACTAGACCCCTGTTAAACTGGACAGTTGCCTGTAGGTTTTAAACTGTGTCAAACAGTGAGTCTACCTTTTGCTCTCAAATAATCTGTCCTCTTAGTTTTACACATAAAGACATAATCTGGCATAACTTGATCAGTCTTTGTAGCAGCACATTTGTACTTCCAGTGTATCATTGCAACATAACATACATATTACATACTGTGTGCTACATTTGAATGTTGTGCATGTAATATTTCCATGCAATCCATTTGCATATATAATGTAAAACTTCAACAGTCGTTTTCTTCATTTTCACTTTTTGACCCCTACCATGTTCAGTGCTCCATAACTTCGCCAATTTTTGTAGCAGTCATAATTTTTGAAACCGTGTAAAGCACCCTACCAAACCTTTACAAGGATGTAAGAAAACAATGTTACAATTTTTCCGAGTTATCACTCATTTAGTCAGCCGGAGTCACATATAGATGTATTAGTCCAAAGGACTTCAGGGCCACTTGGCCCATTTTTTTATTTGTGGGTTCGTAAATACATGAATTTATCATGTTTTGGATTATTTGTCGAGAAAAATAAATGAGACGTTGAAAGATAGATTATAAGATACAGTTATATGCATTTCTGCCATAATCAAAAATTTATTGGACATGACTTAGACAGCTATTTTTGGCGTGTGCGTAAAATAGGCCTTTATGACTTAATACCTGGTTCACTGTGACAGGTCACATATGACAACTTATTTTAACATCTTGACTGCCAAGTGTGCTTCAATGAAGCTACCTAGCATGTCATAGGGGACAGTTAATTTGATTTCTAAAACAGGACAAACATAAGATGTAATTGTTGATGCTCAAGGGCAGTGTTTGGTCTCTGTTGACTGCAGGAGCTGAAGCAGATGCACGGTGGTGAGGGTCTAGAGGAACAGTCGACACACGGCCTCACACTGAACACACGCAATGTTGATAAGGGTTTCTCCTGCTGCTAGGGACACCTTCGACACCCTCATTCAGTAGGAGAGTGTCAAATATACGACTGTTTGGAACCACAAGTTAGGGGCAGACTGGAGGTCAACTGCATTGTAATAGGAAATGAAAATAATAATTCCAGAATTGGTGTTACGTCTTTAAAAGTAATTGGTGATTTATAATGTAATGGAATTTATGAACATTTAAAATTATTACATATTTTTTTATTTATACCAAGTGACGTTTTAGGCTTTTATATTCACCCATTGAAAGTAAGATTATTTTCAAAATTACATCATTTACATAAAGCCGTTATAGAAATGTTACGTTTTTGCATTGAGTATGTCTATTGTAGTCTGTTCACAGTTATTTCAACATGAAATTGATGTTGGAAACTGGTATGTTTAAATAGATATATGTAATTAGATAATATAATAATATACTTGATCCCCAGTCTAGAGTACATTTGCCATAATAATGTTAAGTAAATATTGCATAATGGTAGAATGTGTTGAAAATGCACAAGGTACTGTATTCAAGAAATTAATAGCACGTCTAATCAACACGATGCTATAATCGTTATTATTTTTCTGACCTGTCAAGGTTTTTATTATGCATCTAGTGCAGTGTTCATACTACTTTAATCAGACAGAGTATTTACATATACGTTTTATTGTCAAATTTTCAACAATATGCGTAACAGTCTTGATTAATCTGAAGTTATATAAGTAACGAGTGAAATAAAGGTGAATTTAGATTAACCATCAAACTTGCTTGGAAATGGACATTTTATAAAATAAGCTCAGACCTGTGTCTCTGTATGAACTCACACCTATATCAAGGTAGTTCAAGGGTGAGATGCAGCAGCTTTTAAGATGACAACAGCCCATGTTCTTGGCACTTCTAAAATGTGTTTTGCTGTTTAACTAACAACTACTAAAACACAACTGAAGATGTTTCAAGAATAGCATCTCAGTATTATTCTAGATGATTTGTTTCATTTCAAAACTATCCACAAAACGTAACTGAAACTGATGTGCGGTTTGCAACATCAAACTTGCACTATACAATATGTGTGTGACAGAGTGTGGTGTAAGCTATTTTAGTCTCCATGGGAGTTGATCTCCAAACCTATACGTCACATTTCTGGGCACTGCCCTTGCGTGTAACTACATTGCAAGTAGTGTGTGGCATCACCCAAGTGCGTATGAGCGATATATGATTTTCATAGTTGAGCATAATTATGACTCGAGGTGTTCAATAAAATGCGATTGTTATTTGTGGATGTTAATAATGGTTTACAATCCATAGACAGCGTCAAGATGTGCCTTGTTACAATACACCGGGTATATTATATCTGTTAAATGGACTAGTCTTTGAAAGATTTCTTGCACAGACGACTATTGCTCACTGAACTTACGTTATACATCGGTAGTCTTCCAGTAACAGTGATTGATAGCTGTTGTATTTTCTACCAAAATTGTGCACCCAATAATTGTACAATGTACCCAAAGGATTTTTTAATCGTTTGATATCACCATACAACTGCCGACGCCTTCCAAGTTAGTAGAACTTGGTAAATGTGTCAAACTGCATAATTGTAACCATAGAGGACTTAGTGTGAACCAGCTGAAAAAATAAGTATATTTTTAGAATGTATTTGCTACATTCTCGTGATTGTATATTTATTAGAATGGGGCAGGAGATGGTATATAATGAATTATTGTATTATCACTTGTATATTGAAATGTAATGGTTCATCAGAACCACATTGTAAGGTGCTATGTGTTGGAGATTGGTTGAAAGGGGTGTAGAAGATGCAATCGATTTCACTGCAGATTAGCAATTATTGTATTGCTACTGTGCACTGAAATCAATAAAGTAAACAATTGTAAACCATTTATTTCACATGACTGAATAATTACAACTGTTGATTGGGTTCTATTATGTATGATGCATGTAACTGTATATACGTATATATGATTTGCTGAATAATGTTCCAGTGCTGTGATGTGTGTAAAGACAATTAATGAACAACTTTCTTGTTACCGAATCCGACTTAAGTGTTCACTTTCCAGAAAGAAAATATGCAAATGAAATCAGTCAATGAGTGCACAAACAATGTAGGACAGTTAAATTCCTCAGATTACACAAAGCTATCATTATGCAGACTTTACTGTTAATGATAGTTGTCAGCTAGTTTTGAATCGTTGTGATCCACTGACCATTATTATTATATATATCAGCTGTATTTAAACCTATGAGAATAAATACGTATTATATCAAGTCAGACTTGTTGGTGATTGTGAAACTTTATTTCCAATTTTCAAAACCACAAAACATACATTGAACATTCTTAAAGCCTCTTGGGTAGTTTTCTAGACTTAAGAATCTCCCAGTAATTACCTGTAAAATCTAGAAATCTCCACACTAATAACTTGAATGTCACTTGGTAGAAAGCACACATGTAAACATCCACTCATGATTTATGCAAGATAAGCCACTGCTTGGTTTTAATTATGAACTACATCATGGACTGAAGTGCAAATCATGAAATTTCACAAGAAAATTTAAATTCCCAGAATGCACCTGAAGCCATCTTTTGAAGCTCAGAAAAAAAATACTTGGGATCATCCAGGTAGAATGGTTTTGGGATCATCCACTGGTGGAATGGGTGGATGTATGTGTTGTAGCAAGCACGGCTGGTGTTGATTATAGCATCAAAAACTATGATGTAACATTCTGTCACAAACAATTAAGTAGGCCCAATAAGTATTACCAGGTATGTCAATTACCCTGCTTTAATAGGAATGTTGATAATAATAATGCATGTATAACTAACAAAACATACCTTGATTATATGTTGATACAAATCAATCATGATAACATTAATTTTGAAAAAATAGGCATCACATTTACATATTCAATGTAAATATACTGTAATAAAATAGCTTTGATAATTTACAAAATTATTATTCATCCTTCACTAAATGCAGTTATATAATCACTTAGTAAATTAATCAGTTTAAGTCAATTGCAGGACCAATGGCACCGTTCACAGTTTGTTTCCATATGCTGCATTCTTGTTATTCATGGGGAGTTTCTCGTAGGCGTCTGACTCCATATATTTCTTGATTTCTGGCAGGTCCTACAAACAGACACATCAACAATGTTGCAAACAAAAATAAAAATATATCATGCCAGACAACTTCAATATTACAAGTGTAATAAATGATACCACAATAAAAGTCTAAACTGTAATTGTAAACAATATTCCCAGAATAGTGTGATAGAATTGTCTAGAAATCACTATAATCATCCCATGCAATTTAGTAATAATATACAGCTGTAGTATGAATGTTTATATCAGAGGCTACACAAAATTTGTGGCACTTCTGATGGATAATAATAAACTTCACTTGTCAATGTCTATTTTGTAGCTTGGTTAGTTAGATTTGTCAACAAGTAAAATGCACTAGCGTTTTTATCACACTCAAAATGTGATTATGTGTGTACATTTTTAGTTTTGTCCTGACATGTTGTTTTTTTCCTAATGGTAAGAATTCAATAGTAACTCTGCAAATAATAACAACAAAAATATGAATGCAGTAGTGTTTGGCATGTATTCAACTTCACAAACCTCAAATCTATCCAGGAAGGCCTTCAGCTTTGGAACATCATCCAGACACTTTGGCTCGAGAATCATGAGTTTGCTGAGCAGTTCATATACGGGGAAGTCAACCACTGTCACCTATAACAATGTTACATCATGTGAACATGTAGTGTTCATTCACAATTGTCGATATTAATTTTAGTCTCAAACCTTCAGGGCGTGAACTGCTTTTTATAAGAACCAAGGTAAAAACAATATGTCTGCATCATATAATTGGTGTAATTGAAAAATACATATTCTCCTTTTTCACGAGGCAGCATTGACTTGAAAATTATGGATATTACTCATTTTGTAACAGAGGGTCGCAAATGGTACTCAAAGATGATACTTGACTAAGTTGTTGTGTGCCAGATTACTGCCAAAGGAGGAGTTAATTACTGTTCCCTGTAGACAACATGCTCTTGCAGTGCAGACTTAGACCAGGCCTGGAGACTCCTGCAATGTTTTTGATGACGGGCAGCGTGCCTTGGATGGTTAGACAGTTGATGTTATGGCTGCCTTATATATATTTATATATATATATACACACACATACAATCACAACACAATATAGTTTATCAGAGAACTTGTGGCAACATTTCCACCAATAATAATGCATTGTAACATAGCTTTATATTACATTTAAAAGGGGTTAGCTGACAAAAAAATGAAGGAGTATTAATTCAATTTAATTGTAATCATAATCGAGACTTTCCTACACAGAAAAGGGTGTTCTCTTTATGTGACTGGATGTAATGTTCTTCTAACCTTCCAACATACTTACCTTCTTCCCAATAAACCAAGGATTGTCACCAACAACAGCCTCAAATTGTTTCAACTTGTCTGGCAGTTCTGCTACAAAAGCTGGCTTCAGTTTCTCCTAACAACAAAGCCACAAGTTATAAATCTTTTGTTCCATAAAAATGAACAAGTTACTGCAATAACTAATAATCTGTAAATAAGTCTAAGATTGGATCAACTCTCACTGCTGCACACATTGTATTTATTTTATAGCTACACATTCAGGATTATGGTTACGTTAAGGATTAGCATGATGTTTCATCAAATTTCTTTGGTGTTTCAGCAGTTTATTTTTGTATTTCTAAATACATCCTGCTTGACAAAACACAACTTTATATCGTTGTTCAAACGTAAAATAAACATGCATATTCTTGTTGTTGACTGTCCGTATTTCACACTGAAATACGACAAAACTAGCAGACCAGGGTTGTAACAATAGAACTAAATCAGCATACATGATCTGCGTACAGAATACTAAGGACTCGTAATGATGTAAGTGCAAAGTGGTATGCAAGTAATGGTCAGATTATACTAAAAATAAACTAACAAACTCTGGATTGTAGCATATTCTGATCAATCCTATGTTTAAGTCGAACACCTCAGCCAGAATCATGTCCACCTTTGCCTTCTCTACTTCTGTTTCACCACCTGTTGGTGAAAAACTAAATGTGACAACAACAGTTCGAACCATAACAAACATTTTGATGGTACAGAGTTATGCACATCATGTAAAAGGGCAACATTTCAATTTTACAATGATACCAGTGTCATCTGTGTAAGTCAATTAGTTGTGAAGTTATAGGTGGTTGAATAGACCAACCAAAAAAAAATTTCAGACAGACATCAACGTTAGGTATTTACGTTTCAAATCATATACCAGTCTATCAAGAACACACATACATATAATTTTTATATCAAAATCACTTTTTCAATATAATATACTTTTTTTGTATAATAATTCCAAATTGCATTATTCAAACCGGTAGTAAATTATTTGTTGTTTCTAAAAATGCAGAAAAACGAAAACTGATACTTTCACCGAAGTGAATGTACCAGGTATGTCGGTCTTTCCTCAGTTTGGTGTAATTGTAATGTACCTAATTGATTCAGTTATACTTACACAAGTTATGCTTGCGAGCAATGTGCATAATGATGGCAGAGCTTTGGGTGATCTTCACATCACCGTCGAAGTAGTACGGCAGCTTAGAGAGAGAGAGAGAGACAAAATATATATATATAAATAAAAAAATCTTATATACAAGATAACGTACAGAACATAACAGATAATTAAGTCGATTTAAGCTTGCAAGGTGACACACACACACAGACCACTCAAAGAAGCGTCCCACAATGACTACACATAGCCCACAATGCCTATACCCCACATCCCATAATGCCTATATGTACATGGTGAACTGAGGCTTAGCCAGAGACTGGTCTGCCCGTCTTCAAGACTGACACATGACTGGTCAAGACGGGAAATTACAACTGACAAGACAAAGTGGAATTTAGATAGGGCCAGCTGGGCACTAGATTAACTAATAGTTCCAAGTCTAGGGGCCCACATTAAGAACTATGATTGGCCCAACTGGTAGTGAAACAAATCATATGGATCAGTATTAATTAAATAAGACTCAAATGACACTGGTTTGTCATTGAAAAAACTAAACTGGCCAATAATGGCTGTGATTGATGTGAATGACTTCCTTGGAAGCCGTTCGTGCACTAAAATGCAAATGTTTGTCTAATTCAAGACTGGCAAAAAGTTATTTCTGGCTAAAGGCCTGATGGTGATACAACCCCACGACGTCTGTGTATGTGTAATATTGTTTACCCCATAATGCCTGTGTGGTCTACTCACGTTTGGGAAATCCAAACCAAGCTTGAATTTTTTGTTGAACCAGGAATCCCTGTTGAAATCCGGAGCTAGAAATGAGATGCACAATGTGATGAATGACGCAAACATAAGTAGAGTATTCCCCAGAGAGAGAAGTAGAAGCAGCTGCAAATGAACTAAAACATATTAAAATGGATGGGAAAACAAATGTCAATTAGGTAAACCCAAGAAAAGAAAATCTAAGTTCAATATATGAAAAATGCAAGATCAACCCATCAAGACAAATTTCTCTGGAAAGTAGAGAGCATTTTTATAACTTAAAATTGTTCGATGTAATGTGGGAACACCTTGTAAAAGAAACACCAACCACAATAGCTACTCAAACATTCGCTAGGTGGCACGAATCTTTAGTGTTGGTAACATAGTGGTAATGAAATCTGGGGACACATAATTATTTGGCCTTGTGTGCCATACTTGCTATTGTGTCAGGGCAGTGTGTTTTGAACAATGAATCATGGAATTATATGTGTATCTGCCAGTCTCCTGTGAAATGTATTCTGCTGCATACAAATAACATTTCTGCCAATGTGAAAAGCAGACTACCAACCAAGGACAGGCGAAATTTCTGAAAAAAATCTGAAATCCATTCACAGCAACTGCTATCATGTCATCGATATACTGATGAAATTTCGTCAAAATCACATACATCCAGCTCTTTTAAAATGCATGCATACACGGGACGCATCGATATTGACCAAAATAACCACGTTTTCTGCACCCACATGTGCTATGTGAAAAAAAATGGCAAAAAATAACTCCGCCAACTACACTCTTCCAGATATGCGTAATTTCACTTCCAATACATTCTACCACAGAACCTGTTGATATGCCTGGTTTAGTGCACTTAGTTCGCATAAAAAGGGTCTCAAATTTAAAATATCACCATTTTCAGGGGACTATGTTTTAACAGTGGTCTCATCCCTGTAACCCGCACATGTAAATACATGTCCATGTCGCTCATCATTTATGGTCGCTAGGTGGCACTACCTGTGCTAACCGAATGTAAACAGCCACCCATTTAAATCCTCCGTGTACAGTAAGTTTCCTATTCGATGGTCGTATGGGACATATAGCTGCGTGTGATAAAATGCTACAGTATTGTCTTATTTTGTTTTATTCCATCACAACACCCAAAAAACATATTCACAGTGTAAATTAATTCACATAATCACAGTTAGTCCGATGGAACTGCTCCTCTAAGACTACATATTACATGGTCATAATGTTCCAGCCATCCAGGTGATATCTTGCAACGCCAGCGGTCAGCAGAACTTGCTCGGCCGATCGAAATGATTTGGTCGGCATCAGCATGTAACACTAAGACGTGACTAACAGGTAAATTATAAACGACATGTAAATATGTGATTTAAGACCAAATCACACTGGGGGACATGGTATCAGGATTTTATTAGTTATCATACAGCTTTTCCATGATGACATGTTATGTAAGTGTGTACAGTGAATTACAGGAACACTTCATGCAACTTGCAAGATGGTAAGATTACAGTGCAAGATTACAGTTCTATTTCAGTGAAGTGTTGATACTTACCTGGGCCCACACTATACATCTTGTTCTCAAAGTCCTCACCAACATAATGCAGCATTAACCGAATCGGCTCTGCCAGCTGCAAACACAAACCAGCAAGCGAATTTAAGCTTCAAATTGTGTGTGTGTGTGTGTGTGTGTGTGTGTGTGTGTGTGTGTGTGTGTGTGTGTGTGTGTGTGTGTGTATAAATGCATATTTTAATTCTAAAATCTAGAATTAATAACCTGGCTAATTACTAAGGTTAATGATTTAAGTATTACCGGTTCAATTATTTTTAGCAGTTTTGATGAAATGCCATCAAATCTACTGCTGTTTTTGGTGCATACCACACACACACACACACACACACACACACACACACACACACACACACACACACACATATATTATAATCTTATCTGTCAATGTCCGGGTCATTTTCCTCGATAAAAAAATCCAAAACTAATAAAATACTACATGTATGGTTGTTATGGGCATTGTTTTTTCAAATAACCAAATTTTTTAACATTTTTCTCCGAACGTCGCCTTTTTAAGTTAATTGTTTGCAATAAATAAAAAAACTTCTGACGATATTAATTTCAACAAATGAGGTATCATTTTAAAGCTGATAAACTGTGAAATAAAAAAGGTACACAAGTGTATTTCAAAATGTTGCGACTTAATACCGACTTTGCTGTGGCAGATCACATTTTATTTACGTCATGACATAATAAAGTGACGCAATGGTTTAGTACACCTAGGCCCCATCCCTGTAGCTCAGGGGGGCTACTGGGACTAACACTAGACAGGGGGCTAGTGGCACTACTCATTTTTTTGCCAACACTACCTGGCTGTTCCATTCAGTGTCCTGTCCCACCTTAATTTTATGTACCTGATTTTAAATAGGAAAATAGTCATACATCTGTAGCACATTCAAGGAATGTCGAACTTTTTGATCGGACGGAAACCGTAAAAAAAACCTCTTTTATTTGTCAAATGGATACACAGTTTCAAATGAAAAATTTTAGTATAATTAATTTCCAATGAGGAGCAATGCTGTGTTTGCATAATGTTAAGATAGGATAGCGTTCAATTCAAGCCGCGCCGTTGCTTTGGCATTGCGCCTTTGACGCAATATTTTAACAAATGACCCACCAAAATTTGCTAATTCCACACAAATCCGCTAGGCGTACAAATATCCACCAGAGCGCGCACACTGTGTTTCACTCACTCAATCCTCCCCGTGCCTTAGGCTTAGGTGGCACATAGGCATCAACAAGAGAGCGCCACAGCTGTCGGTCGGCAGCCCGTGAATCGATCGTACTCCACGTCAGCTGGCAGGCCTTCAAATCCTTCTTCGCCACGTCTCACTTGGACGACCTCGTCTCCGCTTTCCATCCGCTGTCCAACATAGGGCTATCTGTGGTAGTGCGCCTGTGGGCATTCTGCAAAATTTGCCCTAGCCATCTCCGTCTCTTGATCTTCGTAGCCAGGGATGTTGAAACTGTCTGGCGGAGCAGCTCTTCACTGGTGGTGGTGTTTGGCCAAAATACCCCTATAATCTTCCGGAGACACTTTTTCTGGAAGGTCTCTAGCCTGTGTGCTAGTGTTGCTGTCGGTTTCCAGCATTCAGACCCATAGAGATGTACACTGAGAATGTTACTGTTGTATAGTCTCAGTTTAATTTTCAATCTCAGCTGTCTAGACTGCCAGATGGATTTCAGCATGGCGAAAGTCTGGTTGGCTTTGTTGATTCTAGCAGTGGCATCTTTCTCGGATTCTCTATCTCGCTGTGTTCACCGAGGCGTAAAATATCCGCCAGAGCGCGCACGCTGTGTGTCCGCTAGAAAGAATCATGAAACGATGTAAAACGCAAAAACCACTCCTAGACACGTGGGGCAAAAGGCCACGCATACAACCGAAAGGTATTACACGTAAACATTCATTGGAAATAAAAATTATTACCGATAATAGTATAGGCAATAATGAAATTCGCTACCAAGCGAAATCGGACGGCACTTTTAAAATTAAATTTAACATGTCTTTGCGTAGGCCCGAACGTGGCCCGCACCCCCAAATATCCACAAAAACGGCCATATACAGTCACCAAATTCGGCACTAGCTTCGCCACAAATTCTCCACATGTCCACTGCAGTGTACGGGTCAAGTTATCAAAACATACGTATCATCTCCATATAACGATAACACTTTACCAATACTATTTTTTGCTAGCTCCTATGCAAAGCAAAAGGTTAGCTTCACCCAAGTCCGTGGGGTGTCGTTACCAAATTATAATCTAGTCAATCACCATAGTTTAGTTGAGAAAAACAAAGTATCATGCCATGCTTAAGTTACTTCAGCAATAATTTATATTTTTGCCAACATAAGCGCTATTTTAATTACTTGCAATATGTTATTGCAATTTGTGGCGGAAATAACTAACCCCTACTCTGATTGACTGCTCAGTTAATAGACACCTTGTGAACTTGAATAAACTATTGCTTGGAGCTAGTTCTGAATACCCGTGACAGTGAGTAGTATTATATGTGCCTTACAAGGGGTCGCTGGCGCGGTGCGCAGAAAAAAGAAGAAAGTAGTTCGGGTTTCCCCATGTTAAAAGATAGGGAAGTAGTTCCGGATTACTCCCACCCGCGCCAAACCACGCCCCAAGAGGCACCCTCCATTTCAGTAGCATCATAGAACATCCGGACATTTGTCCATGTTAAAAGATAGGGGCTAAATCCCATGTTAAAAGATAGGGAAATTTCGACGTGTCTAAAACGTGGTGTTATAATAAGGCATAATTTATAATAAAAGCATTATAAATTCAACGGATGCCTATTTATCTGAAGTACTGTATACTAAATGTAGAATACATATTGGACGACTTCATAGCAGAACTTAAAGCCTCGTTTAAGGGCGACCATCTTGGAATTAGATCCTTGGTATTATTTCCGTACGGTAGTGCTTAAATTCGTACGTTTTATGTGGTGAACTATAACAATAGATCATAGACGTTATGATGTCATGGAATAGGTCATTCATTACACATGGTGACGGACCCCAATATATTTATAAAGCTACGTATAGCTTATAACCATTATAAAATAGGAACTTGTCTGCTAAATCAGTCAAACTGGCGGCTATTTGTGTAGGTACGATAGTTACTTTTACATTACGTGCTTGCATACAGTTTTCATTGATTCATGAAAAATGGTGAGAAATTTGTGAAAATTGCGGGAATTCGGTAAACATGACGTCATTAAATAAGTACGCGTGGTAGTTCGGTCCAACTTGTAGTAATTCGGCTAGTCAGCATTCTGAACTTGCGCTCGTGTATATACTCCCAATTTATGTAGTAACAGGTTAAATTATTCGACGTCAGCTTGGTGTTGTTGAGAGGGAAGACATAACACATCGTGTGCAGGGGTGAAATAGCGAAACCGTCTATTAAATCGTTATTTCGAAGTATGTAGACAATCGCTTCGCACTAAATAACTACGGACTGTGGTTTTTATTGTGAGAATTATAAGCGAATTTTACGACATACTCGGTTCCTGCTTACCTTCAATACAAACAAACAACAAAGTCCATATCTTCATGTGGTACACAACACTTTATTTAACTCAAATGAAAGCGACAACGTCTATGTATTCTTTAGTCTTCTATATTTGAACAAACAAGTTCAAAGTGGCTTCAACTAATTGTAATCATGATATTTCTTCACGTGTACTTTCACCATGTGACCTTTTAGGTTGTTTGTTGCCGAAAACCCAACACCACAGTATTGGCACCAACAGTTAGCGCCCAGTGTGGAGACCTACATGCTGCTTCAATCCATGTTTGGTCTTCAAACTTTTGTCGCACTGGGCACACCTTCCATTTACCTCTGCCACATGTCTTTGTTTTAAAATCCTGGTGGTTCGTTTGCAGGCTCTTACCAACAGATACTTGTTGTTTCTCAGTCTTGTTATTATCTGTTCCATCGGATAGCTGTTTGTCGACTGTAGTTCTTAGGCTTTGCAGAGGAGACTGCTACAAAAAACGAAGGAATGTATCGTGAGGTGTAAATAGGTACGTGTTCATCACAATGTGTTCAATGGTGAGTAGTACTATATGTAGCATGCTACGAGTAGTGACTCTCTAGGTCAAATACAGTCAAGTCAGTCAGTCAACACATGATGTATGTAAATATACTTACTGGCAACTCATTAACTTCTTTCTGTATTCTGGTACAACGACTCATTTTCAAGTGTTTTGCCCTATTGTCCTTCCTAGTGAATGTTTTATAGCAAAATATACAGTTGAATACAGGTCGACGATGGGTGCATGTTTCCGACCCTTGAACACGAGTAGTAGCTTGTTTTCTGAGTTTTCTGGCACAGAAACCATTTATGAATGAATGAATGAATGAATGAACGTTTATTCAGAACATTAATAACAATATTTATATATATATATATATGCAAGACAAGACAACCTAACAAGTTTAACTATAATACAAGTGAGAATATACAATGTTTGAAGGGGGTAAATACGAAGTCATTGACTTTTGTGTAAATTTACCCCTGACATATATTTATATATAATTATATACATGTATGTATACACACATACACACACATATATACACATTCACATACATACGTACATGTATTTTGAGACATCAATGTTATATTAATCGAATTTGCTATTCATCTAACCATCCAGCTACAATAATTGAAAACATGTAATGGAATATGTGCATATTCAACATTTTCTGTATGTGATAAGTACACATCTTTACACATATTGTAGTTTCCTCAATGACATGATTATATTTGTGTATGATTTTATTTAGATTTTCACAACCAGATATTTCTCAAATAACAGGTTCTTGCATTTACGCTTAAATTCAATAATAGTATTAGTAGTTTTTTTTAATGATCACAGAGAATTCCATAATTGCACTCACTTTACATAAAGAGACATTGATCGCATGGTAGAACAGACTGTCTGTCGTTCTAAGTCATGATTAGCTCGCATTGAGTATGCTACGTCCCGTCTAGTAAACAAACACTGAATATTTGATGGCAAACAGCTGTAGTAAGCTTTGTACATAAATAATGATGTTTTCAGTTCTATGATATCTGTAAATTTTAGAACATGTAATTGTTGGAAAGTGAGTTTGTATGATCCAACCGTCTTGCACCAAATATGCGGATTACTCTTTTTTGTAATACGAAAATACAGTTAGTATTTGTTGGGTACGTGTTTCCCCATATCTCTGCAAGTAACTTAAATACGGCAAAAAGAGAGAACTGTATAGAATACGTCTACTATTTCTATCAAGTAGATGACTGCATCTATGCATTATAGCAGTACTTTTTGACAGCATTGATTGTACGTATTTTATATGAGCTTTCCAATTTAGTAGATCATCAATAAACACACCCGAAACATTGGTGACCCTTACTCTTTCGATAATAACATTTCGTATTTTTATATTAACTTCTTTGTTTAGCATACGATTTCCAAATAACATATAATTGGTTTTAGATATGTTCAGAGTTAATTTATTTACTGCAAACCATGTATACATTTGGACCAGTACGTTACATACTGTTTCGTTTAGTTTATTGATGTTACTATTTGCATAACAGATATTAGTATCGTCTGCAAAAAGAATGTATTTTACTAGATTAGATATGTTACACATATCATTAACGTATAGAGTGAATAGTTTGGGGCCCAGGATCGAACCCTGTGGGACACCACATGAAATATTGCGCACAACAGAATTACATTTGTAAATGGACACAAATTGTTTTCTGTTTTCTAGATAACTATTTAACCAGTTAAATGCTCCACCACGGATACCAAGAAATTCAATTTTTTACATAACAGTTTGGGATTGACAGTGTCAAATGCCTTTTTTAAATCAATAAAAACACCAATAGCATATTTTTAGCATCCAGTGATTGGGTTATTGCATCAACAAGATCTATTAGTGCGTGACATGTTGACATATTTTGTTGAAATCCATATTGGCTTGGGTTTATTAGTTTGTGTTTAGTAATAAAGCTATCTAAACGAGAACTGAACAATTTTTCTAATATTTTTGAGAATTGTGGTAATAGTGAAATAGGCCTATAATTAGAGCATATATACTCATCCCCAGACTTAAAGAGTGGGATAACCTTTGCTATTTTAATTTATTCCGGAAATACTCCAGTAGTGAAAGATAGATTACAGATGTAAGTGATAGGTTTTGCAATGGAGTTAATAACTTCTTTGATCAAATGCATGCTTATGTCTTCGCAATATGTGGATGTTTTATTTTCCCAATTGTTCACAGCTCGGATAACTTCCTCTTCAATAAATGGAGTTAGAAATAAATTGTTATTATTTCTGTTTTCTAGGTAGTCATAAATAGAAACATTTGTTGGTGCAGTTATATCCTTTGACAGCTCCGGACCGATATTAATGAAATAATCATTAAACATGTTCGCTACATCTTCCTTATTACTAATGGTTACGCCATTATTAACAAACTGATCTGGGTAGTGGTTTCCTAAGCTAGGTGTTCCCATTACAGTTTTAAGTACTTTCCAGGTGCCAGCAATATCATTTTTCTTCTGTGCGAGTAAACTGCTATAATACTGTTTCTTAGTGGATCTGAGAATACCTGTTAATTTATTTTTATATGATTTATATCTAGTTTCCGAGATAATTGATCTGGATGATAGAAATGCTTTATACAAATGATTTTCCTTCCTGATACATGCGTTTCTGAGTCCTTTAGTAAACCACGGTTTCTTAAAACTAATTGTTAATACTTTAGGTCGTACAGTTGACACAGGACAATGTTTGTTGTACATTTGTGTAAAATCATGATGAAAGTTGTCATATGCTATATTTGCATTTTCACTACCGATAACAGTATGCCAAGAATTTTGCATTTAGTCACACTTCAATGCATTGATGTTTTCTTCACTAAGATGACGAATGCACTTGTTAGAATGTTCGTTCACATTACGTTTTACAGTACAATGCATGGCACAGAGCAAATACAGGAAGATGATCACTGATATAATTTACTAATAGTCCACTATCAAACTTGCACTCAAGTTCAGAAGTAAAAATGTTGTCTATAAGGGTTGCAGAGGTAGTAGTAATTCTGTTAGGTATATTAATTAAAGGGTATAGACCAAGACTGTACATAAGATCTATATGACTATCACATTTAAACAAATCTATATTGAAATCACATCACCACATGCATATATGGTTCTGGTGCAACGTATACGACTGAACAACTGTTCAATATTGTCATTAAATGAAACCATGTTAGACCCAGGGCATCTATATACACAACTGACCAATGCAGTTTTGTGTCGGTTAATTTCACATTCAACAGTAACACATTCTAGTACGTTATCAACTATTAGTGACATTGTTTCGCATAATCGCCCATTTAGCTTCTTGTTAACATAAATCACCACACCTCCACCTTTTCTGTTGTCTCTAACAACATGAAAAGCATCATAATCATCAAATGTATATAAATGAGATGAGTCCTTGCTCAGCCACGTTTCGCTTATTGCTATAACATCAAACTTTACATTAAGTAATTTGAGAGGATCTTGTATTTCGCTGAAGCTAGTACTCAGACTTCTAGCATTAAAATGTACCAAAGACAGACCACCATCATAATTTCTATTTAACTCATTATTGAATTGTTGTTCTGTATAATATTTACAAGATGTTGATATGTTGTTGTAATAATTATTTTCAGGATCGACATCTTTCTCAAAATGACACCTGCTGTTCAGTATATTTGTAGGTTTCAAATATGTTATCCATATCATCACAATTTGAGAGTGAGTAATTTTCTTTCACGGTGTTAGCCATGTAAATGGTAGATAGTAGGTATTGAATGAAGTAGACATTTATCACGTGTATCATCTGGTGTCTTTTCTTTGTAAAGCGTGCGTCACAATAGAAACACGTGAAAGGTTTCATTGAACGAGACGAAGCTACTGATGTCTTTCTTTCAGCAACTAGTGGTGCGGGTCGAGCCATCTTCAACTAGACGGGAGTTAATATATCTATGTTGCAACGTTGGCTTGACCCCATCTTTTTGCAAAGTTTATGTCCAACTTGTCATCTCTTAGTGGGCACTGACTATCGATGTTCATCGTTCTTCATGTGGATTATAATGACCATCCAGACACGGTGTACCAGTATTTATATAGTTCACACTTCTTTTATTCTGCTACATCACCCATCAAGCCGACCATCGAGTTCGGTAGCGTTTCATTGTCATAGTTTGACCTATTGCCCTAGCCAGAAGCGCCACTTAGTGACTCTATACGTTTGTTTGGGGTAACCAGTTCATGTATTGATCTACCACGAAGCGTCACCTAGTGACTACGTGTCAGTTTGGAGTTTGCAAGACTCCGTATCAGAGCAGTGGCGATACAAATGGTAGTAATTCGGCTAGCCAACATTCAGAACTCGCGCGTATGTAAATAATAATACCCAATGACGTCATTAAATAAGTACATGTGGTAGTTCGATCCAACTTGTAGTGATTCGGCTAGCCAACATTCTGAACTTACGCGCCTGTAAATAATCTCGTATCATTAAATAAGTACGCGTGGTAGTTCGGTCCAACTTGTAGTAAACAAGGGCTCAATCCTTAGGCTAAGCCTCGGCCTACGGGCCAACCAGTGTCGTGTGTGACAGTTTCAAATGTTGTTCGGTATATTTTGTTATTGTCTCAAAATGTTAAAAATAGCTCTCAAACGAACGTATCTTTTAACATGGGGAAATTTCCCTATATTTTTACATGGGATTTAGGCCCTATCTTTTAACATGGGATGTTGTCCCTATCTTGTAACATGGACAAAATGCCCGGATGTTCAATGACGCTATTGAAATGAAGGGTGCCTCCTGGCGCGTGGTTTGGCGCATTGGCGGAGTAATCCGGAACTACTTCCCTATTTTTTAACATAGGGAAATCGGAACTACTTTCTTCCTTTTCCTGCGCGCCGCCAGCGACCCCTTGTCATTACGATTTGAATGTACACTATTAAATGCACACACAAATAAATTAACTAAATATGTTTTTTTCAGTTGTATTATTGTAGCAATAGTACTTTGAATAAATGTTGTGTTATGCTTTTCACTATGGATATTAAATTATTTGAATAACTAATTATCCAGGAAATGGTATTGTGTTTCAAAAGGTGAAAAAAGATGGTGACACATGTGGGACGGTACCTAGTAAACAATATGAAGGACAACTGGCCAAGACAGACGACAAGGATGAAATAGCCCATACAAAGAGAGACAACAAGGATCAAGTGGCCCATACTAAGAGAGACAACAAGGATCAAGTGGCCCATACTAAGAGAGACAACAAGGATCAAGTGGCCCATACTAAGAGAGCTCGACGACAAGGATCAAGTGGCCCATACTAACACAGACGACAAGGATCAATTGGCCAAAACGAAGACAGGTGATGACGATCAAGCGACTGCTGTGGTCATGATAGAAATCAGCGGTGTTGTTCAACACGACTCTAAAGAGAATGGACATGATCCTGTTTATAGAACCTTTCAAGACAAGTTGTAGCAGGATTTGAGAAATAAAGTCTGGCCTCGGTGTGATTTGAAACTGAAACTCGTGTTTTGCTCAGTTTGCCAGGACAAACACAAGAAGAACACCTTCACCAAACATAACAGCAACTTTCGAACCAGCACATTGTTTAGGCATGTTAATTCGTCTGATCAGCAAGAGGGTCTGAGTGAGATTACAATGCGCCAACATTTTGAAACATCATTCAAAACATCAAATACAAGAAAGGAGAAGGCTGCAGAGTTTTAGATGAGCATCTATTGGCTGGTTAAGGAAGGGGTAGCTCTCAACACGTTCGGAAGCATAATAAACCTGCTGACTGCCGTTGAATGTCCACATCTTGACAAGATGACAGTAGGGGGAAATGCCCACTACACCTCTCTAGTCGCTGTCAATGATATGGTAGATGCTACGGCTGGCTGCGTTCGTAAGGATGTCGAAATGAAATTGAAAACATCTCCAACAATAAGCGTTCTGACCGATGAAAGCACAGATCTTTCAGTCTCAAAGTAGCTGGTTCTCTATGCAAAGGTGCTGGATTCCACTACGTTTCTCCAGTCAACACATTTTTTGTGTAATCTGAAAATCACTTCTGCCACTGGAAAAGCCATTGCTGGTGAAATCACCAATTACTTAGAAACCAAGGACATTTCAATGGACAAAGTTTCCGGGTTTAGCACTGATGATGCAAACGTGATGACTGGTGAAAAGGAAGGTGCTACTGGACATCTCATGAAAAAAACCCAGTCATCCTCAATGTACACTGCATTGCACATCGGCTTGCCTTTTTCAGCTCACAGGCTGCCAATTCAGTTGCATACCCCAAAGACTACCAGGAAGTGGTCATCGGATTGTTCTATCACATCAAGTGCTCCTCCAACAGGGTGGACAGTGCAAGAGCAATGCGAGAGCTGCTTGATGAACCAACATTACGGTACACGGAAGTTCACGAAGTCAGGTGGTTATCCTTCTACAAAACAATTGAAACTATCTATAGCATGCTGGGCTCATTGGTCACATATTTTGCCCTGGAGAGTGACCCAAGATCACAAGAGTATACGTAGAAGCTCACCACTTACACATTCATTGCCACAACCTACCTCATGATGGATGTTCTACCCATCATCACGGTCCTTGCCCTGGTCTTCCAAAAGAAAGATCTCGATGTAGCTGTGGTAGCAGTTTCTGTGGAGCAATGTATGAGAGAACTGAAGGAACATTTCGACAGAACAGAACAGTGCAATACACCACTGTATGAAACAACTTGAAGATGAGTACCGATCGGTTGAGGGAGAAAACAAGTACGAATTCAATGGGCATCCATTGACCATTACGCAAACACAAGTGAACCCACTTCAACAACACTGCATCACAGTTCATTACACAATTGACGAACAGTGTTCAAAAGTGTTTCCCGCAAGACCAAACGAATAAGTTGGCAGCATTGGTTGTGCTTGGGATGAGGCCACTTGGGTTCCTGAGTGCTGATACACCGAAAATATGGGGAAATGAGATGATCGAACGAAGTGTTGGTGGCACACTACTCAAAGGAAATCTGTCATCATGGTGTCAAGACGTCGGTGCCCATCATTGAGGAGAATGGTACCATGAACGACTGGGCTAAGGTCAAGATCCTCTGTGGAGATCAAGGAAAAAAGTTTTTTTAGCGCCATCACTGGTCTGACTGATCATCACTTAAACACATGGGTGGACGTAGTGCAGCTTGATGTTTACAGGGCTGCCTACCTGACAAAAACTGAAAACCTGAAAAAAAGTTCCGTAATAACCCCCCCCCACACCGCCCCACCTCCCCCCACCGCCGCCGCACCCCTGATCCCCGGTCCACAAGGTTTCCAATCAAACCTTTCTCTGAAGTAAATACAGTGACACGCCCAGCCCATTCGTAGTGCCTGGAATCCAGGAAGTTACTAAACATACTAACAATATTTTGTTTCAACATAATTATGTTGCCACACTGTAACTCCTGTCGCCAGTTAAAGGGAATAAAAACACCTATTGCTTGAATTCGTGTTATATTACATCCTGCTATCTATTTCCATGTCCACCAAGCCAAAAAATCAAACAAAATTCAATGAATTAAAAATTCCACATTTTAGAAGTCTCCAGGTGATCAGACTTTGACGGACATTTTCGAATACGCATATTTTTGGCGCGCTTTTCGGGATGCCGAGATGTGACGTCACTTATGACTCAAACTCGCATCAGGCTGACCCTTTCCATGCATTTAGAGCATGTTTACACGTATAGCTTTTGGGTCGAAACGAGCGTCAGAGTGAGTTATTGTGCAATACTCCGATGTATAATACAAACACACTAGTCATCATAGAGGAACATGCAGTTATCTTACGGTTCCACATGAATCGAATTTTATTCAAAACAATGAATGGGCCTACACGTCGACTAGGTTTCGCCAAGCTTGGGCTCGTTTTCTGTATAATTATATCGAATGCAACCAACGGGAGATAATCTACACCAATAAACATACACAACAAACATATATTGTATCCAGCTACAGAAAGTAACGTGTATAATCTCATAATATCACTAGACTATCGATATGTGAAGGAATTGTACAATTTATCATAACTTAAATCAGTCAGTGAATTTCCATTGGTGCCGCTAGCTAAGTTGGTACGCGCGTTAGTTTCTTGTCGCTTATTTTACAATCGGGCGACGCCGATTCAATCCTGACACCATGCAAACCATTGATTTTCTTTAAACTTTTTTATGTTTTCACGAAGTAATATAAACCAAATCGTTTTATACTATATTGCACTGTTTATAAATAATTTTATTTTTTTGTAATTATTTATTCGCCACAAAAATGAAAATATGGTCAATATATAACGATGTTTCTAAATTTTATTTATCCAAACAAATATAATGTAATGGATATATAATTTATTAATTGTACATATATTGTACGGTAATATATTATAATTATATATGTTAAAACAAATTGTGATCTGTCTGAATAAATAAAATTTAGAAACATCGTTATATATAATGACCGTATTTTCATTTTTGTGGCGAATAAATAATTACTACAAAAATTAAAAATATTTACAAACAGTGCATCATAGTATACAAAACGATTTGGTTTATATTACTTCGTGAAAACATAAACAAAAAAAGTGTAAAGAAAATCAATGGTTTGCATGGTGTCAGGATTAAACCGGCGTCGCCCGATTGTAAAACGAATGACAAGAAACCAACGCGTCTACCAACTGAGCTAGCGGCACCAATGGAAATTCACCGACTGATTTAAATTGTTATGATAAATTGTACAACTCCTTCATATATCGATATTCTAGTTATATTATGAGATTATACACGTTACTTTCTGTGGCTGGATACAATATATGTTTGCTATATATGTTTATTGGTGTAGATTATCTCCAGTTGGTTGCATTTGATATAATTATTCGGAAAACGAGCCCAGCTCGGCGAATCCTAGACTTGTAGTTGTAGGCCCATTCGCATTCATTGTTTTTAATAAAATTCGATTCACGTGGAGCCGTAAGATAACTGCTTGTTCCTCTACGATTTAACAAGATTGCCACCCAGAGAATTAACTCTAGGTGGCAGGTGGACAAGGAAGCCCTCACGCTACTAGCACCCACACAATCAGCAGGCAATCTATTCCATTCATTTACAGTCCTTTTTGAAAATGAAAACTTTCTTATATCCAATCTACTCTGCTCCTTTGCCAATGTAAGTTCATGTCCTCTAGTCCTTCTATCTTTCTTAACTGAGAAAAAAATATTTCTATCAATATTTTCATAACCCTTCAATATTTTAAACACTTCTATCTGATCTCCTCTCAATTTCCTGGTCTCTAGTGTTGTTAAACCGCACTTTTTTAGGCGTATTTCGTAACTAAGATCCCTCAGTTTTGGTATCATTTTAGGTGCTCTCCTCTGCACTCTTTCTAGCATATCTATGTCCTTCCTGCGATATGGCCTCCACGCTTGAATACAATATTCTAAATGAGGCCTAACTATTGTTTTGTACAGCGGTATTATTAGCTCTTTTTCCTTATACGTTATGTTTCGCCTAATTAATCCAAGGATTTGATTTCCCTTTGAAGCTGCAATTCCGCACTGCTCTGAAACCTTCATATCAGCACTAATGGTTAACCCTAAGTCCTTTTCTTTTACAGTAGTACTTAGTACAGTACCCCCATTGTATATTCTACCTCTTCGTTCCCATGTCCTGTGTGGAGGCATTTACATTTCCCAAAATTGAACAGCATTTGCCACTTTTCAGACCATTTGATCAACCTGTCAAGATCATCTTGTAAATGCTGTCTATCTCCATCACTTTTAATCCTTCTAAACACTTTTGTATCATCCGCAAATTTCAACACCTTGCTTGTTATTTCATCATCCAAATCGTTGATATATATTAAGAATAATATAGGTCCTAATACTGATCCCTGTGGTACCCCACTCAATACCGATTTCCAGTTTGAAGCCTCCCCATCAACTACTACACGTTGTCTTCTGTCAATCAGCCATTGTTCTATCCAGTTTATTATACCATTTCCTATGCCATTGGCCTTTAGTTTAAGCAGTAATCTTTGATGTGGTACTTTGTCGAAAGCTTTTTGAAAATCTAAGTAGACGATATCTACTGGTGATCCCTCATCTACCCACTTAGTGATGTCTTCCAAAAAACATAACATATTTGTTAAGCATGACCTCGCTTTAAAAACCATGTTGAGATGGGTTTATCAAGTTTTGTTTAACAAGAAAATCCACCATGTGATCTTTAATTAGTCTTTCTAATAATTTACAAATCACTGATGTTAAACTCACTGGTCTATAGTTCTCTGACTTGTTTCTCGAACCTTTTTTGAATAACGGTATGTTTGCTTCTTTCCATTCTAAAGGAACCACTCCCTCTTCTAATGACAAGTTGAAAACTGTTGCAAGCGGTATGCTAATTTGTTCTACAATTTCCAATAGTAGTTTGGGTGGAATACCATCCACACCAGGTGATTTATTATTCTTCATAACCCTTATTTTCTTAGCTACCATTTCCGGGGTTACAATTAATTGTCCTAAATAGTCTGAATCTGCCCCCTTGAACTTAGCCTCTGGTACTGGCAGAGAACTAATATCTTCCCTGGTAAACACTGAACTAAAGTACTCATTCAGGTCTTCTGCCATTAAGAATCCCTCTGATATTATATTTCCAGCACTATCTTCTAGAGGACCGACCTTATCTCGAACTTTCTGTTTGCTTCGAACATACGCATAAAAACTCTTGCTGTCATGTTTTATATTACTAGCTAATTGTTGTTCATAGCTTCTCTTTGAATTTCTAATTTCAGCTGTAGCTTGGTTAAGTGCTTCTTTATAACTGTTGTAGTCTTCATCATTTCCAGTACATCTATATGACTTCCACATCATTTGTTTATACTTAATTTTTTTAATGGCTTCTTTCGATAAGTGTTTCTTTTTGGACCGTTTCCCTTGTTTTTGAAGGGTACAAATTTATCAACTATGCACTTAATTTCACTCTTTAATATATTCCAGCATTCTGTTGCTGTCTTATTTTTCAGTGTGTTATTCCAGTCTATCTTTGCTAAATATTTCCTCATGTCCTTATACCTTCCTTTGTGGAAATTTCTCCTATACTGCTTTTTACTATTCCTTTCTGATTTTACTTTGATGGTAAAATGTATCTGGTTGTGATCGCTACTCCCCAGTGGCTCACATATCTTGACATTGTCAACTAATTCATTCTGTGAGGACAAAACTATGTCTAACACATTCTCACCCCTGGTTGGTTCTAGCACATGTTGAGAAAGGAAGCTATCTTGTACTAAAACTAAAACTTGTGGTCCTCACTCCCCATACTCTGTAGAGATTTCCATTGTATATGCCCGTGGTTAAAATCCCCCATAATAATACAGTCCCGTTTGCTTACTTCCCTTATAGCGTTTTGTATTTTTTCATTCTCTTCTATGCTTATGTTTGGACTTCGATAAACTAACCCAACTGTTAACGTTGAGTTTCCTGTAACTATGTTACACCAAACAGCTTCTTCGCAATCTGCTTCTCTTTCTAATTTTATTTCATAAGCCTGAATAGCTTCTTTAATATATAAAATAACACCACCTCCCTTTCTTCCTATTCTATCTTTTCTAAACATTACATATCCTGTTAGTCCCAATTCAGCATCTGATATATCGGTGGTGGTCCAGGATTCGGTTATACCTATTATATGAGGGTCAATATCTTCTACCATAATGTTTAGTTCATTTCTTTTGTTTACTATACTCCTTGCATTTAAACAAACACATTTATACCCAGCTTCAGAAGAGTTTTCCAGACTGTTACTTGTTGATTTATTTGTGCTGTCTTTATCTATGCCTCCATTTTCAGGCTTTTCTGTGAGTCCCCCCTGCGAATCTAGTTTAAATAGATACAACCTGTCCCACTGTCAACAGATCGCAGCAGGTTCTCTGAGAAAACTGCTGCCCCTTTCCACTAAGTTGGAGGCCATCTCTCATGTACATATCTTCCCTCCCAACAAAGTATCCCCATAAATCTGTGAATCCCACCCCCTCTTCCTCACACATCTGCTCAACTAGTGCGTTGATCGCCATCCTCTTACAGTTTCTATACGTTGCCCCCCTTCCTCCCATTACTGGCAAAATTCCTGACAGAATAACCTGTTCAACTCTCCGTCTTCTTTACCTTCCTCACTAACTGTCTATACTTCTGTATTATCGCAGTTGTTCCCTCCCTGTCAGCATTATTTGTTCCTACATGTACCAGTATAGACCCCCCCTTGCCATGTCCCAATACCTTCTCTACCCTGTCAGTTACATGTTCAATCCTAGCCCCCGGTAAACAAACAACGATGTCCTTCCCCTGATGACTAGTGTTTGTATTACAAATGAATGGAAAGGGTCGGCCTGATGCGAGCGAGTGTCATAAGTGACATCACGATACCACGTGATCGCCTAGCTCATTAAAATTGAATTTTCCGCGGGAATCGCTTCACAGACGGGTTTAAAATCGATTTTATGCTACAAATGTATTTTTCTGTATTTTTTAATGTGGTCAAATGTAACATACAATGTTAAACTTTGTGTACACACGAAAAAAGGATTTTAGCTAATGCCTTATTTTTATTTGCTTTAAGGTTGTCGGTTTACACTTCGGAGATGTTTGTTTTGTAACATCCACTAAGTTACATTGCCAAAGTCCATGCATGGCCAGACATGCCCAAGTGTTTACGTCTGTAGAGCACCACCGTGGGAAAGACAGCACCAGTGAATAGACAATAATCACCCAACGAGCTTCCAGATTTACAACACACAGCATTAAACATTATAATTATTACTGGCGGTCAACGATAATGTTAAATTATTGTATTTAAATAAAAAGCCCTGAATAAAATATGATAGTTTTCTATTGCAACTACAACAATTGTAATTCTTATTTTATATTCGTCTAAGACTTGTTATAATTATATTCATAATTTTCAGAAAACCATAACTATTTAATGTAATTTAATGGTTCTACCTAAGATCACCTTAATTTATTTATTTAATAATATAACTCTACACCTGTAAATTGTATTAATGTGTGGAGGCGCATTAATGGCACTGATATTTTCCTCACTATAATTGCTGTTGACTGACAGCTGCAGACGTACGATGTACTAGTAATATGTCCACGTGCCACGACATTCATCATCAGGCTGCTGGCAATCGAAGTTATAACATTGCACACAACATTGGATGACGTCACCGTACTGACTTCGTAGAACTTGCAGTGGACTAAAAATGTGTTGATAAATTGTAACAAATTAACGATGACAGTTTCTTCAGGGCATCTGGAGCAGGATTATTTATAGATTTAGTAATTCTTTAATGTGTATATCATGTTCTTCAGTCGGATATTTTTATTTCCGTAATACAGCAGGAGTTTCCGTAATGCCGTAATCTGAGGTGAATTTCGGTAATGATTACGGAAAATAAATTCGTAATGGGAGGCAGCTCTGCAGTTGAAGTGCTTCTGTTGTAGAACATCGACATCATATAATCTGGATCATAAAACTCACATTACATTTAATTTCAAGTGACATGGTTACATGTTACATCAAGTCACGATTCTCACTCCAGGGCAGTACCTACTAGCAGGGATCGAACTTAACGCTCGTCCCCTCGCCTGAGGCGAGTAGAAATTCCTGAGGATGAGTAACCTTTGGCCTGCACTAGTCCCCCGGGCGAGTAGCTATTTTCCACTCGTTTTGTAACAATATAAATGCAAGCAATTTGAATTAGCCGTATATACATAAACGTAACACATTGCATCGAAAATAAAATTGTAAATCTTCGTTCCCGATATATCCGATTTCGTAAACGAGCAGCCACTACACGTTGCAACGTAGTCAAAAATCCGTGCACACGGGTACAAATATAGTACACTGAACAGTAATAACTTTTACCCGTCGATCTTCTGCGTTTCCTTCCGAAATCATGTGTAATTTCATAAAAATAAAAGTGGTTCAAACCCCCAAAAGAAAACTGAACGCCGATGATAAAGTTGCGCATAAGCGTATGTACGATGTGTGTGAGACTGAGTGGACACGAGAATTTCAGCCGCAATGGCTAAAGCAATTCTCATGGCTCGAATACAAAAGTTCGTCCGCTGGTGTTGCCGCTCACGCCGGCGTTGGCAGTGCCGCTGACCGGCATGACGACGACGCTGACCGGCGTGACGACGACGACGACGCTGTCGTCGACGTTGAAGGTGGGGAGAGTGACGGGACTGCGAAGAACACTGAGACTGAACTAAACATGAGAATGTTTTGCAAGTACTGCTGCAAGTATGAGAAAGCAGGCAGCTTTTTCGTCGGCTCCCCAGTATTTAAATTGGAGAGTATCAAAGCTCACAATAGTTCTCCAAACCATATGAAATGGGCTTTAAGAGAGAAAGCAGAGAGCAACCCAGGGTCAAGTGTGACGGACAAGACGATGGACTACTGGGAAAAGCGACATTTGACAAATGCAAGCTTTTCAGGAACGCACATGCCATTGCCAGACACTCACGACCATATACAGACTTTGTGTGGATGTGTACCTTGGATGACATGAAAGGGGTACAGATTGGCAAAACCTACAGAAACGACAATCAGTGTGCACTGTTTATCAATCACATTGCTTAGGCACGAAGGGATGAAATCAAAGAGATGGTTGCCGAAGCAAAGTTTGTGTCCCTCATCTGCGCTGGTTCAACTGACAGCAGCCACACCGAGGCCGAACTGGCATATGCTCGGTACTGTCACCAAGGGTCAATCAATGTCCACTTTGTTGGGGTGAAACATATTGCCAAGGGGGATGCCTAAGTGATAGAAGTGGCAGTGTTACCTGCTCTGCACACAGAAATGAACTGGCATACAAGGATGCTGCCCGAGAGATACAGCTGAACAAGAAAGTTGATGCACTGTTCCTTTCTTTGTACTTCTTCTATCGGAACAGCCCCCTCAACAGGAGCAGCCTCAAACAAGCGTTTGATGCGCTCGGAGAAACCCACCGTATTCCGAATAGAATCGGCGAGACACGTTGGGTTCCCCACATATCAAGAGCAGTTTCCAATGTGCTGAAGCGATACAAGGGGCTTGTGACCAATTTATACTAGGTGATGAACCCCGATGTACCTGAAAGTCAACAGAGCAGCGCGCAAAGGCAAATAATTACTACATATTATTACATTCCAAGGATGTGGTGTACTTCCTCCACTTCCTCGCAGATGTAACTGCAGCCTTGAGTGATGTCTCAATAGCATTCCAGCAGAAGGAAAGCACAATCGCAGACATCAATTCCGTGATAACTGCGTGCAAAGAATTCATCGAGAAGTATGGAAAGAAGGTTCAGCCTTCTCTCAAGATGATTAATGGCAAATACCAATTTCTTGGAGAGACAATAGGAGCACCATCCTCTGATTTTGAAGAAGCCACACCTGGAATGGATGGTGCAGGGGCTGCTGAAAGGTCTCAGTGACAGATTCGAAGAGGGGGCAAAAGGAATCATTGCAGTGTCATCAATCGCCAATCTGAAGCTGTGGTTCACGAAAAAGACACATTGACCTGATCCTCACCCTGCCTGCCTCTTCAGCAGATGTTGAAAGGGGGTTTTACCACATGAAGTTAAATCCGACTGGAGAAGCAGGTTGTCTGACACACGTCTATCAAATCTGATGACAGTCTTGCTGGAAACCCCTGATGTGGATCAGTTTGATCCATCATCTGCAGTGAAGCATTGGAACCATGCTCGGCCCAGGGTAAGGAGGAGGCCCAACATCACCACTAACATTGGTGATATTGATGATGACTCTGATGAGTCGGAGATGGATGAAGATGCAGTTGCCCAACTCCTGAATGTCATGTCATTCACTGACACTGCCTGGGGATATTGTGGAGGACTCGAGAGTCGAGTCATGCGGCCGGTGACAACGTCCAGAACCTCGGGATCTGACATAGTATTAACTGTTCATTGTTCATTTTATGTTTAAGGAGCATTGCAAGTCAACATACGAATTTGCATAAAAAGGTCGCATTTTGACGATGTCCACCAAAAATGGGGACTAGTGATTTGTCATGGGGATGAGTAACATATTAAGGCTACTAGTCCCCCTGGCGAGTGGGTTAAATTTCTTAATTTTGACCCCTGCCTACTAAACGGATGTTGCCAATAATTTAGGTCAGTTAAGTATAAAATAGTTCCTGTACTGTAGAACCTCTGTCAAGAGGCCATTCAAATGGGCTATGATTGAAAAAGATTACCGATTGAGGAGCAGTTACTGTAACTTGATATGTGATTAAAGTAGTGGCCCATTCAGAGACTGGTCACATCTAATGCTGTGTATATCTATCAGATGCTATGATTACAAAAATGGCCCCCTTTTACAATCGAACCCTGTAATTTTCAAAATGGTACACGTAATATAAAATAACAATTGATTCATAATTTAGCTTATACCTGGATGAGGGCCTTAGCTAACATGTGGGAGTTAAACTGGGCTTTGCTCACCTCAAACAAGCCTTGTATCTAGTTTTTGTAGAAGATTTGCTTTAACCATTATGGCAGTGAGCTTTCCACATCATACAACTGATGTGTGAAAAGCTATATTATTGGGCTTCAAATGATTAACTCTATCTACAGTTACCTTTCAGGAGAAATATCAAGAGTAAAAAGAGGGAGGTGTTAAACCAAAGGGAGAGTGGGGGGCTACAGCCTGGCACTGAATTCTCACACCTTGGCTTGGAGTTGGGGGCTACTGGCACTCAGTTCTCAAACCTTGGGGGCTACTGGCACTCAATTCTCAAACCTTGGGGGCTACTGGCACTGAATTCTCAAACCTTGGGGGCTACTGGCACTCAATTCTCACACGTTTGGGGCTACTGGGAGGGGGGCTATAGACACAACTGGGATGATGTCGACACAACAGGTCATTATGACACCGAGTCCACACTGTACGGGATTAAGCTTTGCATAAATTCCTAGTAATTACTTATCTATGAAATATATTAATTATTATCAGATATGTTTAATAAGTATATCCTTAGAACTGCTTTAGTCTAGTAGCTTATGGTCTTATAATTAGATCTGAGATACAGGAAGTTCCTCTAGGTTTAGCTTAGGTCATCTCCAAATATAGCTAGGCTAGACAATAGTCGGGAGATTAGTTATCTAGCAGACCAGCTATTAGCCAGGTAGCGAAAGAAATGCAGAAGAGGCACTGACCAGTGGGAATGGCCAGTCACTGGAAAGAGAGGGAAGTAGCCAGTATTTAAGGAAAGAGTAGTTGCGTTTGGGAGAGAACTTGCAGAGAGGATTGGGAGAATACTTGCAGAGGACTTGCGGGGCACTTGCGCGCGATAATGATGTGACACCACGTCTGGTTCCAACATAGGACCAATATTAATTGTACTGATCTGTATTCTTGAAACGAACAATGGAAAGTCTTCTGCGATGATTGAGTAATTAGATTCTTCCTCTGTGAGTATCTGATTTCTATTAGACAGTGACACATTGGCTGAACTGAGTAGGTCGATGGTTAAATTGTCTAGGAAATCAACACAGGAAGAACGTTGCAATATGTGCCCACATTAGAATGCCGAGTCTACAAACGGAATAGGCAGATGCGACAAAAGGAAATAATAGTAGACCGGGCATTCTATATCACGAGTCACAAATAGCGGGAAAACTTAACCGGTAGAGCCGTGCAATTTGAGATGTGTGTTACTTTTAACTTGAGTCTAGACAACTGTTATAATTAATCCACTTAGTCAAAGTACATCTAACTGTTTGTACGAATTGCGTGCTCCCGATCACGTTCGACGTTTTACCACTCAAAAGGTGAACAATCATGCAGTGACACTGACAGTGTTCATAATTTTATTGAACTTAAATCAACGCAATTATGCCAGTGACAGCACCGGAGCGGTTTGTCGATTACAAAACTTGCGAATATGTTGAGATAATGCAGTGATAACATGCCTATATGTCGAATACATACCCCTCGTATATCCCAGTAGCCCAAAACGGGAGCCATGATGTGTGACAATCGAATACTTCGAAATAACTTTCAATACCACGTCTACCTCTTCGCTGCCGCGTGTTGGAAAGGATCTACTGTTAACCTTAGACCCAGTCGAGATGTGTCTACCGTAAAGTGCCCCATAAATGACAGGCGATGCCGCATCCACAATCCCCCATCAACATGGAAAATGGTTAACTCAATGGAAATGTTACTAATAATTCCCAGTTTCTGTGGAAATGTTAATGCAGTATGTTGACATTGAAATACTAATGTAGTAAACATTTCGGTTCAACTTAATTCCAACTGTATGCAATGGTGATGCCAGTGAATTTAATACTATTAATTTAGACTAAATTATTAGACTGATTAAAGGAAGTAAAATACACTTTTCAGGACAGGGTGCGCTTGTAGGTTGGGAAGCTAGAAAAATAGATGTGTCCGAGATGGTAAATAAAGAGACGGAATCTAGTTAAATGGCAATACTTCTGGTTATGTAATTAATAGGCCATAGGCCATATTATTAATAGGTATTGCAAAGTGCTGGTGTCTACTCACCTCTATCCATATTCATTCGCTCTCTTGGACCGGTCCGTGTATATACCGTCTTTTCCTTTTTCGTTTTGAAATTTGCGAACGAAAAAGCAAAAAGCAAACAAAGTTCGTTTTCATATTTGAAATACGAAAAACGAATACAATCTACTGTTCGCGGTATTGTTAGAAAAACAAAATAACAATAAAACAAACCGTTTTTCGTTTTCACTGCATCAGAGCGGAAAACGAAAAACGATTGCAGTGCAATCATGGATCCTACCGTTATTTACTAAACCTTATTGAATACTACGTAATGAAAATAGGAAAACGAGCCATTTTCCTATTTTTTTTAGTAATCTTCAAAAGGGTAATCGGTAAAACAGTTACCAAACCCTTTTCCCATTTCCACTTTTGCAAAATGAAAATAGATAAACGATAAAACGGTAAATGCTCACCACAAAAACGAAAAACGGAGTGCTGCGCTATTACGCATGCGCAATGGAAGTGGGCGTTTCGCAACAGTTACAAATTACACGTAATCCCAAGCCACCGATCGCAACGCTGTACGAAAATGGCCTCGACGCAGGGCATTTAGATTACTGGCCACTAGCAAGATAACCCTTGGACTTCGCCAATGACAGTGCCATAGCTTTCGTGGGTCAAATATAACACCCATACCCCTCTAGTGAAGTGTCTGCTGTCATATGAATTCACGAGACATGAAATATATAGTGTTCCTATGGCCGTTATGCGTGGGACAAATGCTATATTAGTTCTGCAAAAAGTTACAGCTAGGGGGAAAACAAAACTTAAATTAACAATTACACTTAAATTAACAATTTTATAAGAACTACACTTTGGTTTAAAACAAACTTCAAGCCACACAGAAAACAGATTTGTTTCATGTTAACCACTACCTTAATGATTCCGCGTCTACGCCTAAACAATATACCAATCACTACCGAATTAACAATCGGCTAAAACTGTCTTCATATTCGACATACAACGGCTCAAGTATTACAGGCAAACAAATTGTATAACTGTTCTTAGTACCCGGGTAATTCAGAACACCACCTTTTTGGCACCAGTAATTTCAGACACATAAGGTTCATACAATCAGCATAACTCTTTACAGAACTAACATACAGGTACACCCTGTACTTAGCTTTGATCAGAACAGCTTATTTACATGCTTATTGTAACCACGTATAGCTTCAGGGATCAGATCAATATGATCTATCAGGTGTGTGGGTCTTTATGACGTATGTATGACGTATGCGTACGTAGCCATGCTTCACTTCTATAATAATGTATTTTTATAACATTCTCACGTGCGGTGAAACGATGACAAGTGTGTTGCCAGGGGTGTATAATGTATTGGATAACATGTGGGGTCCTGTGCGCGTAGATTTACGTTGTTTGATCTTTAATGAACGAATAATTTCGCACTATCCTAACCACCATAAAGCTGAGCCCTTGAAATACCAGCGCTAACCAACAGCATCGTGAAACAATATTAAATTGAGCGCAACGTATATACTATTTATTAATACCATAATATTTTAACAAAAATAACATGACTTGGAGCAACATAATCCATGACCAGTGGACATAACGGTAAATGTCACAGCATGGAGAGAAAAAAGGAATAGGCGGTAATAAGGCATTGTGATTCCTCCTAATGTTTTACCTGCGTTTTAATGTGGCACGCGCATATATGTTTAAAATATAATTCAATTTTAATTAATTCTTCTACGTAAGTAGCACCCACACAAGTCCAACCTACCGACCCGACCATCCTCGCTGCGGCACTTGGGACATTGCGGGTTGGTCGCCCACCACTTTGTGACTGGCAGCAACACATATATTTATTTAAATGGTATTGGAAACTACTAAGGTGTTTCTACCCCATGAAAACAAATAAGACAGATGGGTGTGAAAAACCCAAGTTTATATATAGTCGCCAATTAATTTGTCACTGGAGGTGGTCCTACGCATATAATGCACATTTTCCTGTGAATACGCTGCCCTGTTGCTGATTGAAAAATGTAAGTTTGCAAGTGTATCACAACTAAAAATTATAGCTACGCAATCCTAAAACGTGTACAATTGGTAACAATCGTGATTATTTCTCTCACATCATGAATTATAAAGGCAGGCTAATGAATATTTCACCGTAGATTGGTCTCACAAAGATCTTTCAGGACATATATAATCCAGTCAATATATGGTTCAACATCAGACAAATTGCAACAGAAAGTTTTGTGACATTTTTAGATTATACTGTATGTTTGTTACCAGAAAAAAGTCCACCAAAATCCACTTGGTGGAACATTGTCATTTTTGCATGTGGTCGTAGGTCTCACTGAAATTTAGAGGGGTACACGTAATTCGTGTGATATAACTTATTTTCTCTGAGAATATTATAATTATGTATATCATTATTATGTATATCATTGGGAAGGTAATGCATTTAGCTGTGTCACGGTACCTAACTCATTTCAATGCAATTAATATTAAAGGCAGAATTGAATTCTAAACACATTTATAAATTATTCCAATTTACATGTAACCCGATTTTCGGCCTAGTCCAGTCAATCTATGGTTTAGCCTCAAACAAATTGTAATAGCGATCATTATGGCGTTTTTAGTTAGCACTATATGTCTGCATTATTAGATGAAAAATCTACAGAAATTCACGTGGTAGAACATTTTCATTTCTGACGATAATGACAAGTGTTCGAAAGTCGCTGCCGGTTATTTTTTTCATAGTAGGAAAAGGCGTTATTTAAGCTGAGTATTCTATATTTATTGCGCACTTTATACACATGATGTACACCATTGGAAGGGGTATGGATAGCTTAATACAAAGATATACATCATGTTTAATCCAATTTAGTAATAACATGAAAATCATTTTCTAAACACAGTGAAGCCCGAATTGTTGTCGCCATGGGGAGTAGCTTTGCGATCAACATAATTTTGCTTACATAATATATAATAGTCATAAACTTGTTTATTTCAACACAGGTTATGTCCTTAGCTACTTTTTCTAAATAGTACCAACATTTTCATGAACATGTTAGTATGTTCTTTATTTGGTTGATATTTTAACTCAGGTACTTATTCCAATATCAGTTATCTTTACCCAAACCATACGCTATAAAAAAAATTGCAGTGAGGTACATCCTTATTATTGCTTAACATGTAGTGTTATTTACTGGTACATGACACGTTCAAACACATTTGACACACCACGCACACACAAAAATACACTCAAGTCTTTTCTTTCCGCAACTACATCGCAACGGATTGTAGCTTGTCTTGCCAAAGCCAACAGCTTATTCGGTCGAATGCTGAAATAAATGTACACGTATGGCAGAATCACTCGCTGCGTTTGTCAACAAAGAAACAAGTATACAAGGCTGTCGTCGTCACTGCCCTATTGTATGGGACAAAGCAAGTAAAAGCAAGTACAAGTGCTTGAACAGTTCCACCAGCGATGACGGCGCTCCGTCACGGGATTGCATTGCCAGGACTATGTATCCAACAAAGAGGTCCTGGAAAAGGCAAACCTCCGAAGCAGACGGGGAGAAGCGTAGTCGGAGGAAAGATGATGAACCTTCAGGCCAAGCAAACCTTTGCACAACCTGCTCCAGAGCCTGCAAATCCAGGATGGGCCTCTGCAACCACTAGAATGCGTGCCCCCCCCCCCAGGGACGGGGATCTTCCAAGGGATCTTCACAAGCGAACAATTTCCCCCGCACAACGGATGACCGACAGCAAATGGGCTGGTGCTGCCGGGATGTCAGTCATCTTTGGAACGTAGTACTTGTCTTTGACAATCCAGTTCTAGTACGTGGCTTTTAGAGTTTTCTTGGATCCTTTCCACTGTTGATTGGCAGCAGTTGAAGTACGGGGTAGATGCTACATTTTCAATGAAGTGCTTGTACAGCAAACCATCAAGGTTTTTGCCAATGTTGCCACATTGGAAGCACACAATAGACTGTTTTCCCGCAGTAACCAATTCTTCAACTGTTGCTGTGGTAAGATATCTTAGCCCACAGCTGGGCCCAGATATTCTAACAAATCGGTGTCAATGGGGATAGGGTCGATTTTTTGTATGATGAGTTCAGTGCTGTCTAACGATCATTAGCTTAGCGTCCTCTGCATGAAAACAACAGCACCCAGCTTTCTTAAGTTCATTGCTCAGTAAGTTGATGAATATGTGCTTGTTGTCTCTGTTGGCCAAAAACTCCTCCTTTAGGGGGAGGGTAATGCTGATCAGCCGCCTTCCACAGCATCATTTAACAAGATATAACAAGATTGCCATCCAGAAAATTAAATCTAGATGGTATGTGGAAAAGGAAGCCATTTGGCTTATCGAGAGTCCAATACTTTTATCTACGTGTATCCCGCCCTTTTAAGGTATGTGTCGATTTTATTTTTAAACATATTCACGCTACTAGCACCAACACAATCAGGAGATAATCTGTTCCAATAATTTACAGTCCTTTGTGAGAATGAGAACTTTCTTATATCTAATCTACACTGCTACTTTACTAACGTAACTTCATGTCCTCTGGTCCTGATCACGTTCGGCGTTTTACCACTCAAAAGGTGAACAATCATGCAGTGACACTGACAGTGTTCATAATTTTATTGAACTTAAACCAACGCAATTATGCCAGTGACAGCACCGGAGCGGTTCGTCGATTACAAAACTTGCGAATATGTTGAGATAATGCAGTGATAACATGCCTATATGTCGAATACATACCCCTCGTACATCCCAGTAGCCCAAAACGGGAGCCATGATGTGTGACAATCGAATACTTCGAAATAACTTTCAATACCACGTCTACCTCTTCGCTGCCGCTGGAAAGGATCTACTGTTAACCTTAGACCCAGTCGAGATGTGTCTACCGTAAAGTGCCCCATAAATGACAGGCGATGCCGCATCCACAATCCCTCATCAACATGGATAATGGTTAACTCAATGGAAATGTTACTAATAATTCCCAGTTTCTGTGGAAATGTTAATGCAGTATGTTGACATTGAAATACTAATGTAGTAAACATTTCGGTTCAACTTAATTCCAACTGTATGCAATGGTGATGCCAGTGAATTTAATACTATTAATTTAGATTGATTAAAGGAAGTAAAATACACTTTTCAGGACAGGGTGCGCTTGTAGGATGGGAAGCTAGAAAAATAGATGTGTCCGAGATGGTAAATAAAGAGACGGAATCTAGTTAAGTGGCAATACTTCTGGTTATGTACAAAGGGATGACTATGTGATATGGAAGATAATAAATGGCCAATATTATATATATAAATATCTATATTATTATTATTAATAGGCCATAGGCCATATTATTAATAGGTATTGCAAAGTGCTGGTGTCTACTCACCTCTATCCATATTAATTCGCTCTCTTGGACCGGTCCGTGTATATACCGTCTTTTCCTTTTTCGTTTTGAAATTTGCGAACAAAAAAGAAAAAAGCAAACAAAGTTCGTTTTCATATTTGAAATACGAAAAACGAATACAATCTACTGTTCGCGGTATTGTTAGAAAAACAAAATAACAATAAAACAAACCGTTTTTCGTTTTTAACTCCTCCTTTAGGGGGAGGGTAATGCTGATCAGCCGCCTTCCACAGCATCATTTAACAAGATATAACAAGATTGCCATCCAGAAAATTAAATCTAGATGGCATGTGGAAAAGGAAGCCATTTGGCTTATCGAGAGTCCAATACTTTTATCTACGTGTATCCTGCCCTTTTAAAGTATGTGTCGATTTTATTTTTAAACATATTCACGCTACTAGCACCAACACAATCAGGAGATAATCTGTTCCAATCATTTACAGTCCTTTGTGAGAATGAGAACTTTCTTATATATAATCTACACTGCTACTTTACTAACGTAACTTCATGTCCTCTGGTCCTTCTATCTTTCTTAACTGAACAAAAATGTCTATCAATATTTTCATAACCATTCAATATTTTAAACAATTCTATCTGATCTCCTCTCAATCTCCTGGTCTCTAGTGTTGTTAAACCACATTTTTATTTCGTAACCAAGATCCCTCAGTTTTGGTATAATTTTAGTTGCTCTCCTCTGTACTCTTTCTAGCATATATATGTCCTTCCTGTGATATGGTCTCCACGCTTGAATACAATATTCTAAATGAGGCCTAACTATTGTTTTGTACAGCGGTATTATTAGCTCCTTTTCCTTATACGTTATATTTCGCCTAATTAATCCAAGGATTTGATTTCCCTTTGAAGCGGCAATACCGCATTGCTCTTAAACCTCCACATCAGCACTAATGGTTAACCCTAAGTCCTTTTCTGTTACAATAGTACTTAGTACAGAACCCCCATTGTATATTGTACATCTTCGTTCACATGTCCTGTGTGGAGGCATTTACATTTTCCAAAATTGAACAACATTTGACATTTTTCAGACCATTTTATCAATCTGTCAAGATCATCTTGTAAATGCTGTCTATCTTCATCACGTTTAATCCTTCTAAAAAATGTTGTATCATCCGCAAATTTCAACACCTTGCTTGTTATATCGTTGTCAAAATCGTTGATATATATTAAGAATAATATAGGACCCAGTACTGATCCCTGTGGTACCCCACTCAAAACTGATTTCCAGTTTGAAGCCTACCCATCAACTATTACCCGTTGTCTTCTATCAATTAGCCATTTTTCTATCCAGTTAATTAAACCATTTCCAATGCCATGGGCCTTTAGTGAAGCAGTAATGTTTGATGTGGCACATTGTCGAAAGCTTTCTGAAAATCTAAGTAGATGATATCTACTGGTGATCCCTTGTCTACCCACTTAGTGATATCTTCCAAAAAAACATAACATATTTGTTAAGCATGACCTCGCTTTTAGAAACCCATATTGAGATGGGTTTAACAAGTTATGTTTAACAAGAAAATCCACCATGTGATCTTTTCATCTGAAGATGTGCCCTCTGCACATAATCTGTGGGAGGCAACGCTATGATGCGCACTGGCTTCCCATTCTTTCTCCCACACTCATCTTCAGATGATGCTGTGGAAAGCGGCTGATCAACAAGGTCCTCTTCATTTGGACATTAACCTCCCACGCAGTTTGTGTGGGAGGTGAAGGGCGGTATTCCGTCACCCAGCTTTGACACTGGACCCTTGAATCCTCCAAGTCTGACTGTTGGAGTTGCCACGGCAATAATATCTCATGTACCATCTATTGCATGTGTACAGCTGGCGATGGGTGTTGTAACCCTCTCACAATTGGGGACATTGCGTATGTAATGTATTTGAAATTATCGCTCTTGAAAATTTTTCTTTTGGCATCAACATTACGGCTCTGGGTGATGTAGGTCTTTAGTTATGGTGATAATTGGTTTTGATGGGCGCCATCTTTAGAAATAGCGGATATATGAATGTTACCAAAGGTCATGTGTAACATATTTGAAATTGCTGATCACAATTTTACACATTAACATAGACATGATGACTTTGTGTGGCATAATTGGTAACATATTGTGAAATTTGTTTTGACGACCGCCATCTTTTAAAATGGCGGATCCGAAAGTCGGAGAAGGTCAAACATAAAATATACTCTGACATCTAAAATCCATGTTTTGACACAAAAATTAGGGTTGTAGGTGACGCAGTTGTTAAGATACGCGTAAACGTGATTTGGCGTCCATTTTGTAAAATGGCTGCCATTTCTTTCTTTTTTTAAATTGCCACCTCAGATTTTCTGTTGAGTGAAACACTGTAGGTGACATTCGTCCAAAAAAAACACTTGTATGCATGCAACCACTGTTAAGTATATGTAGTGATAACTATTTATCCTATATTGATCAGTCTTTATCAGTTAATACGTTGGCACTCGCAGGGACGTCAAATAATATTGTAATCTCGTTACTAAGACCATCTGCCACAGAAATATTGCAGAGAGATCAAACTAAACTGTTTTAATGCAGCGTTTTAGTGCAACTCGGTGTGTTACTGGGCCACCTTCTAAGAACAATGACATTCTGCTTGTCTCTGTGCAATATTGTCTGCAGGCAGCTTAGTTTCCTGTTGTATACACAGCTATGTTATAAATAAAATATTGTATTTGAAACCTCTGAAAGTACAGTATTAAAAATTCACAAATACCGCTAACACTGTGTTTGGTTTGTTCATTTTACAGTGGAGGTACTGACAATTTGGTGTCCACCCATACACACGCCACAGGCCAAGTGGGTTGAACAGACGTGGAATGCTGTAAAAAGTTTGCCTCCAAATATAATACCTACATATATCTAGGGTCATAACGTAAATGTAGATGGACAACCTTGTAAATAAACTACTGGAATTGTGTTGTTAGCTCCTAAAGACACATTAAACAAGTGTTGTAACTCTTTAAAATTGAATATTTTGCCCTTTTTGAGTGATAATGCTGGTTTGTGGCAGCTTAAAAATGAACAGGTTCATATCACAAATATTACATAAAGTAATGTCAGCAGTATGTAGATATTTAAAACAATTTTAAATCTTATAACCTTAGAATATGAGACTGAGGTTCTGGCAAGCAGTTGTTGCAATACAATAAAATATTTTTTTTACAAATATTCAAAGGAACCTTCGCTCAACACGTGTCTCAACTCATGAGATCGATGTAGGGCACAGAGCACAGTTGACTTTCCCACTGGTGACCAAGTTAACGTTTTGTCAGATTATAAGAAAATTGTACTGTGAGAAAAATATAAATTTCCTCACTAATATTGCCATCACATTGTAATAGGTATTATAGTTGAATACTATAGTTGTTTTAGAGTTACTACACTGGGACAGATACTTGATAAAAAGACTATCCTTAGCCACCAGATGGCACATGAACCATTCTTCATATACTTAGTTCTGATACATTCTCAGTCAGCAGTCATAATTACATTGCAATTGCATTTCTTGGATGATGTTTCAGTTTATGTAATCTGCTTGAACTAAATTTGGATACAGCAAGTGGAACGTAAAAGTGTTAATATTGAAATGTTCTACATGAAACGTGTCAGTATAATCATTGGTGTTTTGTATGTCACAATAACTTACATCTAATCATTTTTGTGACATCCATAAACTAAAGTTGTTTGGTAGTAGTTTGAGTGTTCAATAGTACATTGTAATATATGCAGTGTCAAGAAGTGTGATTAGGTTTAGTGATTTTCTTTATATCTTGCAAGTTGCCTGTTTTACATAAACATAAGTTGTCTGCCGTTTGCATTGTGTGAACATTGTGTGAACATTTGTTGTATCATCTACAGAAACAGACTTTAAGGGCATCCAGATGAAATCAGACGCTTCTTGTGCAAGTGAGTATCTTAACCAAATATAAACAGCAGACAAGTGATAGATGCTTAACAAGAGAATATTGTCATCTTAGACACAACGTAAGTTAAGATACTACAAATGCGTTCTCATATTAATACTACACACACAGGCACGCACGCACGCACGCACATAAATAGAATAACATTGACAAATATCATACAGTTTAGACTGTGTCGCGACCCAATGTAATAGATAAATAAAAGCTAACATGTAAGTAAGAGATAGAACTAAAACATCAGATGGCAAGTGAACTATGAAACCTATAACTTACCGAGAAACCAACATTTTTATTTCTATGTGTAACTTACCCTTCTGAGATATTTCTCAGTTTAGTATTGAAACCTGTTCACACAGCCAGCATTTACACAACCAGCAGATAATGTGTTCCTTTAATTTATATGCTCTCAGATTGAATACTTTCTTATATATATATATATTCTACAATGTTCCTTTACTATCGTCACTTCATTCCTCTAGCCCTATCTTTAGAGCATGCTTGCACTAAACAACAGCGTGTGGAACCTGGCTTACATTTAATGTGTTTGTTGTGACAAAGATACTATTTTAAGGAATTTGAACATTTCCAAGATTAAATAAAGTTGTGATTTTTGTAATATTCCGGCTAATCTAATTGGGAAAATATAAATACTATACGTGCACTGTTTACACATGTATATGTTACAAACATTAATACCACTTATATGGTAACATTCTTAATCTAGTAGACTACAAATAGCTCAATGTAATCATTTAGATATCACAATCATGTCAACTGAGTGAAGTAATAAAATTACATACTTATTTAATGTTCTTTTGTGCCTACTGTCGCATAATTAAGGCAGAGACGAGACATCTCAGACTTTCTCCTTCACAGTTCTTTAGGTTTTTTAACAAGATTTTAACAAGATTGCCACCCAGATAATTAACTCTAGGTGGCAGGTGGACAAGGAAGCCCTTTGGCTTATCGAGAGTCCGACCCTTTTATCTATGTGTATCCAGCCCGTCTGAGGTATGTGTCAATTTTATTTTTAAACATATTCACGCTACTAGCACCCACACAATCGGCAGATAATCTGTTCCATTCATTTACAGTCCTTTGTGAGAATGAGAACTTTCTTATATCTAATCTACACTGCTCCTTTGCTAATGTAAGTTCATGCCCTCTAGTCCTTCTATCTTTCTTAACTGAGAAAAAAATATTTCTATCAATATTTTCATAACCCTTCAATATTTTAAACACTTCTATCTGATCTCCTCTCAACCTCCTGGTCTCTAGTGTTGTTAAACCGCATTTTTTTAGGCGTATTTCGTAACTAAGATCCCTCAGTTTTGGTATCATTTTAGTTGCTCTCCTCTGCACTCTTTCTAGCATATCTATGTCCTTCCTGCGATACGGCCTCCACGCTTGAATACAATATTCTAAATGAGGCCTAACTATAGTTTTGTACAGCGGTATTATTAGCTCTTTTTCCTTATACGTTATGTTTCGCCTAATTAATCCAAGGATTTGATTTCCCTTTGAAGCTGCAATTCCGCACTGCTCTGAAACCTTCATATCAGCACTAATGGTTAATCCTAAGTCCTTTTCTTTTACAGTAGTACTTAGTACAGTACCCCCATTGTATATTCTACCTCTTCGTTCCCATGTCCTGTGTGGAGGCATTTACATTTCCCAAAATTGAACAGCATTTGCCACTTTTCAGACCATTTGATCAACCTGTCAAGATCATCTTGTAAATGCTGTCTATCTCCATCACTTTTAATCCTTCTAAACACTTTTGTATCATCCGCAAATTTCAACACCTTGCTTGTTATTTCATCATCCAAATCGTTGATATATATTAAGAATAATATAGGTCCTAATACTGATCCCTGTGGTACCCCACTCAATACCGATTTCCAGTTTGAAGCCACCCCATCAACTACTACACGTTGTCTTCTGTCAATCAGCCATTGTTCTATCCAGTTTATTATACAATTTCCTATGCCATGGGCCTTTAGTTTAAGCAGTAATCTTTGATGTGGTACTTTGTCGAAAGCTTTTTGAAAATCTAAGTAGACGATATCTACTGGTGATCCCTCATCTACCCACTTAGTGATGTCTTCCAAAAAACATAACATATTTGTTAAGCATGACCTCGCTTTAAAAAAACCATGTTGAGATGGGTTTATCAAGTTTTGTTTAACAAGAAAATCCACCATGTGATATTTAATTAGTCTTTCTAATAATTTACAAATCACTGATGTTAAACTCACTGGTCTATAGTTCTCTGACTTGTTTCTCGAACCTTTTTTGAATAACGATATAATGTTTGCTTCTTTCCATTCTAAAGGAACCACTCCCTCTTCTAATGACAAGTTGAAAACTGTTGCAAGCGGTATGCTAATTTGTTCTACAATTTCCAATAGTAGTTTGGGTGGAATACCATCCACTCCAGGTGATTTATTATCCTTCATAGCCCTTATTTTCTTAGCTACCATTTCCGGGGTTACAATTAATTGTCCTAAATAGTCTGAATCTGCCCCCTTGAACTTAGCCTCTGGTACTGGCAGTGAACTAATATCTTCCCTGGTAAACACTGAACTAAAGTACTCATTCAGGTCTTCTGCCATTAAGAATCCCTCTGATATTATATTTCCAGCACTATCTTCTAGAGGACCGACCTTATCTTGAACTTTCTGTTTGCTTCGAACATACGCATAAAAACTCTTGCTGTCATGTTTTATATTACTAGCTAATTGTTGTTCATAGCTTCTCTTTGAATTTCTAATTTCAGCTGTAGCTTGGTTAAGTGCTTCTTTATAACTGTTGTAGTCTTCATCATTTCCAGTACATCTATATGACTTCCACATCTTTTGTTTATACTTAATTTTTCTAATGGCTTCTTTCGATAAGTGTTTCTTTTTGGACCGTTTTCCTTGTTTTTTGAAGGGTACAAATTTATCGACTATGCACTTAATTTCACTCTTTAATATATTCCAGCATTCTGTTGCTGTCTTATTTTTCAGTGCTTTTTACTATTCCTTTCTGATTTTACTTTGATGGTAAAGTGTATCTGGTTGTGATCGCTACTCCCCAGTGGCTCACATATCTTGACATTGTCAACTAATTCATTCTGCCAGGACAAAACTATGTCTAACACATTCTCACCCCTGGTTGGTTCTAGCACATGTTGAGAAAGGAATGTATCTTGAACTAAAACTAAAAACTTGTGGTCCTCACTCCCCATACTCTGTAGAGATTTCCATTGTATATGCCCGTGGTTAAAATCCCCCATAATAATACAGTCCCGTTTGCTTACTTCCCTTATAGCGTTTTGTATTTTTTCATTCTCTTCTATGCTTATGTTTGGACTTCGATAAACTAACCCAACTGTTAACGTTGAGTTTCCTGTAACTATGTTACACCAAACAGCTTCTTCGCAATCTGCTTCTCTTTCTAATTTTATTTCATAAGCCTGAATAGATTCTTTAATATATAAAATAACTCCACCTCCCTTTCTTCCTATTCTATCTTTTCTAAACATTACATATCCTGTCAGTCCCAATTCAGCATCTGATATATCGGTGGTGGTCCAGGATTCGGTTATACCTATTATATGAGGGTCAATATCTTCTACCATAATGTTTAGTTCATTTCTTTTTTGTTTTGGGTCTTTCTCTTTTTGTTTCCCTTGGAGTTCCATCTCAAGGCTGTCTTGGTTATCACCATCCTTTCGCAACATAAGACCGACCCATCTCCCTCTGATGGCAAGTCATTCGTGTTACTCATGTTACTTTGAGGAAATCATTTGCGTTACTCATGTTACATTGTGGAAGTCATTCATATTGCTCATGTTACATTGTGAAAGTCATTTGTGTTACTCATGTGCACAGAGTTTCAGAAGTTGTAATAATCATATGGTAATGCTTTATCTGGCCAGTTTGCCCGGCCAAGTGCGACAAGTGTTCACAGTCAGGAGGCGTCATCACATGTGACATCTTTCAATCAAACTACATCAAAGACAAAAGCAAGATGTGCAAGAGTAAGAACATTGCTTTGCCTATAACTGTCACCCGTTGGTTGTACATTAATTTTGTTTAATGTGTTGACATTAGTTATTGCACAAAGCATGATTTATTGTACACGCATCTTGTTTTTCTCTCATGATAACCTATCCAGATGGTTTACACATATAACAATATGGTCACATCCCCTAACAGTATCTAACAGCACTAATCAGATGCAGTAATTTGTCAATCTACACCTGTACTTCCAGGATATCCAGTTCACTAGTAGTAGCCCATTGATGTTACAACAAATTATGGAACTGAGATCAGATGTTTTCTGGTTGTTGATGCTGTTCAGAGTCCTGTCTGTTGGTTGTTTGCAGTGTGTTCAGAGGTGACATTTGACCACTGCCGCAAATGCACAAACTCTGACAGCAATTATATGTGCAAGGCTTGTAGCCATGGATACACCTTGAAGGAAGACAAATCTACTTGTGTCTGTAGGTAACCTGCATTTAGTATTGTTGCTCTTTTATCAGAGAAATTTCTTATTTAACAAGATTTAACAAGATTACCACCCAGAGAATTAACTCTATGTGGCAGGTGGACAAGGAAGCCCTTTGGCTTATCAAGAGTCCGACCCTTTTATCTATGTGTATCCTACCCTTCTGAGGTATATGTCGATTTTATTTCTAAACATTCACGCTACTAGCACCCACACAATCAGCAGATAATATGTTCCATTCATTTACAGTCCTTTGTGAAAATTAGAACTTTCTTATATCTAATCTACACTGCTCCTTTGCTAATGTAACTTCATGTCCTCTAGTCCTTCCATCTTTCTTAACTGAGAAAAAAATATTTCTATCAATATTTTCATAACCATTCATTATTTTAAACACTTCTATCTGATCTCCTCTCAATCTCCTGGTCTTTAGTGTTGTTAAGCCACATTTTTTAGGCGTATTTCGTAACTAAGATCCCCCAGTTTTGGTATCATTTTAGTTTCTCTCCTCTGTACTTTTTCTAGCATATCTATGTCCTTCCTGCGATATGGCCTCCATGCTTGAATACAATATTCTAAATGAGGCCTAACTATTGTTTTGTACAGCGGTATTATTAGCTCTTTTTCCTTACACGTTATGTGTCGCCTAATTAATCCAAGGATTTTATTTCCCTTTGAAGCTGCAATTCCACACTGCTCTGAAACCTTCATATCAGCACTAATGGTTAACCCTAAGTCCTTTTCTTTTACAGTAGTGCTTAGTACAGTACCCCCCATTGTATATTCTACCTCTTCGTTATCTTGTCCTGCGTGGAGGCATTTACATTTCCAAAAATTGAACAGCATTTGCCACTTTTCAGACCATTTGATCAATTTGTCAAGATCACCTTGTAAATGTTGTCTATCTCCATCACTTTTAATCCTTCTAAACACTTTTGCATCATCTGCAAATTTCAACACCTTGCTTGTTATTTTGATCATCCAAATCGTTGATATATATTAAGAATAATATAGGTCCTAGTACTGATCCCTGTGGTACCCCACTCAATACCGATTTCCAGTTTGAAGCCTATCTTCTAGAGGACCGACCTTATCTCGAACTTTCTGTTTGCTTCGAATATACACATAAAAACTCTTGCTGTCATGTTTTATATTACTAACTAATTTTTGTTCATAGCATCTCTTTGAATTTCTAATTTCAGCTGTAGCTTGGTTAAGTGCTTCTTTATAACTGTTGTAGTCTTCATCATTTCCAGTACATCTATATGACTTCCACATCATTTGTTTATACTTAATTTTTCTAATGGCTTCTTTCGATAAGTGTTTCTTTTTGGACCGTTTCCCTTGGTTTTTGAAGGGGATAAATTTTTCGACTATGCACTTAATTTCACTCTTTAAGATATTCCAGCATTCTGTTGCTGTCTTATTCTTCAGTGTGTTATTCCAGTCTATCTTTGCTAAATATTTCCTTATGTCCTTATATTTTCCTTTGTGAAAATTTCTCCTGTACTGCTTTTTACTATTCCTTTCTGATTTTACTTTGATGGTAAAATGTATCTGGTTGTGATTACTACTCCCCAGTGGCTCACATATCTTGACATTGTCAACTAATTCATTTTGTGAGGACAAAACTATGTCTAACACATTCTCACCCTTGGTTGGTTCTAGCACATGTTGAGAAAGGAACTTGTGGTCCTCACTCCCAATACTATGTAGAGATTTCCATTGTATATGCCCGTGGTTGCAATCCCCCATAATAATACAGTCCCGTTTGCTTACTTCCCTTATAGCGGTTTGTATTTTTTCATTCTCTTCTATACTTATGTTTGGACTTCGATAAACTAACCCAACTGTTAACGTTGAGTTTCCTGTAACTACGTTACACCAAACAGCTTCTTCGCAATCTGCTTCTCTTTCTAATTTTATTTCATAAGCTTGGATAGATTCTTTAATATATAAAATAACTCCACCTCCCTTTCTTCCTATTCTATCTTTCCTAAACATTACATATCCTGTCAGTCCCAATTCGGCATCTGATATATCGGTGGTAGTCCAGGATTCGGTTATACCTATTATGTGAGGGTCAATATCTTCTACCATAATGTTTAGTTCATTTCTTTTGTTTACTATACTCCTTGCGTTTAAACAAACACATTTATATCCAGCTTCAGAAGAGTTTTCCAGACTGTTCTTTGCTGATTTATTTGTGCTGTCTTTATCTATGCCTCCAGTTTCAGGCTTTTCTGTAAGTCCCCCTGCGAATCTAGTTTAAATAGATGCAACCTGTCCCACTGTCAACAGATCGCAGCAGGTTCTCTGAGAAAACTGCTGCCCCCTTTCCACTAAGATGGAGGCCATCTCTCATGTACATATCTTCCCTCCCAACAAAGTATCCCTATAAATCTGTGAATCCCACCCCGTCTTCTTCACACATCTGCTCAACTAGTGTGTTGATCGCCATCCTCTTGCAGTTTCTATACGTTGCCCCCTTCCTCCCATTACTGACAAAATTCCTGACAGATTTATCTGTTCAACTCTTGTCTTCTTTAGCTTCCTCACTAACTGTCTATACTTCTGTACTATCCCAGTTGTTCCCTCCCCATCTGCATTATTTGTTCCTACATGTACCAGTATAGACCCTCCATTGCCATGTCCCAATACCTTCTCTACCCTGTCAGTCACATGTTCAATTCTAGCCCCCGGTAGACAAACAAAGCCCTTGCTCAGTGTTTTGTCCGTCTTTCTCATAATGGAGTCGCCCATAAACACCCTCTCTTTCCTCATTGCCCCCTCAACCACTGCCTTAGTGTTGTTCCTTCTTTGGTTTGCATCTGTCTGGTTGTTGTCTTTTCCCCCTGTCATCTTCTCTCCTGTCACATTCTCTTCCCATTCATTCTTTCCTGTAAATTTTTGTCTTGTCACCTTTCCTCCTGTCAGCATCCCTTTTATCGACATCTCTTCTATCACATTTTCTCTCACTTCCTTTTGTCCCTTTATCTTTCCTCCCATCTCATTTTCTTCTCTCCTCTCCCGTCCCATCTTCCCTCCCTCCTTCTCTACGGTCACTTTCTCCCCGTCACCTTCCCTCTTCTCAATCTCCTTTCCTCAGTTTTCTTGCCACTGCTATTCTCCTTCAGTCTTGCAGTATTCTCACCTCTCTCCCTGTTGTCTCTCTCCATTCAACCTGTCTCCTTTCTAATTCCCATCTCCATTCCCTTCACAATATCTGTCAACCTAACTTTCTCCTTCTGCAGACACTCCACCTTCCAACACCCAATGCACTGAAAGGTGAATCCTTCCTCCATGGTTTCTGCCCATGACTTCCCACAGCTGGACAATGCAAAATCTACCCAGCTGTGGCATTGATCGCACACCAAGTGTCGCTTTGCCTTGACTTTCCGCTTGCAAGGCGCCATATCCCTATCAGAATTTATTTAATAACTTAACTAACTTAGTCTTCATAAAGACTGTTTCCTGTGTACTACATCACACTTTATGTTACAGATTTCAATTACACAGCCGACTATTTATTCTATCATGAATGCTAACATTACCGGTACTGACTTAATTTAAATACAATCAGTTATGTTACATTATGTAGGTTAACAGGATTGGACATAGTTTATATAAAAAAAAAAAAATTATCTTTATATAATAACATAAATAAAGGTCAACTATGAATATATTAAACAATTTGTGCAATGTTTTTTGAACAGTACATGTCTTAGAAGCATGTATTACAATGTATCTTGTATGTTCTTACAACAAGTGACAGTCATGGAAGTGACAACTAATGACTGGCACTTATAATGGACCAGTGACATATGATGCATGCTTCAGTAGTAATATAATGTCTCTTGTATGTTCTTACAGCATGTGACAGTCTACGGAAGTGACAACTAATGACTGGCACTTATAATGGACCAGTGACATATGATGCATGCTTCAGTAGTAATATAATGTCTCTTGTATGTTCTTACAGCATGTGACAGTCTATGGAAGTGACAACTAATGACTGGCACTTATAATGGACCAGTGACATATGATGCATGCTTCAGTAGTAATATAATGTCTCTTGTATGTTCTTACAGCATGTGACAGTCTATGGAAGTGACAACTAATGACTGGCACTTATAATGGACCAGTGACATATGATGCATGCTTCAGTAGTAATATAATGTCTCTTGTATGTTCTTACAGCATGTGACAGTCTACGGAAGTGACAACTAATGACTGGCACTTATAATGGACCAGTGACATATGATGCATGCTTCAGTAGTAATATAATGTCTCTTGTATGTTCTTACAGCATGTGACAGTCTATGGAAGTGACAACTAATGACTGGCACTTATAATGGACCAGTGACATATGATGCATGCTTCAGTAGTAATATAATGTCTCTTGTATGTTCTTACAGCATGTGAAAGTCTACGGAAGTGACAAATAATGACTGGCACTTATAATGGACCAGTGACATATGATGCATGCTTCAGTAGTAATATAATGTCTCTTGTATGTTCTTACAGCATGTGACAGTCTACAGAAGTGTGCTGAATGCAAGGATGGACCAATGGCATGTGATACATGCTCCAGCAGACAAGACTCAGTGTGGAGGTGAGTGAATCAAGCGAACACACCCAATGTAGGATGTTCCTCCAGGCGACCTAACCCCACTATGTATTCAGGCTAGGGTGGGTGTAATGTACAGCATTGAAATCAAATAATCATAGTAATATGTATGACCTGCGTTCTTTTCTTTGTGTGGCATATGGATTAGGCATATTTCTTATAATAAAATATTTGCACGTCATAACCAAAATTTATAGAGTGCCTGATGCAGTTGGAGGTTTTGGGTAGCATCAGGAAGGTGCATTTGGAGGTTTTTAGTCCTTTGGCCGGGACAAGGGACACACTACTTGTGTGAAAAGGATAGTTAGCAGAAGAACTAACTTCAAAGCACCATTGCATCCATTTAGCCAGGCAGCAGTCACACTGTCCCAGTGTCTGCTGCTATGTTTATATAATAATTATATAGGCTTAATGATCCCAATACACCAATCTGTTGGCACAATGTCAGATAATGGAACTAGGTTAAACATCTTAACAATAACTATAATTAGTTCTGTGGAGCTGTTTTTTTCAGTGAACAGTAAACATGTAAACATTTTATTTCCATCATAACCCTTAATGATCTGTAACTATGATTCACCAAAAAACATGTTCTTTTATAGAAAATTTCAGTTTCTTTCTGTACCTGTCTACGTATGATAACCATTTGTCCGCCCTGCTCACAATAAACATCACATGAATGATAAAAGGAAGATCACTGCCACTTAACTTGTGGATTATTATTATTATAAAACTGCTCTGCTACTGCTTGGTGGACAGTAAGCTGCAACTGTCTTTGAGTTTGTTTACATTTTGACAAACTACTATTATATAGCACTAATTTTTGAATGAATCACATTTTGAGAATGCATGTCATTGTTTGCGGTGTAACTTTTGTATGCTTCATTTTCTGCTGCCACAAGTTGCATTCATCTGAAAGATTATTCAATTACCTATCCAATGATAATACATATGTTGTGGTGTTAGAAATATATAGCTTTGGTATATTGTACACGAGGGTTGTGATAGGAAACTATTGGACATTGCGACAGTGCATAGAGACAGTACGAGATGTTTCACTCAGTATATGAAGTGTGACTTACAGATACTTCATTTTGTAGTGCTATGGATTATGATGGGCCTCTCCATTAGCTCCCTATATATTTGTAAGTTAGGTGAGTAACACCTTCGAAGTGCTGACAGCAGGACACCGCCTTCGGTGAAGTCGAGACAAAAGTTTTACAAAGGCTTCAATTTCAAACATTCTATCACCGTCCAGCTGACCCATTTTTATTTTTTAGACTACCTTTTGTTCTAAAATAATCTGTCCTCTTAATTTTATACATAAAGACATAATCTGGCATAACTTTATACATTTTTGTAGCAGCACACTTGTACTTCCAGTGTATCATATATTTATCACTTGTTGTGTATTACACCCAGCTGTGGAGCTAAGATTCTCTGCCTGCTATTGTTTGATGGAAACTGTGACTAATCTGTAATTGGTCACTGGCAGTAGCTTGTGTCAACAGACAGCATTAAGCCACTAGACCCCTGTTAAACTGGACAGTTGCCTGTAGGTTTTAAACTGTCAAACAGTGATTCTACCTTTTGCTCTCAAATAATCTGCCCTCTTAGTTTTACACATAAAGACATAATCTGGCATAACATGATAAGTTTTCGTAGCAGCACATTTGTACTTCAAATGTATCATTGCAACATAACATAACATGGATTGCATGGAAATATTACATGTCATGCATGTAATATTTCCATGCAATCCATTTGCATATATAATGTAAAACTTTAACAGCCGTTTTCTTAATTTTCACTTTTTGACCACTACCATATGTTCAATGCTCCATAACTTTGCCAATTTTTGTAGCAGTCATAATTTTTGAAACCGTGTAAAGAACCCTACCAAACCTTTACAAGAATGTAAGAAAACAATGTTACAATTTTTTCGACTTATCACTCATTTGGTCAGCCGCTCCATAACTTCGCCAATTTTTTGATCACGTGATAATTGTGTATGTGTAGAATAGGTGTTGTGGATATATGAGGTGAAGTTTGGTGACTGTAGGTGTCCATTTCTTTGTTCTTTTAAAGTGCGGGCCTAAACTACAAAAGTACCCGTGGAGCTAAGATTCTCTGCCTGCTATTGTTTGATGGAAACTGTGACTAATCTGTAATTGGTCACTGGCAGTAGCTTGTGTCAACAGACAGCATTAAGCCACTAGACCCTATTAAACTGGGCAGTTGCCTGTAGGTTTTAAACTGTGTCAAACAGCGAGTCTACCTTTTGCTCTCAAATAATCTGTCCTCTTAGTTTTACACGTAAAGACATAATCTGGCATAACATGATAAGTTTTTGTAGCAACACATTTGTAGTTCCAGTGTATCATTGCAACATAACATACATATTACATAATGTGTGCCACATTTGAATGTTGTGCATGTAATATTTCCATGCAATCCATTTGCATATATATATAATGTAAAACTTTAACAGCCGTTTTCTTAATTTTCACTTTTTGACCACTACCATGTTCAATGCTCCATAACTTCGTCAATTTTTGTAGCAGTCATAATTTTTGAAACCGTGTAAAGACCCTACCAAACCTTTACAAGGATGTAAGAAAACGAATCACCAAGAAAACAATGTTACAATTTTTCCGACTTATCACTCATTTGGTCAGCCGCTCGTGCTCCATAACTTCGCCAATTTTTTGATCATGTAATAATTGTGTATGTGTAGAATAGGTGTTGTGGATATATGATGTGAAGTTTGGTGACTGTAGGTGTCCATTTTCTTGGTTCTTTCAAAGTGCGGGCCTAAACTACAAAAGTACCCGTGAGTGTAGCAGTGATTGGCCGGCTTGAATCGGCCTAGGCCCTAGCCCTAGGCTCAGGCTAGGGCCAGGCTGATGTTAAAAAAAGTCATAGAAATAAAAGCAACTAACGTATATGGCTACATTTGTCTCGCTAGACATAGCGTAAAAATTATATCCACACAGTAATTATCTGGTAGCAGGATAACACGTTTCTTATTTTTTGGATGAAGTTCAGATAATAAATAATATCCCCATGCCAGCAGCCATGGCATTATTTATTATCTAACGTGATATAGAATATAAGTATTAACAAAGTTATCATTTTTACTGTAACAGGGTTAACTATAATCAGTCCTAAGAAATAATTACATGATTGGAAATGTCAGTTATTCCACTATATCCTAAGCACAGCTGTATCACAGCTAATAAGTGTCAGTCCACCAACTGAGCTATCAGTGGCCTGGCTAGTTTATTTTCTTTAAACTACCTTTTACTCTCAAATAATCTGTCCTCTTAATTTTATACATAAAGACATAATCTGGCATAACTTTATATACATTTTTGTAGCAGCACATTTGTACTTCCAGTGTATCATATATTTATCACTTGTTGTGTATTACACCCAGCTGTGGAGCTAAGATTCTCTGCCTGCTATTGTTTGATGGAAACTGTGACTAATTTGTAATTGGTCACTGGCAGTAGCTTGTTTCAACAGACAGCATTAAGCCACTAGATCCCTGTTAAACTGGACAGTTCCCTGTAGGTTTTAAACTGTGTTAAACAGTGAGTCTACCTTTTGCTCTCAAATAATCTGTCCTCTTAGTTTTACACATAAAGACATAATCTGGCATAACTTGATAAGTCTTTGTAGCAGCACATTTGTACTTCCAGTGTATCATTGCAACATAACCTACATATTACATACTGTGTGCCACATTTGAATGTTGTGCATGTAATATTTCCATGCAATCCATTTGCATATATAATTTCAACAGCCATTTTCTTCATTTTCACTTTTTGACCCCTACCATGTTCAATGCTCCATAACTTCGCCAATTTTTGTAGCAGTCATATAATTTTTGAAACCGTGTAAAGCACCCTACCAAACCTTTACAAGGATGTAAGAAAACAATGTCACATATAGACGTATTAATCCAAAGGACTTCAGGGCCACTTGGCCCATTTTTTTTTTAATTATGTCACCCCGTCAAAAACATCTCCCAGACTATGTGCCTGTATTGCAGAATATATATTGCTGTGCACTTATGAACATGTATCCACTTCACTATTGTACTTGCCTTTTGTGTAGGCATCTATGATTGTTAGAAATGTCTCCACCAACTTGCTTGCTGTCATTGGTAAGAGGCATGTGTACAGTTGGTTCTGCTCGTGTCCACAGTGATGTGTTATGTGTGTGAACGGGCGGACTGCGATAAGGACAACTTGGACTGTGTCTCGTCAACTTGGACTGTGTCTCATCAACTCTGGCCAAGCCTGCTGGGTAAGTCAAAGTCATCTTTGGCAAAACTGTGTAATCTGTTTTCTTACAAAAAGTGTAAATCATATGATTAAATTATTATTATGTTTTTGTTGTAAATTGTGTTATTCTGATTTAAACATAGTCACAGTATGCAGTATTGATCACATTATGTAATCATTATAGTTCTTTTGGCCAAAGGTGGCTCTTGTGTTTACATCATTATATGTCAGAAGACATAGTCCTGCTTGTTAGGATTTTTTTAATTTTCAAGGGTATAGTGCTATTTGTTTGGGCATTCTGTACAGTGAGTCTTACATATTTTGAACTTGTTATGCCATACATCCAATTTCCATTGCATGACTATTCTAAGTCTCAGTTGGGTTGCTTTCAAAGTAATTGCAAACTTTTCACTACAAATTTATTCAACAATAAATAAGATTGCACCTTAGGTAATGAATTTGGGCAGTAGTGTATGTTAGGTAGTTGGTAGGATATATAGGAAATATTGCACATAAGTGCATTGAAGTATGTTGTCGTAACCTTAGGTGATAAAACAATTAAATAGCATATATAAACAGACCAGTTTTTAAATTCCAGCATCTTGGTTAAAACTTGACAACTTAGACACATCAATCAAAAAAGCCTGAATTACAGACTAGTGTCATGTTGCCAATGCAGTTGGGTAACAGAATATTCCCATTATCACATGTATTGTTATTCTGTATTGTTGCTCTCCCCTCTGTCCCTAAAAGCTGGGATGAGGCTGGCATCGATATGGGTTATTTAGTTTTATTTGTTACATTGCTAACGTCTCTACCACCCGTCTCCACTCCCTGGTCCCTTGATCTCCACTTCGTCCCAATCCAACCAAGTCTGTCTTCACACAGTCCTCCCATCTTCCTCTTCTCCTATCATCTACTCTCTCCGTTAACCGTTCCCTTCCATTCGTTCCATGTGTCTAGCCAATGTTCACTGACTCCTCATTAGCGTCCTCCTAAAGCTCTCTTTTCACTCCTGCATTTCCTCCAACCCAGTATTGCATGTGTACATATTTGTTTTTCATATTAAACTGATACTGATTCATTCACTTTGTAGGAATGCAAACGATGCTGCATCACCAACAAATGCAACGCCGATAACTTGAATTCAGCCTGTGGGTTCTGGAAGAAGGTCAATCACTGATCCTTGTGGTATTCGACTGATTACCTCCTGCCAATTTTAAAATGTGATATTTACCCCTACTCATAAGTGCCTGTACAGAAGAAATAAATGTATGGTTTACAAATGCTGATGTACTGACAAAAGAAGAACTAACTGGACTAAAACGTAAAATAAAAAACCACTTAACTCCACCACATGTTTATAATAGCAATATCAGAAGTAAAGCCTACACATTTTAAAAGACAACTTACCATGCAGGAATACAACTTGGAATTGTATTATATGGAAACTGTGAATATGAGTGAAGGCAAAAGCAGGGGGGTGTTCTTGTTTATTCACAATTCTTTGGAATTTCAAGTACACCAGTTTGATGTTGAGTTGAATGAAGCACTGTTTTGTATTTTGGAACTCAAACGGAAGGATACCCTTCTCTTAGGCTCTTTTTATAGAAGCCCTAATAGCTCCACTGAGAACAATGAGAACCTTAAGAAATTACTGTTGAATGTGTTGACACTGTTTGGCATGTTATATTGTGTCATACTAGTGATACTACTAATACTATTGAAGTGGCTTCCTTGTCCACCTGCCATCTAGAGTTAATTCTCTGGGTGGCAATCTTGTTAAATCTTATTAAACTGGTGGAGTTTTGACTGACAGCGTTTTGAATTGTGTTTTACACTGATGTGGGTTTTCACGGATGTTCATTTTGACTGATAAGATTTTGACTAATGGGATTTTGACTGATCAAAATGGTTTTGAACTTTGGATTCATGGGGTTTTAACTGCCGTGGGTTTTGACTGATGGTGTTTTGAGTGATAAGACTTTTTTGGATGCACTTTTCCTTATTATGGGATTTTGGGTGATGGGGATTTTGACAGAGTTTAAGGGGGTTCCCCATGCAACCAGCTAACCACAACTTACACAAAAAATTCACACACACATTATCATGCACATATTCAGACATACTGTGTGCAAGCACAGTACTTAGAATCATTAATTTCTTACCTGATGCGGACGTGACCATGAGAGGTAATTCAACATTCCGACATCACAACTCCACACGGGAATACCCCGTTCTGTTGCCTAAATTTATGAGTGGTGGCTCTCACATTAGCGGCATATTTATAAAAAAAAGAGTAACATTTGTAAACCTAATGCTGGGCATACACTGCTAAACTTTTGTTGGGTGTCGTCTATTTGATCAATAAGAAACCATGACGTCTCTGTCAAGATTGTGATTTTAAGAACTTAACATAGGTTGGTAGCATCTGTGAAAGACTGCATTTAGGGTTACAATGTAAAGCTATGGTTGGCTGACTGGTGTTAGGGTTGCCCTGTAGGCCATTGATGGCTATACAGTGGTTATGCAATACTGTGAAGGAACTGGAGTGGTGACCTAAGGTCAGATTTTAAAGAACCGGGCAAATATAATTATAGTTAGGGTAGACAGGGAGGATTGTCGAATACAACGTGTAATATTTATAACATGATTGGCCATCCATATGAATAGATATGATGATACGGATGTAGGTTTAAAAGGGATAATATTAAGGTGTATAGAGATGTCATTATAATGAAGATTTTATACTTGTTGATTATCACCTATTGGATGGTGTTGAAATTGTTACAATGGCGTCAGCATCAGCAGGGGTCACATGACTGATGCTAGGTATAGGGTGGAAGTACTGAGATTTGAAGGTAGAATAGAACAGACGAATCCAGAACCCGACAGAGCAAAGAAATGTAATCTGGTCTCTTCTGTAGAGAGAAACCATTACGGTGCGGTTGGCAAACATGAAGTCTATATACCCAGTGGTGGCTTTGACGTTGAATTTCTCCATGCATATATAGAGTAGAAGAAATACCAGAGGTATGTACAATATATTATGAGTGAATCAGTGTGAATGTTAGATTAGAGGTATTGGCTTAAACATGTGGTTTTTACATTGCTATAATTGTATCAAAGGGTGTGGTCAATAATAACGGAATATGGTCAGCGCAATGATACTGGTATCTCGAGATTTAGGCGGGGTGGTGAATCATCGCTCTGTTATGTGAACGTTAGATAGTAAGAAGAAGCGAACATAGGTTGTATTACAGTGTCACACATAATGGTTATTGGTGTATAGTTTGTTAGGATTTAGAATATGTAAGGTGGTGGGGTTGTTATTACTAAAGGGATATTGGGTCCGGATATGTATATATCTACTGCAAACAATAGGTTACATATGTTTGTGTGTAAGTGCTATGATGTCGGTGACTTGGTAGAAAAACATATGATATGAAGGGTGTAGTTTACACACCAAGGAATAAGAATATTTTATTATTATAGTTATCATTTATTGTAGTGTTGGGGCAGGGTGAAGTCTGACAAAGTGCAGTCGAGGGCGGTAGACGCAGAGTAACACCTCGTGTAACAACAGTGCAAGAGTAGACGTGTTACGCGACAATGGTGAATTCACACCCGAAGAGGGAATTCCCAATGAACCGAGTGAGAACTACTTCGCTCGACTACTGAGGGACAAATTATTATCAAGTTGACGGTGTTGACGGAATGTGGTATCGTTCATTATAAACATTATGTTCTCGCATCTCTACATTGCGAGTGCCACGCAGACAGCCGTAGGGTGTTGAACTTTTGAGCCTATATGGCAAATATGTTATAGAATCTTTTGATGAAATAGTACAGGATTGAAGAATTGGTCAATCCTTGTGTACCTATGAAATGTTATGATAGAGATGTATGTACGTAAGACTTTGTATAATAACAGGTTAGGGAGGCTGACAAGTCTTCCTTGAAGAATCGCTGTATTGTGTTTTGTTGTTTGGAAGATGGGCCAATAAATTTGGAAAATTCTTTAATTGTGTATAATTACTTCCCTTCTGATATATCTCAGAACCCGGATATTTATTAGCAATTTTTGTTGGTGCGATTAAATTTTCGAATGATGAATCGGTTCAACAACTGTCGTACCAGTCAAATCAACATGCAACTCGAGTTTTGTTGAGTTGCTGACCGTCATACATTGCATGACTGATCAGCTTTTAGTTGATCAAACAGATGAATGGCAACAAAAGTTTAGCAGTGTATGCCCAGCATTAGTGGTAATCTATGGGCAGATGTTTTTCGTTGATAGAAATGCTGTTACATTTATTTTCATTCCTTTATTATGATTTCCATAAGTGTGTATAACCAGGTACTCTTCTATATATAGTTGAGTGGGCTGAATATTAACTGGTATTCTGTAACTAATCATATGTGATAGATCACAATGGTTTGGACCGTATAGTACATTTCACCAAACTAAGGAAAAGGAGGTGAGAAAGTACTGAATTTGTTTTTTGCATTTTTAGAAACAAGAAATAATTCACAAAAAGTACGTTAAGGTCTGAACCAATGTGGCACTTCACTTATATATATATATAATTATATACATAACCGTGACAAGAACGTCACAAAATGACATTTAGACAATACTAAGCAATTATAACATAACATTTTCTAAGAAAAATAAATAATTTCATGGACTCTCACAAAAGTATGTCTACTCACATTGCACGCCATTTCGTTTCCGGACCAGCCAGCCCATAATTGTATCAATTCCCATCTTCGTGTCATAGGTTTTCCTGAGGTTGACTTCGTGGCTCCAACCAACCGGTAGATTGCAACAATTCTCTGATGATACTTGGACTCTCGTCTTTTTCCCGTCAAACCATGTCACTCTATCCTGTCAGATCTCCATGTATCCTCTCTATCATGTCTACATGGTTTATACCTCTTAGAACCTCCATAACCCCGATATAATTCCATATTTTCTCCACGTTGTCTGAAGGTCTTGTGATCTGAGCGGATCCTCCTTTCCTGTCTCCACGGATCTTTCCGTTCCAGCTCCAGAAGATCATATCCACTGCCATCAGGATAACTCTCAAAGTAATGCCGACTGCTTATGTAAAGATTATCGCTTTGTGTGTTTTCATTGTGTCTGTATACTTTGCTTCGAGATGCGTTATTGAAATCTGTTAGCATTTTCTTTGGCATGGTGTGGTTTGTAATCCTGTTTGTGGCATGTCGTGATGGATTCAAATCAAACTAGCCATCATCGATGTCATGATCACTGCCACACTGACTTTCAGTTGAAGAGGATATAAGAATCCTTTGAACAAATAATACAATCTGACAGCCAAGTTAATTTTGATCCTTACGTGTGATTAAACGGGAAAGAACACTTCTACGTATTGTATAATTCATGTTTTCCCCAAAAGTATTTCACCTGAAACAAAGAAGACATAATCATTACATGCCAGCAATATCACATTCACGGTCACGTCCGCATCAGGTAAGAAATGAATGATTCTAAGTACTGTGCTTATATATGTGCATGATAATGTGTGTGTGAATCTTATGTGTAAGTTGTGGTTAGCTGGTTGCATGGGGAACCCCCTTAATCTCTGTCAAAATCCCCATCACCCAAAATCCCATAATAAGGAAAAGTGCATCCAAAAAAGTCTTATCACTCAAAACACCATCAGTCAAAACCCATGGCAGTTACAACCCCATGAATCCAAAGTTCAAAACCATTTTGATCAGTCAAAATCCCATCACTCATTATCCCGTTAGTCAAAATCTTATCAATCAAAATGAACATCCGTGAAAACCCACATCAGTGTAAAACACAATTCAAAACGCTGTCAGTCAAAACTCCACCAGTTTAATAAGATTTAACAAGATTGCCACCCAGAGAATTAACTCTAGATGGCAGGTGGACAAGGAAGCCACTTCAATAGTATTAGTAGTATCACTAGTATGACTCAATATAACATGGCAAACAGTGTCAACACATTCAACATGAATTACGTTTAATGAAATAAAATAATATTTACCTTCAAATGTGTTGTGAAGTTTGATGATGCCTTTGAAGATCCTGATATCACTGTAGCACAATGCTTGCATTTTCCTTTATAATTCCCCTCCGTATTGGCAGGTACTACACTTACAGACGGTTCAGCCAGACTCAGAGAAGTCTTCATCTGAATGACCCCAGCTCCTGCCACCGACCAGATTTTACAAACAGTCCAGTCAGTTATGCTGTGTAAACTGTACATGAATTCATTGGCAGACTGGCAGTCTTCACTGCCTTTGTTAGGCTGTAGGAGCAGGTCTAACACAAAAGAAGCCAGTATTACTCCAAAGTGTAGATTCCTTTGAAGTCCAAGTATGGGTAAATGGGGTAATCTGGAAATTCAATTGAAATGTTCATTTGTAATATAAAAGTAAATTACTATTACATTGCTTTCTATTATTATTATTACTATTACATTGATATTTTGCTCAACCTATTTCTATTACTTCACTATTTGTAATCGTTATTATTACTATTACATATTATTATTACCCCAGGCCTGCTCTGAAACCTTCATAGCAGCACTAATGGTTAACCCTAAGTCCTTTTCTTTTACTGTAGTACTTAGTACAGAACCCCCCATTGTATATTGTACATCTTCGTTCCCATGTCCTGTGTGGAGGCACTTACATTTCCCAAACTTGAACATTTGCCACTTTTCAGACCATTTGATCAACCTGTCAAGATCATCTTGTAAATGCTGTCTATCTCCATCATGTTTAATCCTTCTAAACACTTTTGTATCATCCGCAAATTTCAAAACCTTACTTGTTATATGATCATCCAAATCGTTGATATATATTTTAAGAATAATATAGGTCCCAATACTGATCCCTGTGGTACACTACTCAAAACTGATTTCCAGTTTGAAGCCTCCCCATCAACCTATCTGTACCCGTTGTCTTCTATCAATCAGCCATTTTTCTATCCAGTTAATTATACCATTTCCTATGCCATGGGCCTTTGGTTTAAGCAGTGATCTTTGATTTGTCGAAAGCTTTCTGAAAATCTAAGTGGATGATATCTATTGGAGATCCCTCGTCTACCCACTTAGTGATATCTTTCAAAAACATAACATATTTGTTAAGCATGACCTCACTTTTAGAAACCCATGTTGAAACGGGTTTATGAAGTTATGTTTAACAAGAAAATCCACCATGTGATCTTTAATTAGTCTTTCTAATACTTTGCAAATCACCTATGTTAAACTCACTGGTCTGTAGTTCTCTGACTTGTTTCTCGAACCTTTTTTAGTCCTTTGGCCGAAGGTCCAAGGGACTATTGCCATCACTCTGCGTCCGCCGTCCGCCGTTAGCTGCCGTATCTCAGAAACTGTTCAGCAACTTTTTCTCTAATTTTGCATAGACATATCTTGGGGTACTGCCACTATGCACGAGAAATCTGTATTTGATTGAATCATTTTAAGGACTCCCTAGGGCCTCCAAGGACCCCAAAACTAATAAAAATGTAACATTTGGCCTATTTTTTTAAAAACTGTTCAGCAACTTTTTTCTAATTTTGCATAGATGTATCTTAGGGTACTGCCACTATATACAAGAAATCTGTATTTAATTGAATCATTCTAAGGGCACCTAAGAGGCCCCCCAAAGTGCAGAAGGTTTACATTATCTAGTGATGTGGTTTTGAGAAGGGCCCTTGAGACCACCCCCAACATTAGATGTTGTGTATTGTTCCACAAAATCTACAGCTGTGACTAATCTCTACAGCCCAGTCCATTGAGACCTTGACTAATCTTTAATTGGTCACAACACCCAGGCAGAGTAGACACACTTGACCCCTGTTAGACTGAACAGTTGTCTAACACTTTTAAACTGTATCTTCAAAACTATTGATTTTCTATAATTGGAAGTTGTGTTTATTTTGATGTTCATTTAATTATTATTTAATGGTGTGACTGTGGTGTCTATTGGTTAAAGATGTATTGTCTGTAGAAACCTGCAGGTGACAAACATAGAAAATTAATATTCTTTCACCTGTAGGTGACAAACATAGAAAATTAATATTCTGGACAACTATAGAGTGAAATATCCTACACTTTATTTATATCAAATGCATTCTACTGTTCTGTTTACGCTTGCCATGCCTTGTGTAGACATGGTACTGTGTAAATCAATTGTATCAATATAGACTAATAATTACAGATTCACAATATAGTTGACACCTGAAACAACCAAATGTCAACCATTAGAAGAGTTGACATAGTTAAGGCACAATAAAGCCTTTTGTGTCAAGACAAATACAATTCAACCAATACCCCTATCTGAACACTGCCTGTTCTTCACCTATTACATTCGCTTTGTTTAGGTATGTGGTTCTTTTTATAGAAAATTTTAGTTTCTTTCTGTACCTGTCTATGTATGATAACCATTTGTCCGCCCTGCTCACAATAAACATCACATGAATAATAAAAGGAAGATCACTACCACTTAACTTGTGGATTATTATTATTATAAAACTGCTCTGCTACTGCTTGGTGGACAGTTAATTAGTGGATCAAGTTCAAATACATCAGCACGTTTTTCACACCTGCATGGTAGTTTAGGCTCAGTAGTGTGCTGGCAGCTACTAAACCTATAGGCTTGTGTGAAAAGGATAGTTGGCAGAAGAACTAACTTCAAAGCACCATTGCATCCATTTAGCCAGGCAGCAGTCACACTGTCCCAGTGTCTGCAGCTATGTTTATATAATAATTATATAGGCTTAATGATCCCAATACACCAATCTGTTGGCACAATGTCAGATAATGGAACTAGGTTAAACATCTTAACAATAACTATAATTAGTTCTGTGGAGCTGTTTTTTTTCAGTAAACATGTAAGCATTTTACTTCCATCATAAACCTTAATGATCTGTAACTATGATTCACCAAAAAACATTTGATTAATAATTACCTACAGGGTTGTTTGATTTATGCCGGGCAGAAACTGTTTCTGCCCGGCAGAAACAGCAACAATAGGAAATACATGCCATTGATAGGCAAACGTGTTCTTTTTATAGAAAATTTCAGTTTCTTTCTGTACCTGTCTACGTATGATAACCATTTGTCCGCCCTGCTCACAATAAACATCACATGAATGATAAAAGGAAGATCACTGCCACTTAACTTGTGGATTATTATTATTATAAAACTGCTCTGCTACTGCTTGGTGGACAGTAAGCTGCAACTGTCTTTGAGTTTGTTTACATTTTGACAAACTACTATTATATAGCACTAATTTTTGAATGAATCACATTTTGAGAATGCATGTCATTGTTTGCGGTGTAACTTTTGTATGCTTCATTTTCTGCTGCTACAAGTTGCATTCATCTGAAAGATTATTCAATTACCTATCCAATGATAATACATATGTTGTGGTGTTGGATATATAGCTTTGGTATATTGTACACGAGGGTTGTGATAGGAAACTATTGGACATTGCGACAGTGCAGAGAGACAGTACGAGATGTGTCACTCAGTATATGAAGTGTGACTTTCAGATACTTCATTTTGTAGTGCTATGGATTATGATGGGCCTCTCCATTAGCTCCCTATATATTTGTAAGTTAGGTGAGTAACACCTTCGAAGTTCTGACAGCAGGACACCGCCTTCGGTGAAGTCGAGACAAAAGTTTTACAAAGGCTTCAATTTCAAACGTTCTATCACCGTCCAGCTGACCCATTTTTTTAGACTATCTTTTGCTCTAAAATAATCTGTCCTCTTAATTTTATACATAAAGACATAATCTGGCATAACTTTATACATTTTTGTAGCAGCACATTTGTACTTCCAGTGTATCATATATTTATCACTTGTTGTGTATTACACCCAGCTGTGGAGCTAAGATTCTCTGCCTGCTATTGTTTGATGGAAACTGTGACTAATCCATAATTGGTCACTGACAGACGATTGTGTCAACAGACAGCATTAAGCCACTAGTCCCCTGTTAAACTGGACAGTTGCCTGTAGGTCTTAAACTGTGTCAAACAGTGATTCTACCTTTTGCTCTCAAATAATCTGTCCTCTTAGTTTTACACATAAAGACATAATCTGGCATAACTTGATAAATCTTTGTAGCAGCACATTTGTACTTCCAGTGTATAATTGCAACATAACATACATATTACATTCTGTGTGCCACATTTGAATGCTGTGCATGTAATATTTCCATGCAATCCATTTGCATATATAATTTCAACAGCCGTTTTCTTAATTTTCACTTTTTGACCCCTACCATGTTCAATGCTCCATAACTTCGCCAATTTTTGTAGCAGTCATACAATTTTTGAAACCGTGTAAAGCACCCTACCAAACCTTTACAAGGATGTAAGAAAACAATGTTACAATTTTTCCGACTATCACTCATTTGGTCAGCCAGTGTCACATATAGATGTATTAGTCCAAAGGACTTCAGGGCCACTTGGCCCATTTTTAAATAATGGTATAATGTTTGCTTCTTTCCACTGGGTCATTCCACGTCAAATCAATCACTCAAAACATTGCCCGACTTCAATTTTGATGAAATTTAGCACAGTGGTTGGCTCACACGAGAATATCAAAGTAAAACAAAATATGAAATATAGGTCAAGTTATATTGAAGATCTTGGTCACTGAACTTTGACCCAATTCACATACCTACCATTACATTGATGCCAAGAACTCTGCTGTTAATAAAGGTAGAAAGCAACTAATACATCATTGGAAAGACAATAAACAGGCGCACATAGGTATAAAATAAACTAAAAAATGTCATGTAAATAAAAATAACAGTTTTTATAATTTGACCTCAGATACCCGAAAAATGTATCCTCCGATTTTTGTACAGTATCCTATACTATTGCAGAAGAGTTCTTGAACATATTAGAGTGGGCAAATAATAATGTTCAGAGATACATTAAATTGAGTACACCTGGGTGACTTACCTTTGGTCTATACAACAGTGGATGCAACATTGAATTTCATTAGTTCACCTTTTTCAGATCGCTTAAGGTGGCTACATCGGCTATTATATGCTTCTTTTGAATTAATCATTTCTAATATAAGTTTTGAAGATAAGCTAACCATTTTTTCTCAGAGTTTGCCTCAGATATTATACAATACTCCAGACCAAAAATAATTGATTTTGTTGTTGTTTAGATATATATTTAAATGTGTTTAAAGACAATTAAAAAATATGTCAAAAATCACCTTGAAATGGCATTTTATTTCATTTTGAGAAACTCCCCAAAAGAAAAATGTGTATGGTTGTAAGTACAAACATGTTATTGACATTCAAACGGGTTTTTATTGTAAACAAATGCATATTAAGTTTGATACAGCTTCATAAACATTTTGCTACAATGTTGAAAGACAACAAAAATCCGTACTGCATTTTTGGCACGACCCCTTCACCAAACATAAAACCATCCTGTGCAATTTTGGATAAACACAAGTCGAGTTCTTATGCCAAGTTATGGCTTTGTAAGTATTGTAGTTTTTATAAAAAAAAAGTTACATTAAGTAATACTTCCTGGTTGTTACCAATAATACAACTGTCACCAGATGCTTGTTTTTTGCTTAGAAATGTGTTTACTGGCATGTGGCTTATTTCAACACAATTTGACAGACACTTCTATTACTGAGATTTCCCCCCAAGGTTTTCCCGCCAAGTTGTCTCTTGATATTGTGTTACGAAGGGCCATGTGTTGAAGTTGTTGTGGTAGACAAAGTTAATTGACACCTGCTGGGGTCAGTCACATGTCATTGCAAATGGCAGCTGAGATTATTAGAGAATAAACAAAACTAAGGCCAGTTTTTGGTGATTTGACAGCGTGATGTATTTAGGTAATTATAATACAACTGCATAGTGGCATTATAATAACCAGACTATTATGATCTGCATTCATAGTGAATGGATTTATGTTTAAACTGGGATGACGCACACGTGATCTTCACTATGGAAACATCGTCAGTTTCCAAGAATCTGAAGGGACTTTCCACAGACACACTAAAAATACTAGTTTGTAAAGGACTGATTGGTGACATATGGTGATGGTGCCTTGGTTTTATTAATAGTACACATGTTCATACTGACATCTATTAATGTTCTATGAAGAAAAAAATAAAGAAATCAACTGACATGATAGCCGGTGCAGCTACCTTAACAAGCTGCTAAAGGATACCTTATAATGAAATGAGTATATACTCACATGCTGTAGTCTCTCTCTTAACATATTCAAATTCTTTGCAAGGCCTCATATACTTTTTCTGTGTCCTCTGGATACTGTGTCGTGGTGATGGTCGACGTGGGTGAAGGAAGTTCAGGTCAGTCTCTTCATCAGCTTGGATAATATCCATTACATATGCCACCCACCAGTTTCCATCATAGATGGCCGTCAGATACTCTTTGATATCGACGAGACTGAGACCATCACGCTGGGCTGTCACAATCTCACTTCTTCTTATGGAACGTGTGAAATATATTGCTACTTCCAAGAGATTAATTGATAATTGCTTGAAGAAGTGTAGCTTCTGTGTTCCTGCTATTGTTTTCACTCTTCATACAGCTTGCAAGAAGAGTTATTTCTTCGTAGTACTCTTCTGTGGTCGAAAAGTAGATTTTAATACAGGAATATGGGCTGATGCACATTCAAAGAGCTGCAAAATGGTGGTCATATAATGAAGGTCAAGATCAATGTCATCATTTATTATAGAAACTTCTGATTATGTACAACTGGGAATGCAACCCAGTCCATGGTAATGATACACTGTACTATTATTCTAGAAATACCAATGGGGTCATTCCATGTCAAATCAATCACTCAAAACATCGCTCGACTCCAATTTTGATGAAATTTAGCACAGTTGTTGGCTCACACAAGAATATTAAAATAAAAAATCTAGGTCAGGTATATTATTGAAGATATTGACCACTGAACTTTGACCCAATTCACATACTGACAGTTACATTGATGGCCATAACTCTGCTGTTAATAAAGCTAAAAAAGGAAGTAATACATCATTTGAAAGCCAATAAACAGGCACACATAGTTATTGTAAAATACAAATATGTAAATACAAATAACATATTTTTTTTAATTTCACCTTTAATCTCAGATACCCAAAAAATGTATCCTCCCATTTTTTTTTATTTTTTACAGTATCTTGTACTATTGCAGAAGAGTTCCTGAAATTATTAGAGTGGGCAAATAATACTGATGTTCAGAGATACATTAAATTGATTACACCTAGGTGACTTACCTTTGGTCTATAGATCAGTGGATGCAACATTGAATTTTATTAGTTCCCCTTTTTTAGATCACTTAATAAGCTGCAAAAGGGTACCTTATAATGAAATGAGTGTATACTCACGTGCTGTAGTCTCTCTCTTAATGTGTATTCAAATTCTTTGCAGGGCCTCATATACTTTTTTGTGTCCTCTGGATAGTTTGTAGATCCAACCAGTGTCTGTTGTCGGGTGAATATGCGTTGGTATATCACCCACATGAACATGAAGAGTGTCACTGTGTCATGGGTAGCAATATGATGGAGATGGTCCATATGGGTGAAGGAAATTCAGTTCAGCCTCTTTATCAGCTGGAATAACATCCATTACATATGCCACCCATCAGTTTCCATCATAGATGGCCGTCAGATACTCTTTGATATCCACAAGACTGAGACCATCACACTGGACTGTCACAATCTCTTTTCTTCTTATGGAACATGTGAAATATATTGCTACTTCCAAATCATTAAGTGATAATTGCTTGAAGAAGTGTAGCTTCTGTGTTCCTGCTATTCTTTTCGCTCTGCATAGGGCTTGCAAGAAGAGTTGTTTCTTCGTAGTACTCTTCTGTGGTCGAAAAGTAGAATTTGATTGCAGGAAAATGGGCTGATGCAAATTCAAAGAGCTGCTGATGAGGTTTTTCTGGAACAGGTGCCCAATAATGGTATCATGTATGTTACAGTCAGAAATGACAACATAACTAACATGTGACACACAGTCATTACCAGCTTCACAATAGTAGCAAACAAATGGGTGCAATGTTGCCTGTGCATTATTCCAAGGGAACGATTGTGCCTCATCTTGCAGGACGAAAAAAGTAGTTTCCTGCAAAGTCACAGACAAGAAGAAAATGGCCTGGCTGAAGTGATTCACGAGTGTCTCTTAGACATGAAGACTGCTATCTGCTTATGAAATCGTGCCACAGCAAGATTTCAATTGGGTGCAGAATTCATGGATCAAATCATCTGCACTGATTTCCATGGTTGGTAGTGTTGATCGATCAGTAGTTATCCATTTTTTAAATTCAGTTTCGTTGATTACCTGGCTGTCAAATGTAATCCGTAGTCATTCATTCAAATCACTTGAGTCACCACACACATTTTTGCAGAAAGCATTCATGACTTGGTGGACTACATCGTAGTTGTGAAAGACAATGGGTTGTAGTGAACCAGTGGGGTGTGATCATTTTTGGTAAGTTTGCCGAGTTTTGCACCAACCATAATTAATTTTCCATTGTGATGAATTGTGCAAATGCAAAGTTACAAAGAACTAGTAGCTTTTGTTTATGGACTCGTTCACCATGAACAAAGATGGAGACAAAGTCTTTTCTCTCATAGAATAGAATAGAATGCTTTCACCAACTGGATGGTTTCAGAGGACAGGCTTTTTCCTGGTTTGGGATCTGGATCACTCATGATGCCTTTCTCTTTCACTAAATGTTTTGCTCTGTTTGCAATTAGGTTTGATGTGTTGAAGACGGTTGCTGTTTTCCGGATGGTCCAACTCTTTGGGATCACGGTCAATAATTTGATCTTTTTGTTTCTCTTGTCTGTTTTCCGGAATTTGTCCTTTAACTGTGCCATCATTTCACCAAAATCTTTCTCACCGGAAGTAGCTGTTTTCTCATGTTCAAAGCATTTCTCAGGTGCAACTAATTTTCTCTTCATCACCACTGCTGTTAATTTTTTGCATCTTTCTTGCAGCATAGGATTCCTTGCCTAATTTCCGTTTTGAGAGTGGGGATTCACCAAAAATATCCAATGATTCATTGAGTATTGACAGTTCATGCTCTTCAAAAACTGTTCTTTCTTGATCAGATATTTGGCCTTGATCAGATTCTTGGCCAGACATTGGTGCGAATGAAGAAGCAGGTGATGACAAAGTTACTTCAAGAAGTGATTCCAGCTTTTCACAACATTGTCTGCACAGCTAATGTTGTGTGGTCAAACCCAATGTTAGTTTCTTGAAACCAGTTCTGCAGAAACATTTCGCAAGTCTTTTTTATTTATTTTGTCCGGGTGCTATTTTAGTGGATCAGTACACCGTCACTAGTCACTAGTAGACTTGATGGTTACAGGCTGACTAAATAGTTATTTCATAGCAGTTTCTGTAGTATCACGCACATGTGCAATGAATATGCATGAGTCTCATATATTATCTCTCAGTCAAATAAAACTGCAATCATCACACATGAAGCTGAGCAATTGTCAATACAATTCAATTTGTAATGCTTACCATATGTAATATGCAATCAAATTTGTTCATTTGTAATGTTCGAATGTTGCTCTATATGCCACCAATCACATAAAATTACCGACATAGTAGACATGTACATGTGCATGATCTAGTCCCTCTGGTGGCTTATTACATAACAATAATCCATGGTGTATTGACTAACAATTATGTAATTAGTAAGTATATATATATATATGGATTTACACAGCAGAGGTAGTACTGTATCTTTGAAGTGAGTTATCCTGTGCCATCCTGGTACAATTTGTCATCCCCGGGTGTACTCAATTTAATGTATCTCTGAACATTATTATATGCCCACTCTAATATTTTTATGGATACTTCTGCAATAGTATAGGATACTGTATAAAAAACAAACAAATCGGAGGACACGTTTTTGGGTATCTGAGGTCAAAAGTCAAATTATGATATTTTTATTTACATTATACCTATGTGCGATTGTTTATTGACTTTACAATTATGTATTGCTTGCTTTTCTAGCTTTATTAACAGCAGAGTTATGGGCATTATTGTGACATTCAGTATGCGAATCAGGTCAAAGTTGAGTGACTTATATCATCAATAATACTTGACCTAGATTTAAAAAAAATTATTTAGATATTCTCATGTGCGCCAACAACTGTGCTAAATTTAATCAAAATTGGAGTCGGGTGATGCAAAAATGGCCTAAAAGTGATTGATTTGACATGGAATGATCCAATGATATGTTAATTAGATCCACAAATTCACTGATATTTTTTCAACCGTTATTGTGAACATATAATTTTTAAATAGTTCAGAATCATTCCATCAATGCGTCAAAATGAAACCTACAATGAATGTATCTAAACAGTATCATTCATCATCCGACCATCCATCTATCCATTATCAGAGGTTCAATGGTTAGCATCCTGCCATCATTGTTTAGGCAGCCACCCTCGCTATTGCACAATGACGTGCAATGAAGGCGTGCCCTGCAGTTCTTTCAATTGCCCTTGCACGTTTCATGCAGCCACCATGTTGGAGGAGGGCACAATCCATACTTGCTTCGGCGAGAATGGTCCAGAAAGGAAGCCATTGCTTGCTGCGCTCATCCTGTTACCATCCCTATTGACCAAACACAGCGATTGCCTGGTGGCTAGCGGTTGACTGCTTCCAGATGAAAGAGGCTTGGAACAAGTACCTCTTCATATGTTCATAGAGGGCGGCCTGGGTCATTGACGACTGCCATTGGAGAAGAGTTGATGCCTTGCATCGTTGACAGTTGCAGAACCACATGTCTTGCTGATGAGCACATTAATTCGCTCAATGCACTGCATGTGAACTGAGCGAAGGACTACGGATCTGCAGTCAACGAGATCATCGTCTCTCTAAGGCTTGGTGTACTGTTCCATGCAGTCCACTACACAAAAGTTTACAATAATGTGTCATATGTTGTTATGATATGTTAGCGTAAGAGGGCGACAGGGTAGGGTTAGTCCCGCAAGACTTCTTGGATCGAAATGGAATGATCATTAAACATCTACCAGAAAGTTGGTAATGAAATGTCTGCAATATGTGAATGTTATGTATGTCTGTCTCTCTTCCTCACCATCATTCTCCATTCCTCTCTCTCTCTCTCCACCTCTGTTTCTCTGCCTCCCTCTTCCTCTCTCTCCCTTGCTCTCCCTCTCTCTCCATCGCTCCCCTCTCTCTGCCTCGCTCTCCCTCTCTCCTTGTCTCCTTTCTCTGTGTCACTCTCTCCCCCTCTCCCTGTCTCTATGGCTGATGTCTGTCTTGAGAGACCGTGTCATCTACTGTTCCTTGTTGTGACTGCTCAACTGATGTGTATTTGCTAGTTGTAGAATGTGCGGCTGACTGCTCCATGTGTTCTGTGGCAAACGTCTGTGACAATGACTCTTGCAAGTCACCCTTAGTTTATTACAGTACTTCAAAGACATGTAAAGGTATGTATTGCATTCTACAGTGTTTGATATTAATACACGTTCAACTTCAACATTGGTTATTTGTTGTACGTTATGCTGGTGGTGCAACACCACTAAACAAAATGGTGTGTTGAGTTTGCAGTGATATCCTTCCCTACTCATAAATTATCGTGGGGAGTCCAACGCAAACAGCTGCATTATTAGCGGAATAGCACAATGCACTCACAAAAATTAAAATGCTGTGCTGCAAATGCATATCGAAATCTATATCACACAGTTAATATATTCTACATTGGAGAACAAAGACGAGCTGTACGGTGGAAACATATAAATGTTATCCGGTTGCCTTGCAGATAAACATGCAGCCTTCTTGCTGTATGTCGCAGTGGATCCAAGTGCTGCTGAGACGTCGCAGTGTTTCTGTGAACCACATACAATTCTGGGTGTAATGCCAAGTTCTTCTGCTTTCAGCTTGTGCTGACATCTGTGATTCCTGCACCATTGCTGATCAATGTACGACATGCTCGTACGGTTATGTTTGATGGCACTACATGTTCAAGTAAGTGGATTACATTGTTGTGTGCAATACACCGTCTGTATTATTCACGTCAAAGATAAGTGTAAATATTGCAGTCTGTGTGAGAGCAATAAACAGACAACAACGATCACACTGTGAATCAGGCAGATGTGTCTAAAGATGAGATTCTACTCCCATGGTTAAATCGTACCAGAATAATTTTTTTGTATTTTTGGATACTCGTCTCACACTTTAAACATACCTGACCCTAGAAGTTCTTACAACATGACAAGGAAAATATATAATTTATACCTGCCAACTTTTTTGTTGAAATCCGGGAGATTCCTGAGGGGTTCAGCATGCTTCCCATATATCTCGGATCTTGACATAGGAAGATTGGGGTGGGTACTGTTGGAGATTTTTTGGTTCAGCACCTCTTGGCACATCTCCCATGGTGTCGCACTGACTCGAAGACGGGGGGTGTTGTCGGAGATTTCGAGAGAAAATCCGGGAGATTTATCAGTATTCCGGGTGACTCCCAGATTTCACGGGAGAGTTGACAGGTATAATAATTGATTAGCTTAGCTGTATAAATCCAAGCAGCATGAGGGAAAACAAATCTGTGCCGCCCGACCTAATATCATGCTGTCAAATTACGGGAATGTTTATTTCTTATTGGTCTGAAGAAATTTTTGTTGACATCTTCACAGCACAGATCAATGCCTCCTAGTTGTCTTGAACATTCTTGTTCACAGGAATTTGTTCTATTCTCCAATCATTTGCACCTAAATTTAATGCACATTTTTTACACAAAATTAATTTTGTCGTAATGTTGAACACCGAGAATGGACCCAACCCCAAATGTGCAACACTTGGATCCTACCCCTCTTAAAATGCAGTTCATTTTGAACTGAGCCCATCCCAAGTTCCTGCATCCCACCAGCCTTGATAGATTGTAACAGGCCTATAGTCGGGGCTTAATCTTATAATTGTTCACATCTTTCCACAATCACCATTTTTGGACCAGCGTTAGATATGGCCGTGACATTTCATTTTTCCATGGGAGCCAAGCTGAGCCCCCTATGTGTCGGTCATATGGGACAAAACCAAGATGGCCACTGTCCGGAGAAAGGTTGTGCAATAACTCAAGAACCAAAAGTAGTAGCACCATAAATGAGACCACTTTTAGGCGTTTTCGAGAATAATGAATTCATTTCCTGTGTTTTCATCTGGTAAGTGACATGCCGTATGTCATCTCTGCTCAGTCCAAATAAGACCTCTTCCATACAGAGGATGTACAAACACAATTCGTCTTCTTGTTCCTCAGAGAAGATGGTTCTAAACCCCCCTGCAAAATATTTTTTAGCACTGGTTATGATTTTGTTCTTATTCTCAATGCGATATCGCAGCGTTGACCAGGGCACATTGAATTCTTTCGCAATCTGGCAATATCCAACACCCCCCTTGTTCCACAGCTCAATAGCCAGTCGCATGTTTTCATCACTCCATGACTGTTTGTTGGTTTTCTTCCTATAACGTCTCACCATTGTGCACCTGAAGCAAATACGCCAGCTATTAGCCTAGATCAGTTGCAGTGTTGTTTAACCTATAGGCTAATGTTATGCAACGTGGCAAAATGTGAGGCCAACATAATACAGTTTAATGCACATTGAAGCAGCGATTGATTTATGTGCGGTAATTATAAATAATCATCATGTAGTATCTAATATCAACGTTTCCAGTAATACCTGCACTAAGCAACTGACGTATCTAAATGTATTACATTGTGTTACATATAACTGCCGACAAACGGGGCATGTCTGCACAGTGTGTGGGGTATGTCAACAATGTTTTATTTCATAACTATTTACTTACGGAACTCTAATTAAATAGAACATGCAAATGGTCGATTTGGGGGTTAGACACTACTGTTTGACATGATTCCATTTCCAATAACCAGATGTTATGCGATGCGTCAATAATCGGGTGTGCGGACACGCCTCGAGATGCGGACATGCCCCTACTTCCCCTACATCTACGTCATTAGAAGAGGGAGTGGTTCCTTTAGAATGGAAAGAGGCAAACATTATACCGTTATTTAAAAAAGGTTCGAGAAACAAGTCAGAGAACTATAGACCAGTGAGTTTAACATCAGTGATTTGCAAATTATTAGAAAGACTAATTAAAGATCACATGGTGGATTTTCTTGTTAAACATAACTTGATAAACCCATCTCAACATGGGTTTTTAAAAGCGAGGTCATGCTTAACAAATATGTTATGTTTTTTGGAAGACATCACTAGGTGGGTAGATGAGGGATCACCAGTAGATATCATCTATTTATATTTTCAAAAAGCTTTCGACAAAGTACCACATCAAAGATTACTCCTTAAGCTAAAGGCCCATGGCATAGGAAATGGTATAATAAACTGGATAGAAAAATGGCTGAATGACAGAAGACAACGTGTAGTAGTTGATGGGGTGGCTTCAAACTGGAAATCGGTATTGAGTGGGGTACCACAGGGATCAGTACTAGGACCTATATTATTCTTAATATATATCAACGATTTGGACGATGATATAACAAGCAAGGTGTTAACATTTGCGGATGATACAAAAGTGTTTAGAAGGATTAAAAGTGATGGAGACAGACAGCATTTACAAGATGATCTTGATAGGTTGATCAAATGGTCTGAAAAGTGGCAAATGCTGTTCAATTTTGGGAAATGTAAATGCCTCCACACAGGTCATGGGAATGAAGAGGTAAAATATAAAATACTGTTCTAAGTACTACTGTAAAAGAAAAGGACTTGGGGTTAACCATTAGTGCTGATATGAAGGTTTCAGAGCAGTGCGGAATTGCAGCGTCAAAGGGAAATCAAATCCTTGGATTAATTAGGCGAAATATAGCGTATAAGAAAAAAGAATTAATAGTACCGCTGTACAAAACAATAGTGAGGCCTCATTTAGAATATTGTATACAAGCATGGAGGCCATATCGCAAGAAGGACATAGATATGCTAGAAAGAGTACAGAGGAGAGCGACTAAAATGATACCAAATCTGAGGGATCTTAGTTACGAAATACGCCTAAAAGAATGTGGTTTAACAACATTAGAGACCAGGAGATTGAGAGGAGATCACATAGAAGTGTTTAAAATATTGAATGGTTATGAAAATATTGATAGAAACATTTTTTTCTCAGTTAAGAAAAATAGAAGGACCAGAGGACATGAAGCTACATTAGTAAAGGAGCAGTGTAGATTAGATATAAGAAAGTTCTCATTCTCACAAAGGACTATAAATGAATGGAACAGATTATCTCCTGATTGTGTTGGTGCTAGTAGCGTGAATATGTTTAAAAATAAAATCGACACACACCTTAAAAAGGCGGGATACATGTAGATAAAAAGTATTGGACTCTCAATAAGCCAAAAGGCTTCCTTGTCCACCTGCCACCCAGAGTAATTTTCTGGATGGCAATCTTGTTAAATCTACATATAATATGATGTAATTAACGAGTCGTGAATTAGATACTGTGTGAGTTGTATTAATTCAGAGATATAATTTACAGTTGTGAATCACTCATATAATTTATACTTCTTGCTTTCAGTCTCCACTTCAATGCCATCTTTGGTGAGAGAGCCGCCGTCACACATCTCCGTCACAGCCTCCAGTCGTTGAGACAACTTAAAGCACTAGGGTAAATACAAGCTTTGGTGACAACAATGTCACACAACAGTTGAAAGATGTAACATTGTCAAGTAACTTATGTTGATGTGAGCGTCTGTCGTGGGCCGTGACACAATTAATAAGAAAATGTTTCTTGTTGACAGGATGGCAGTGTTGCCTCACAGACGACACATTTGGGACGTGTGTCGGACAATCCGGGATGCCTGTCCCGGGTTGACACATTTCTGGTAAGAGACGTACACGTCTAGTTTGATTAAATAGTAGAATTTATAAAAAAAAATTAGTAGCAATCCTCTATCTTATGTTATGTAATTGACTACATTTTATCCCAACATAAATAACCCCGATATGATCACCCTGAAACTTACACTTTGTTGTGGCTGATCGAGTTTATTTCTCAGTTGTTTACTTTTTAACTTTTGTACAAAAATGTTCCATCAAAACATCGCAAATTTGTGCGACTCGATGCGTCAAATCAGTTTTTTGTCTTTAGTGACATTTTGTATGACTTGTTTTAGTTTTGATGTTTGCGTCTATCTCAAACAATTAACTTTAACAGCCGCCGAAATAAAAAAGTTTTGACGACAATTATAATTCAAAGGTTTGTTTACAATTTATAAATGTTGAGACAAGTTGCGGCAAATTGACATCGTCTGTAGATGGTCACGTGACGGAGACGCTGAGGGTACGGAAGGGGTTAACCCTCATGTAAGTAAGCCCTTTTATATATGTGTGTTGACATTGACACGACACGTGTGTCAGTTCATGTGTCACTAAATTAAACACACCTACGTGACAAACTTTGACAGGTGCACCACTAATTTGTCGTCTTTTAGAAGATCACCAAAAGTGGATCTGTTTCATGGTCAAGTTACAATTACAAAGCCCACGTTTCTTTACAAATCCACGCATAATTGGTGGTAAATAATTATACCGGAAGTTGTAGTCGTAAAGTTAGTGTTGTTGTAATTGTGGCTTGTAATGAGTGTAATCGACGACAGTCACTAATTATGTTCCAGTCTCTACGGCTGTTCTCTGTCACGTGACACCTGCCGTCATCTGGAGGACGAGTTTGGTGACAGAGTATTGCTGGTAAGTAGATAAATTAACTTAGTCCTGGTCATTCACCCTCCTTTCCCCGGTTTACCCCGCTTTGTCAAAGAGAACCCGACCCTTGTTGCTCGGGGGTTATAACCTGCGATACACCGACGTCATATCAGGGCAGTGACTTTATGGGTCTGAAGGCCCCAGAAAGGGTTCAACTCCCGAAAACGCCGTTAAATTATGTCGCAGTGTCGCCGGATGTGACAAATGTACCCGTATTGTGTGTTTGTGTTTATTTAGACAGTCGTTAGTTAAGTTGTGGCGTTATAAACTGGGTAGCCATGACATTTACCCCTCGTGTTGTGTACAACGGATTGACCCAAGGTCAGACTGACTCTTGTAAACTCAGCCTTAAATGTATCACATTGTAGCAACAGTCGAAGTCAACGCAGCTCAAACAAAGAAACATTATATCTAAATCATCCACACTTTGTCAACAACAACTGTCAACACAGACCAGAAAGTGTGTTTTATCAATCTCAAACAACATGGACTGGTCTCGTCAAATATTAATATTAGTTTACGTGGTAGAGACATATTAATATATGATATATTTAATCTAAATTATAGAAACATGTTTTTGTTATCAATATTTTTATATGAAGGAGTCAACTTGGATTGTCTTCATATTCGCATGTGTGCACGAGTGATGCGTGCGTGCACACGTTTATACATATTGCAGTCAATGATGGCAGAACTACTTGATGGGTTAACTACATAAATCAGTAAAGTGTTATCTTCTGTTGTTAGTCTGGTCAACACAACTGACCGTGACACTGCCTGCTCGTGACTTCTACCTCCATTACGTCACAACTTACGTCTAATCACACTTGCACTTGACCTCTCTGCTTATGCTTTTTTGTCATAAATATATATATATATATATATCTTATGGAAGTTAATTTTGCCGTGTGTATTTTAGTTTATTTCTTACTGTTAGTGTATTGTATTCCTTATTCTTAGCCTAGCAATTTGATTCCACACTTAGACAATACTATTATTATTGGATACAGTTGTGTTCAGGGTTGGCACGTTTCCGGGAAAAACAGGTTTTAGACAGGGCAGTGAGAAAAACCGGGAATAAGTCCATAACTGAGATTACCATTAGCTAGTTCCTAATTAAACCTAGTCCATTTAGAAAGATAGTTAATACCCATCTAAAGCAAACAGGTTGACTAGTTACTAGTTCAGGTGTATCCTTGTATTTGTTTAAAACATGAAGTCGACGAGATGAAAGAGTAATTGATCAGTTAGTAAATAAATGTCATTGTCACTCTCACAAGGGACAGTGCCAAGTACTGCTAAAGAAGTATGCTGACTGAAGTCAGACAGCCTGACCAGTATTGTCAGGTGCCAATTTGCAATCTGTTTAAAGAACAAAGGAAATGCTGAGCTCTGGACATTGGCACCCTCTCAGCAAACATTAGTTGTGACATTGCCAGCCACACCATGCCTTGACATTTAGACTAAGGAACACTGACAGGCTAAGGCTAAGGACCTGCAAACAGCTGTAGCCATTGTCTCTATGAGCCCCAAATCAGCTCCAACTTAATATTTGAACTTGTAGTCTGCTGGGATCCTCTGCTGGGAAGCCATATACCCCAGTATCAGTAGACCGGACTAGACATAGACATTATGTCAGGCATTCTGTTCATGAAGCACTGGTCAGTTAGCATCATGAGTGGCAGAGGTGGAAGACCGGCTGACAAGATATGGCAATTTTTTCATACAATTGAAGAAGACGGCAAGGTGAAGAAAGCCCAATGCCAACAATGTCAGGCATTTGTGAGTCCAAAGGCTGACTGACTTAGGACTCATCTCAACAAATGTGTGTGATTAAACAGGTAACTACCTATGTTTGTCACCTTGACAGGATAGAATACATGCCATTTTTATGGGCCAGAAACTATCGGCAGACCAACAGGAAATCGCCAGACAACTGCTAAACATGCAGCAACCAACATTGCTTCCACTGATACTGGCTTTCCATGCAAACACCTCCCCATTAACATCATCATTCTTCAATGAGTCATGTGTGACATCCATGTCTGGGGCTGTTTGGTGGAAATGTTTGAAGAGCGCTAATGCCAACAATGACATTGGAAAAGAACTGTGCAATATTGCAATGCGACTGCTCATATTGTCTACTAGTTCTGCATCAATCGAACTTTGGCATGCTTCAGACGAAGCTACAAAACCGCCTAGGTCTCACGAAATCATTAAAACTTGTGTCGTGTTACCGTGCACTTCGTGCTAGCACTGAGTTATAGACTGGTAGAGCCACCAAATCCTACTGACACTATGACACAGATGCAGTAACATTACAACAGAACTGTATCAGGCTCCAGCTTGATTTCAGCTTTAATATAGCATGGTGAATTAGTAACACATAGAGATAGCAACACTGCCAGTACATGACAGCCAACTGAATATAGTTTAGAATGTAATGTTTATTATTGTTTTCAGTCAAACTATAATTGTGATTGTTCAGTAATGACCAGTGTTGATTTATATCTAATATATATATATATACATGCATGTATGTATGTATATATATATATATATATGTATATATATTCATTCTGGTGATGGTACAGTAGCTTGTATTGAAAGGGAGCTTCAAATATAATCCTTTTAGGAGTTTTTCCCAGTTATCCCGGTTTTTACCACTATTTGGGGTTTTTCCCAGGACGGGTTTTACCGGTATTTACCGCCCGGTATTTACCAGGGTGGGAAAAACGTGCCAACCCTGGTTGTGTTTGATGTATATACAGTGTAGTATGATTGACGTGTCTGAATGTACAAAGCCAAACACAGTCGTAATCGACATATATTTAATTCTACGTATTTATTATGGCAGTAAATTAGCAGTCTCTAAATGAACGCTCACGGGAAAGAAAGCTCAATTATTCACTTGTAGTTATTTTGTTTAGATGTTTAAGTTATCATTAGCACTAGATAAAAACGTGTTCTGTATATAAAAGTTTCATTCCGATACATGACTTTATTTGGTTTGTTTGTAGGCACTTCAACAAAACCTTTCCAGCTGCTTCCTGCATTCACAGAAAGCTAATCATGTTAAATTTTTTCACTGGCACCTTGTTTTCTTTTTTGAAATTTGATCAAATTTATGTAAATTTCTCGATTTGATGACAGCTGTGTTTACTTGCTGTTTTTCATTGAAGGATGCATTTTTGATGATGTTCTTAGGTTTAAGTTAGTCTGTTTTTGCTGTTTTAAAGAATGAAAGATTATTTTTTGTTTAACTATTTATTGTGTCTCGTTATTATGTGTTATGCTGTGTTACGTCTTCATGTGATTTTTGTGAGGTAACTATTGGCAGATGTTGCTAATTTATGGTAAATATGCAGCTACTAAATTTTATGTACTCCAACATTTGTATAACCGGTTAAATTTTACATAAAACGTCATTGCTTTGGAATGTTTAGAATAGTTTTTTTTTTATAAAAAAATAAAACGTCAAGCGATGTTTAAATTTTTAATTTAAATTAAACATGTCACAAAATATTTGCGTTACAAGGAAAATGAGATTTTTAGTACCGGGTATATACATAATAATTGTTTGTATTTTTAGCATTAAATGAGATATTGTACCGGGTATATATTTAATTGTTTGTAAATTGTTATTTATTTGTTAATATGTGTATGATGTATATTGTATCATTTTATCTGTAAACATTGTTATTTAACATAATTACGTTGACCATACACCCATTGTCTCGGTGATGTGGTCCAGAAGGTATGTCACCATTCCATTTAACAAGTGTCAACGTATTGGTTGTTTAATTAACTTAGACTGGTTAAAGTATATGCAGTTAGTTGTACCATAATGAGGTAACTTGAAGTGTACATACTTCAAAATCGTTCATATATATTTGTTTTACTTTAAGCCCAGTTCAAGGCATGGTGTTTTGGTAGATACCACTCATTGGTCAGAATGTTTGTTGTGACGTCACACTACATTGTTATGCGTGTGTTTGCCACTGCAGTGAGTTAGACAAATCTACATCAAACAGCGTGTGGGCCGCAGCGTTGTCTTTCACGGCCGCTAGTGGTAGGTCGATGTCGTCATGTTAACGGCTAGCTCCTATACATAAGTGTGTTGTATGCACTACAGAAATTATGTTTGAATAAAAACTACCTGAAAAGTCACGTAATAATGGACTTGAACTGTTTATTATTGCGTCAATATTATTATGTGTCTGTGACAATGAAATGTTTTATTTCAACAAATAAGTCGTAGTCTCCAAAATATGTGACCACAATGCAAAAGGTAAGTTCTTATATAGCGCAGTATCCAGTCCTCAGGACTCAGGACTGCTCAAAGCGCTTTACACTTTACTCCCTGGCAGACCTGTTCAATCGAACACCATCTCGACTTCTCTGGGAAGCATTCAGCCACGCTGCAATTCTGCGCGAAGACTGTTCGTACACAAATATCCACCACTATCCATAGCCAGGTACTCATTCATACAGCTGAGCGAACTGAAGCAATGTAGAGTAAACGAACTTACCCAAGATTCAACACCGCCGCACAGGATTTGCACCCGCGTTTTCCCTGTCGAGAGTCTGGAGGTCTTACTGCTGTGCTACTCCACAATGCAACCTGCTGATTGTAAACCATGAATGGTATTTATACAGTCTTCAGGGCTGTGTATCGCGCCTATTTCAATTGCCCCCTCCCCTGGTTGAAATCACACGCAGCGCCCGTTATATATAATTTGTGTGGATCTATTGTATTTATGTTCTATGTTCACAATGAAGATTCCCAATAGTAACATTTAATTAAGTGGAAGCAAACCACACCTTTTGGTGTTTCGTACTCACCTAAGAGTTTCTTTTGTAGAAAAAGTCAGTAGACTAACCAATAAAAGGCTGTTTTCCCATTTCCCTGTGATAAGACCAGAAGTGAAAGTGACCCATGAAATAACAGGAGACGGGCGTGGCCTAGGACGATCTTTAACTTTCTCACCTAACCATCAAAACGATGACATAGAGTCGCCAAACTTCGTCCCATGCGTCCGACATGCGTATACGCTTCCTTATAAAATATACACTTACATCGATCAAAAACCGAACATTTGTCACTCGAAGAGGGTCACCAAAATTACGCAACGTGGCGCCACTTGATCGCCTCCCCCACCAATTTCTTAACCTGGCCTGCAAGCCTCCGTGCCCACGTGACTGCTGTTGAACCTAAAGACGCGCAATGTCCATGTCAGCATGCCGCCTTGTCAACACGCACAATCATATGAAGGATTTATTAAACACGCACCTGTTACGTCCTCTAACTTGATATTGTATTCATAGATGGACACAGATTGAACTTCCAAATTTAATTCTCCTCACTTTCCTTATCCTCCGGTTCCCCCAACCCCCCTAGGTCACTTCCGGTTCAACTGCCGTAAACGTGATGATAAACGCCTACACGACACCCCTCCTTTTCTTAGATTAACGTCTAACTACTAACAAAAACATCTAACTACTGCAACTCTAAATCTAAACGTTCTGTGAGTGTCCAGTGACCGCACGTGCGCATGTTCTTGTTGTAACATAACAGAGTTCATAATGAAATATAACAGTTCGCATTGAAGGAATGTCTGCGGTGAGATGCAGGGCATCTATTCACATACGAAATCTTCAAACCGTTTCGGGATTCTCCTCTCGCACGACGACTTGGCTTAATTATAAATTAACTGCTCACCGTATTCTCCTCTACTAGTATCACTACAAATAGTACAATTACGTAAGTACTTCACTGAAAACAACTTTTCTATCAGTTTATTTGCGGAAATTTGACAGAAAATGTGTTAAGAGATTTAGCACATACAGCTGTATATATCTTCCGGAAGAATTTGATCAGGTTTTTGCTAAACTAGCAAAAAAGTTTGGACGAGCCTAATGTTCCTTTTCTGATTCACAGAGATGTGCTCTGCGAATTAGAATCCATTTCTTATTCGCAGAGCTAGCCTCTGTGAATTATAATTCGTTTCTTATTCGCAGAAAGTGTGCGCTATAGCGTAGTTCGCAGAATTTAGCTGGGCTCTGCGACTATTTTTCCTCAGTCACGCTTATTTTGGCCAGTCATTAAACAGACAACCGAATATTAACAGAAGCACGGACGCCAACACAATTACAAAGACACCGTCCTACCTTCCGAGCCGGTTGTCCGGGATCAGCAGTCAGAATTTTCATCTGGCAGCTGGGTGGCGTCGTAAACGAGACTGGATATTCAGCGTTGATGCTCCACAGTGTATCATTTCAGGCTGGTGATTATATCAGTGCTGGGTAATATTGGTAAATCCGAGCTCTGGATGCAATTCAGTTTCCCCGCACTGCAATGAAGAAAGACGCTGGATAACCCACAGTGATATCGCAGGTGTTGGAGGTTCACGACATTCACACCCCAGATACCATAACATTTTCTTGGGCCAAGGTTGTCAGAGAAGACAGCCTATAGCTTGGAATGCCAACAATGGGTCAATGTCGATAGGTCAGTGCTAGGCCAATCCTCGGAAATGCCAACATTGGCCCGATCTTACCCCAATGTTGACTGCCAACATTGGCCCAATATAGTAATATACATTGAGCCAATATTGGCCAGAGTTGGTAATGCTATCTGGGAAATCGCAAAGAATGAGAAACGACACGACACCGCAACAATTAACTCTAAAAAAAAACCATCGGCACCACAAAAAGATCTCCTACACTACCCCTCCTCCGCCACCGTGATAGTTCCTACGCTACCCTTCCTCCGCCACCGTGATAGTTCCTACGCTACCCTTCCTCCGCCACCGTGATAGTCTCCTACACTACCCCCTCCTCCGCCACCGTGATTGTTTCCTACACTAACCCCTCCTCCGCCACCGTGATAGTCTCTGACACTATTCCCTCCTCCGCCACCGTGATTGTCTCCTACACAACCCCTCCTCCGCCACCGTGATATTCTCCTACACTACCCCCTCCTTCGCCACCGTGATAGTCTCCTACACTGACCCCTCCTCCGCCACCGTGATAGTCTCCTACACTACCCCCTCCTCCGCCAGAGTGATAGTCTCCGACACTACCCCCTACTCCGCCACCGTGATAGTCTCCTGCACTACCCCTCCTCCGCCACCGTGATAGTCACCGACACTACCCCTCCTCCGCCACCGTCATAGTCTCCTACACTACCCCCTCCTCCGCCACCGTGATAGTCTCCTACACTACCACCTCCTCCGCCACCGTTATAGTCTCCTACACTACCCTCTCCTCCGCCACCGTGATAGTCTCCTACTCTACCCCTCCTCTGCCACCGTGATAGTCTCCTACAGTACACCCTCCTCCGCCACCGTGATAGTCTCCGACACTACCCCGTCTTCCACCACCGTGCTAGTCTCCTACACTACCACCTCCTCCGCCACCGTGATAGTCACCGACACTACCCCCTCCTCCGCTACCGTGATTGTCACCGGCACTACGGTCTCCTCCGCCACCGTGATAGTCTCCTATACTACCCTTCCTCCGCCACCGTGATAGTCTCCAACACTACCCCTCCTCCGCCACCGTGATAGTCTCCTACACTACCCCTCCTCCGCTACCGTGATAGTCTCCGACACTACCCCCTCCTCCGCCACCGTGATAGTCTCCGACACAACCCCGTCTTCCGCCACCGTGCTAGACTCCTGCACTACCCCCTCCTCCGACACC
>CM034531.1:20668939-20874626 GCA_020002185.1 Paraescarpia echinospica | reverse complement strand
TTGCAAACTAGGTGTCGTTTTGCCCTGAGCTGCCGCTTGCAAGGTGCCATATCAGAATTTATTTATGTTCAAAGTAGTTTTATGTAGTCTTTGAAAAGACTTTTCTGTGTACAATTTACACCAGATTGTTTAGGTTATAGTTAGTTATATTTGTTAACACACAGTGACACACCGTGTCTTACCTAGTTACGATGTCGATGACAATGTATTCAAGTTAGGCTTAGATACAAGGTAGTCTTTACAAAGACTGTTTCCTGTGTACTATTATACACTTTAAAAGATTGTTATTTCAGGTTTTAATTACTCATCTAACTACACCGATTATCTCAAATAACGCTATTCTGTTGTCGCTCACGGTACGCTAACTTCGCCAGTGACCTACTTTGTAAACAACGTTCAGATTACATTAACGTCCCCAATTATCGCTCGCAAATCGCCTATCTGTATCTGTATTTTGACTGGCAAAATGTCCTATGGACACATCACGCCAGTGCGCATGGTGGCTCTTATGGATTAATTTTTTACATGTTGGGCTAGGCTAATCTGGAATGAATTCAGTGACGTACTTGATACAATGCTTGGAGGTAGAGAATTCCACTCTTTTATTGTGACTGGGAAAAAGCTGTTTCCAAATATGTTTGTCGAGTGCCTGATTTGTACTAACTGTTTATTATGTTTACGTGAGCATCTGGTGTTGCGTTTGGTGTATTGATCTAGTGGGATATCTATGAGGTTATGTTCCATTTTATATAATATGCTAAGTCTTTGGGTTTTTCTTCGTGATTGGAGGGTGTCCCACTGGAGATCTTTAAGGAGTTGTGTTACCGTTCCAGGCTCTCTAGAATAGTTGTTCTTACAAAATCTGGCGGCTTGTCTCTGGGTTCTTTCTATGAGTTTGATATTTCTTAGGCAATGTGGATCCCATGATGCTGACGCATATTCAAGTATGGGGCGGACAAGGGTTGTGTAGGCTATGGACTTGATTTGGGTTGGGCATTTATTTAAATTTCTTCTAATCATTCCCAATGTCTGTTGTGCTTTTTTTGTGACCGAGTTGCTTTGTATTGTCCAATTTAATGTATTTGATATATGTATGCCAAGATCACAGTGTGATTCAACAGATTTAAGTTGTTGTCCGCAGAATGTGTAGAGATTTGGTGTCGGTTTTCTTGAGGCTATGGTCATTGTATAACATTTAGTGGGGTTGAATTTCATAAGCCACGTGTGTTGCCATTTCTCAAGTTTGAGCAGATCGTTTGGGAGGACAGATGTGTCTTGGTCAGTTTTAATCGGTGAATATAACAGGCAGTCGTCTGCAAAAAGGCGAACAGTTGAGGAAAGATTGTCTGGCAGGTCATTTATGTAAAGTAGGAAAAGTAGGGGCCCCAGTACTGTGCCCCGTGGTACCCCAGAAATGACTTGAGTTGATGTTGACTTAGATCCATTTATAACGACCTGTTGAGTTCTTCCTGTAAGGAAGCTATTTATCCATGATGATATTGGGCATGTGATGCCATAGTGTTTGAGTTTGTGGATTAATCTTTTATGTGGAACTTTATCGAATGCTTTGGTGAAGTCAAGGATGGCCATGTCTACAGATTTCTTCTCATCAAGTGATTTGCTTATGTCATGGATTGTTTGAATTAATTGTGTTTCAGTTGATCTTTTGGCACGGAAGCCATGTTGGTGGTCAGTTAGAATGTGGTGCTGTTCAAGGTGTTTCATAATGTGACTATGTATGATGTGTTCAAGAAGTTTAGAAACCACAGGTGTTAAGGATATTGGTCTGTAGTTAGATGTTTCTGCTCTACTTCGTTCTTAAAAAATTGCTGTTACATTGGCTTCTTTCCAGGTATTGGGGACTTGTCCAGAGTCAACAGATGATTGAAAAATGTCATGTATTACTGGTGCTAGATGAGAGGCATATCTGTTTAAGAACCATGGTGGAATGCCATCTGGTCCTTGCGATTTAGAAATGTTAATTTTGGAAAGTTGATCAAGTACTCCTTTAAGTGTAATTGTTAGTTTGGGGATTTCTCCATGTGGACTTCTGGCCATATCTGGTAGGGTGGAATTTCCTTCGTGTGTGAAGACACTTTTGAACTGATTGTTTAAGGCTTCTGCTTTATGTTTGTCGTCGCTAATGATGTTACCAGCAATGTTAAGGTCCCCAATACCCTGGTTATCCTGTCTAAGTTTAGAAATGAAGCTCCAAAATGATTTAGGTTTCTCTGTTATTGTTGTTGTCAGGAATTGACTTATGTAGGATAGTCTAGCAGAACGAAGGTGTTTATGCATGTTTCTCCTGATGTCACAGAATTCTTTCCAGTCTTCTGGATTTCTAGTTCTTTTTGCTTTGTTATATAGCTGTTTCTTTATTTTGCACATTTTCTTTAAATCTTTATTGAACCAGGGAAGATTGTGTCTTGAAGTAGTAAGTCGGTGCGGTACATATTGGTTCATAATGTTGATGATTTTCGTGGAAACAAGATTCCACTTGTCATTGACAGTCATGTTTTGGTTTTGAGAGAAGTATTCATGTGTAAAGTTTTCAAGAGATTTCTGGATGTTAATATTGTCGGCTTTATTTCTAATGAAGACTTTACGTTTTGGACGATGTTTGCGTTTGGGCGAAATGTTTACATCAATAATGACTGTGCTATGGTCTGCTATTCCGTCTACTACATTTATCTTCTTTATTAACCCAGGTCTATTGGTGAAGACAAGATCTAAAATATTGTTGGCATTTCCCTGTCTGTGCGTGGGTTCCTTGACATGTTGGATCAGACCATGTTCCTCTGTAAGAGAGAGTAATTTATTGGCAGCAGCTGTACTGTATCCATTGTTAGTTGTGACTTGGTGAATTTCCCAATTGATGTTAGGGAGGTTGAAATCGCCAGTAATTATGACATTATGTGTGTTGATCTTGTTACCTAATTTAGAAAGGGCTAGGTCTAGTTCTTCGATTTGAGTTCCATGAGAGTCATTTGGGGGACGATAGAGGGTACACATGATTATTGGTTTCATTCCTGTTATCTGGGTTTCAGTCCAAATGCTCTCACTGTTAGTGTCTAGGTCTGGTAGGTGGCTTGTTATGAGGTCGTCTTTTGATATTTGAAATACCCCCCCTCCAGTAGTGTCTGTTTCTCTGTCCTTTCTAAAGACGTTAAAGTTGCTTGGGAATATTTCTCCATTTTTTATTGAGGGATCTAACCATGATTCAGTGCCACAGATGATGTCTGGGTTATGCAGATTGTTTAGTGCTTCGATGTCTGAGGCTTTCTTTTTAACGCTTTGGCAGTTTATGAGGATGCATCTGAAGTTTGGTCTCTTTTTTGGTCTATATGCTTTCTTGCTATTAGTTGTATTGTTGTTGGTGGTTTCGTTTAGGTTATGACAGTTACTGTCCAGTGGATAAAAGGGATTTGCCGTTGGGATTTCTGTATCTCTGAAGAAAGAATTTGTGAAGTTGAAGTTGTTGCATTCGGGGCAGGCCCACGAACATGAGGAATTTATTAATCGTTTGTATTCATTGTCATCTATTGCACAGCATTGTGAGTGGATCCAGTTTAGGCAGTGGTCGCACTGAATTGCTTTATGGTCATTTAGGACATCTCCATGGCAAATGCCACACGGTGCTGAGCAATTTGAACAGTGCCATGGTACATTTTGGTTTCTGTAAGTGTTGTTAAATTCTTGTCTGGATATCCTGGCGCATTTGATGTGTGTGGATTTATTACAATCATTACAAGTTAGGATGAGTGCATTAGACCTTAGTGATTTCTTACATGAGTGACATTTAGAGGGGCCTGGATTTAGTTGAACATCTCCTGAGAGCATGATGCATAGAAGAATGGAGAATTTTGTTGTTGTCCTGGGTTTATACGGTAGAGGAGTGATCAGTAATCCAGTGGAGGTGCTGGATTTGAGACATTTCAATTGGGCTATGGTTTTCCATATGGGACTATAAATGTAGTAGGACGTGACAGAATGGATGTCTTGTCTAGCTTTGGCGTTGACATAGGTCTCGTTTGTGTTGCTCTGGAAACTCTCCAATTTTTTTAAATTGGGATCATTTAAAAACCTAAAAGTTATCTGCAGGCATAAAATCATGAACAGGGTACATCTAAAAGTGCATCTTGTAGAGGTATGTCGTACGGAGCCTGCCATGTCACCAACTCGAGTGGTAGTGGTTTAGAGTTGATAAAACGGTCAAGTAGTTATTAAGAAACACACCCACACTTAAAACGTGTACTGAGATAATACTAAAAAATAAAAGATAAATAATTATAAAATATCTGTCCGTCTAAACGGTTTAGTGACTAGTTGTTGTTGTTTTTTGACAGCCTACAATCCGGATTTGTAATAGTATGATACGTAAGCTTTATGTGAAAGTATATATTTACATGTGTGTATGTTGAACCAGCTCACACTGGTTCATGAGTCAAACTGAAAACCCAACTAAGTAAATATAAAATAATTATAAAATATCTGTCCGTGTAAACGGTTTAGTGACTAGTTGTTGCTGTTTTTCGACAGCCTACAATCCGGATTTGTAATAGTATGATACGTAAGTTTTATGTGAAAGTATATATTTACATGTGTGTATGTTGAACCAGCTCACACTGGTTCATGAGTCAAACTGAAAACCCAACTAACACGACACTTCCGTGTGTGCAGTCTGACTATGGAATGGTCTATGCACTCACTTATTGGTATACAGTTTATTGTGTTTACTGTTTATTTCAGCTTGATTTCTGATAGTATATAAACAGAACTAGTAATGATAATAACATAGGTTTTACTTTGTCACTAGGAGAATGCACCGATTTATGATTTGATTTGGGGGTGGTTTGGGTTTCGCGCGCTTTATACCCGTTGTTTACTAGTTCGCCATCTTGTTTTGTAGGTTTTAGGCTGGTTGTTAGGGAAGCTAATTTGTCAAAAACTTGGTTTAGGTATGTCAGATTGCAACTACAACCGTGATATTGTATTCCGATGTAGTTATACGAGTGCCTTATTCATTTATGAACGAGAGAAACGTTTGGAAATCGTAAATAATATCGGTAAATATTGGAGCGATAAAACGGATTCGACTACACCTGACGCATGCGCATGATCGACCATGCCATGCCTACTTTTAATCTACCCTAGATTACTCCCTCTAGCTAACTTTTAACAAAAAATATTGCTTAATATATATCTATAATTACGTTATGTATTCTATACGCTCAATAATATCACTTATCTTGATCAAATATCCTTATATTTTCGCAAGTTTGCTGCACCAAATTCAACTCAATTCACCACCGGAAGTCCCCCAAATGAAAAGACCGTATTTTAAAAAGAGGCTTATGAAATGCATCGCCTAGATTCAAGAAGCGTTATGTTGGCATGACGTTGAACAAGCAGTGATCTGAGAAGAAGACGTACTTACATGAGTCGATCCCCTGATGACTGACAGCGATGCAATGGCGGAGGCAATGAGAAGTAAGAGAAATATGGACGCCAAAGTCTCTCCACGTTCTGCAGCACAAGACACGGTACAGAATAGTAACATGTAACGGTCCCGTAACGACGTGCTAACGTTGTTTACTGCAACACTGTTTGAGGCCTATACCAAGTATGTTCACGTTTGCGCTTCTTAGTTAGTCCCCTAGCGGTGAGCGGTAGCATCGTGTGTTAGGTTCGCCCAATATCGATGTTAACGAAATTTTGTATTGTGTATTTTTGTTACTTCTTGTGTAGCAATGCAGATACTAATATGTCAATTTCGCGCGATAATGATTCTTTTATACAGTAAATGCAAGGTAGTATTGCATATTCATTTTGCGTTACTTTGATACAAACCAGAATCGTATTAAGCGTTAATTGCTGCGCCAGATTGGTACCAAAGCGTGGAAGTATATTATGAGAGAACACCCGTCGGAGTACACCAACAAGCACAGTTTATGTGATAAACTGGTGTTCCTTAAAAGGTTTATGTGATAAACTGTACCATTGGTGACATTGATATAGCGTTCTGTATCGGGGTAGATGTATCTAATGACTTACTGTCTGCACTACCGGCCTTCTCTTGTTCCGCGTTCACCTCTTCCAACGTGACCAGGTTGTAGGTCATGAAACACATCTCGGCGAGACTGCACAACTATAAGACACAACGGCGCTCATTTCAATATATGTCAGATTTGCTAAATAAAGGTGTTACTCTTTAACATGTTGCAGTTGTTTTAAATAAAGCAGAGTTAGTGAGGTGTACTATATTACATACTGTGTTATTTAAAATATGTCATCCTGAGGAAATGCACGAGTACCGTTGAATGTTCTACCCATGTGAAGAATGATCGTTGGGTCTGCTAACATATATACTACAATTAAACTTCATTAATCCGGAATCCTATAATGCGGACACCGCGGTATCCGGTCTTCATTTCAAGGAACGGAATTTTCGAACGGCAATTAATCACATGCTCGCACCAGAGGCGCTGGTTAATACATCAGCCTCGGTATATTGCCATCTTCCTTCTTGCGAGGATGATGAATCATATCATAAGATAAGTTTATCCAGAAAAGTCACTAATCCGGACATATAAATTAGAGGTCACTGCGTCCAGGTTAACGAGTTTGCAATGTGTGCATATAATTTAATATAGGTGACTTTGCCGATTATATGTTCTTCCTAATCATACAATTATCTACTACATCATGAATATAACACTGATTCACTAAATACGTCATTATTATCTGGTGCAAAACGTTTCGCAGTTTTGCAACACATTTCACAAATGCTACGGTGAACTTGCGACGGTGAACTAACCATGGCGATAATCCCGGCGATGAGACACGTCTTCCGTAAGTTCAGACTAGGCCAGAGTACACACGAGGAACTCGTCATGTTGTGGCTGTCTAAAAAAACAAAAGGCAATTCATGTAGTAGGGGAAACCCGGGCTATACGAATTACCCAATGACACGATGTCCTCCACACCTCCGTTTTGCACAGCAGGGGAGCAGATTAAAGTGTGTCCATCAAATACATAAAAATGCAACTGCATGTGATACGTTTTTGTTATTGACACCATTCATATTTGATAAATGGGGACTATCCCATTTTACTCGTGACTTTCCCATTTAACCAGCATGTACGGGGAAAACGGGATTTCTAACTGGGCAAATTGGATGACAATTTATCCATATATATATATATATATATATATTTTCGGACTTGCATTTTCCAATATATATATATATATATATATAATATATATATATATATATATACATATATATATATACATATATATATATATATATATAGCCACCCGAACATGTAGCTTTTGGAAAATGCAAGTTCGATCCGAAATGCTGTTGTTGATCAGAATTACTACAGTGTGTTCGCTTCGTTAGAATGTAAACAATTGTTTAACGTATAGATTTACTTCATATTTCATTTTACCTTACATAACATATGTACGTCTCTTCCTTTTGGTTAATATTGGTGGGCATACGCCTCATCTACTAATGCAGTCTAGATAGATGCAATCTTTGTAGCATACGTCCCTCCTAATGATGTTGTCTTGGTAGGCCAACGCCCCGCCTGCTGATGGTACGCTTATGATTGCACGTATTGCTCACTCATTACGTTTGCATTTCCAGACAAGCAAGTTACCGCTTAATCCACGCTTCCATTGTCAATTTATGGAACAAAAATAAGAGCTTGTTTAGATAACATTTACAACTGTATTGTTTTGTGTACAATGTAAACGTTTTGTTTGTGTAGCATTGTTTCTAGCTGAATAAACACAATTTGGTAGTGTACCTTCAACTTATTAATTCTAGTATTTAATCAATTAGATTAAAAACGAGGATCCGGGACATAGGTCGAGAAGATGAATTTAGATCAGTCGCATCAATTTGGCAATGGCCGCCGGCCGACTGCAGCCTTTACAGTTGTGACCCCTCAGTCGGTCGTTGTGCTTTTGGTGTCCCCACTCGGTCACATCACTGCTCGCGGCTTGTCACGTTCCCATTAAATGCCATGCAGTGACCAGTACGGTCGCCATTCTTGTCACCGGTCACGCTCGACTGAACAGATACGCGCTGCCTACATTACACGCTTATTAAATAAGAGTGTGTTCGCCTCTTACTCTTATACTGCCGTGCTCAATCAACTGTCTGGTGTGTTCAGTATTACACGCACGCATTCACTTTCACAGACACGTGAGTGCATTCTGGAAGTCAATACGAGCAAAATGCACGTCGTTGTAGGTATCAACATGGACGATTTGACCCGAGCTGACGGTGGCAGTTATTTCATTGTTCTGACGACGGTCTGACACGCCGCCCGAAATAGTCATACTTGTACTATTTCAATGACATGTTGACACATTCACCAGGTGATGTTGCTGCAGTGGCAATTTGGTGTATGCAGTGTCGCATGTGAGCAAGAATTTTGGCATAGAAGTGTCTGCCCATGCGACGTCTAAATTTTACGTAAACAAGGTTACCCCAGTTGTATAAACGTGCTCATATTCTTGTGTCCGTTCCTTAAGGTATTTTATGTTACAAAGTGGACAGACAAACGGTCACCACGGGATGGTATGTACTTAGATATTCAGAAAGCCTTAGGAAAAGTGATTGCTATGAACTATGAGATTGCTAGGAACTAAATGGGATTCGCCGAAGTCGAGAATGACACAAGCAGAACTGGGGTCGATCACACACTCATCATTACGATTACACTGCCTTGGAAAAAGTCGATTACAATTACACTCTTGGAAAAAAATCGATTACGATTTTGTTTGGCCAGGCATATCAACTCTTCTGACAAACTGTGCAGTTGACCAACTGTAGGCACTTCACAACTGTATTCCAAAGGGTAGGCTACAGGCATGACTGAATACAACCAACATATTTAATCGTTTAGAAGGATTTGTATGATTCTGTGCAAACACTAGCAATGAGAACCCAACCAAAGTAAATTGCAAGTAGCCATGTTCAAGGTATGACCAGGCCATATCTGAACCAGGCATATGAAGACAAACTGTAAATAAAACCAAAGGATTTAATCCTTCAGAAGGATCTGTGCAAACACTAGCAGTGACTGGCCAGTGAGCAGTGACATACCAAAAAACGTAAATTGCACACACACACACACACACATACACACACACACACACACACACACACACACACACACACACACACACACACTCCACACACACACACACACACACACACACACACACACACACACACACACACACACACACACACACACACACACACACACACACACACACACACACACACACACACACACACACACACACACACATATATATATTACGTACTTAATCCTCTTCATTCTGATAAGAGCATAGGGCCGAAACGAAGCTCCTCCATCGCACTCTGTTGATAACAGTCTTTTTTGTTTCCAGGTGTTTACCAAACTTCTTTAATTCCTCGGTTGTAGATCTCTTCCAGCTGTTTTTGGGGCGGCTTGTTTTTCTTTTTCCTTGTGGATTCCAACCAAGGGCTTGTTTTGTAACTGTTGTTACGTTTTCTCGGAGTGTATGTCCTATCCATGTCCATTTTCTTGTTTTTATTTCTGTTTATTGTTTGTTTGGTCTGTTCTGTTCATCAGTTCGGTGTTTGTGACTTTGTCTGCCATTTGATTTTCAGTATGTTTCTAAGGCATTTGTTGATAAATGTTTGTAGTTTTCTGGTTGTTGTTTGTGTGACTCTCCAAGTCTTTGACCCGTAGAGCAATACATCTTTCACGTTTGAGTTGAATATTCGAATTCTGTTTCGATTTTAAAGGGTTGGTGTATTCCACACTGTCTTTAAGATGATGAATGCATGTTTGGCCTTTCCAGTCCTGCATTTGACATCCTTGTCTGTTCCTCCTTTTTCTGTCACTACACTGCCGAGATAGGTAATTTTTTTGTCCTCTTCTATATCCGTTGCCTTGATCTGTACCTTTGCTTGTTGTGTGTTGTTCACCATAACGAGTTTTGTCTTTTGTATATTTATTTTCAGACCTGTTTTCTCTGCTTCCTTTGTCAGCCGGATAGTTTTCGCTTGCACCTGCTTGTGTGTGTGTGAGATAGTAAACGGTTGTCGTCTGCAAAGTCAAGGTCGTCTAACTGTTTTGTAAATGTCCACTGGATGCCATTTCGGCCCTGTTTAACAGTTTCTTTCATTATCCAGTCTATCACCGTGATAAATAGTAATGATGACAATATGAACCCCTGTCTTACACCAGTCTTGACTTCAAATGTTTCAGACAGTTTCCCATTATGTATAACTTGACAGGTGGAGGTTTCATACACATGTTTGATTATTGTTATGAAATTTGCTGGAATACCAGTGTTGCATCAGCATCCAGATGACCTCTCTGTCTACACTGTCGAAGGCTTTCTCAAAATCTATGAAGTTGATATAGAGGGGTGACTGCCACTCAATTGACAGTTCTATGATTATTCTCAAGGTGGCAATATGGTCCGTACATGATTTGTCGTTTCTAAATCCAGCTTGTTCTTCACGTAGCTAGTCATCTAGTGCTCCCTTCAGTCTGTCCAAAATGATGCGTGTGAATACTTTACTTGGTACTGAGAGTAGTGTAATTCCTTTCCAGTTCTTGCACATTCCCAAGTCACATTGTTTTGGCAGATTGATAAGGTATCAATTTTTCCATGCTGTTGGGACTTCCTCTTTTTCCCAGATCTTCAGAAACAGTTTGTGTATCATATGTGTTGTCGTTTTTGGGTCTGCTTTCAGGGCCGTCCGGTCCTGGAGCCTTTCCATTCTTTAGCGTCTTCACTGCTCTGCTTATTTCGGCCTTTGGACGGGGGGGCTTGTGTCAACATTTAGTAGCGTGTCTGCTATTGGTGTGTGTGGTGTTTCGGCCGGTGGATCTGTTCAGGATTTCTTTGAAATGTTCCTCCCATCTTAATCTTTGCTCTGCTTCTTTGTTTATGGGTTTCCTTCTTTGTCTTTCACTGGTTTTGGTGCGTTCTGTTTTTCCCCGGCTAGTCTTCTTGTTATATTGTATACTTTCGTCATGTCTCTTCGGTGTGCTGCCATTTCAGCTTGTGTTGCTAGGTCATTATTGTAGTTTTGTTTGTCTTTTCTTGCACTTTTCTTGACCGCTTTGTTGAGTTACCAGTACTGTTCTTTTTGTTCTTGTTTCTCTACTTCTGTTCTGCAGTGATTGACCTTTTGTTTCATTTGCTTCCTTTCATTGATCAGTGTCCATGTTTCTGTTGACAGCCACACCTTGTGTGTTCTCTTTTTCTTGCCTAGAACTTTTTTGCATGTGTCCTTCCAGGTTTCTTCCAGTTTTCAAACTTGTTTCTCACTGCACAGTTGAACTCTAGTTTTGTTTTTCTTGACACTTTTGTTTCCCCACATTGTAAAGTTGATGTGTTCTAATTACTGTTTCTCTGTATATTTTCAGCTTAATTCTGAGTGTTCCAACTAGTAGTTGATGGTCTGGTGCCACGTCTGCTTCTCTCTTCACCCGTGTATCTAGAAGACTTCTTCTCCATTTCCTGCTGACGGTTATGTGGTAGATTTGGTTCGCTGTTTTCCCATCTAGTCACACCTGTGTTGATTTGTGTATTGTTTTGTGTTGGAAGACGCTACAACCAATAACTAGGTCATTAAATGCACAGAAATATGGAAACGTTCTCCTTTTCATTCATGACCCCGATTCCGAGTTTCCCCATTACTTCTTCTTTGCCTGTGTTGACTGAGCCAACTTTTGCGTTGATGTCACTCATTATAATCGTTATGTCTCTCCTCGGTATGTCATCTAATACAGTATGTAGTCTGTCGTAGAATTCTTGTTTTGCTTCTTCACTGTCACTGTTCGTTGGAGCATAACACTGAATCACACTGACGTTTCTGCGTTTTGATTTGAATCTTGCTGTGATAATTCTTGGTGGCACAGGGTTCCACTCTATCAAAGCTTTCGTGGCACCTTGTGTTGCCATTATTGCGACTCCTGGTGTGAATGGTCTTCGTCTTCATGTCCTGAGTGGATTGTGTGTTCTCCTGTAACAAGCTTTGCATGTCCGGCTCCATTCCATCTGGTCTCACTAAGACCCAGCACAGTATGTTGTATTTCTTCATGTCATGCGCCACTTTGACCGCCTTCCCAGTTTGGTACTTGGTCCGGACATTCCAGGTGCCTATTCTGATGTTCCGTTTGGCGGTAAGTAGATGATCTATCGGCGGTCTGACTTCCTGAAGTCTTTCATCAGCTCGCGTCAGGTTGCTCTCTTGGGAGGCATCATCTTGAGGTTTGGTGTTAATTGGATGAGTTTACGTTTCGGTTTCTGTAATCATGTTGTTTCCCCTGGATGGGTGATCAGCCCAGTCAGTGGGGTTTTCTGACATGGTTGTCCTTACTGTGTCTGTCCCCTTGTATAAAAAATATATTAGGTGTAATCATGTGTAATTGAGTCTGATTACAAGATTACCAGACACGATTACGATTACGAATACACTGCCTTAGAAAAAGTCGATTACGATTACAAATGTGAGTGTAATCGATAACAATCGATTACGATTACAATCGCAATCGATCCCAGGTCTGGAGAGAAGATATAACATTTACAGTAGTAATAAGTGTGGATATATCAAACTCAACATTCGCGTTAGATGGGTACCATAACGATCAGCATTAGGGTTATATTATTTTTAACACACACACACACACACACACACACACACACACACACACACACACACACACATATATATATATAAAGAAACGTTTTACCAATATTTGCGGAGGACACAAAAGTATTCAAAAACACTACATACAAAAGTTAGTTTGGACAAGGTCGTCACTCCAATCGTTTAAACTAGCTTCGTTTAATTAATTGTGCTAGGAAGGTTTGGCCACCGGCACCTCCCAGAGGGCGGCAGAGAATCAAAAGAGATGACGGAAGCTGTGAGGAAATCATTAGTGGTGCCTCCACGACTGCCTGGTTACGGGATAGAGAAGAATAGAGAAGAAAGAAGGTTACATTAAGTAATGTCAAACTAGCTTACACCCTTTCACGGAACAACAAACCTAGGACATCAATTATCACCACATACTGTTGATGTTAAACTCGTTTCAGCTAAATTTAGGTTCTGCAATTGACAATTACTACATGCCAAATATTTCCGGATAGGACGTAGGAAGGCCACAGTGGCGTCATCTCGACTTTGTGTGTCAATAACTGCACCATAGTGTTTTCAATGCATTATCGATTGGTAGATATGAACCCAGTGATCCACAAGGAAGCAAATGAACGCAGAAAGAGGCGAGTGAGAGGAGATACTGCCTGATTGCCCCTAACATTTGTGTGTGTGTGTTTGTGTGCGCGTGCGTGTGCTCGTGCGCGTGCGTGTGTATACATATTGGCGTATTGTGTACCGTTCGTTTCATTCAACATTCAAACAACAACATTCAAACCTGGATTGTTTACAGTTACAGAACACGTAGCAACCACGTCGGCGTTATTTGACGGTGAGTGCCCCTGAGTACGCCACTGAATGTCAGCTTGTAGCAAGAAAGGACAACAGTAAACAGTTATGCGCATCAATCTTCAACTGAACTAGGTCAAGTAAAACCGACCGTGTCTGAACCACGTCGCGCCATTGTGCTGACCATGCACAGAAGCAGGTTGAACCTTCTCCGTAGATAGGTCAGTGACACTTGTGTAAATTACTGCAGGCATCACGTGCATGGTGTTAAATGAGACATTCACGTACAGTTTCTTGAACTGTTTTGTGTCGCTTAGACGGTGAGTGAAGATAGATGAATGCCTGCATCCTTTACCTGAGCATACGTGTCGTAGTGTTTTCCAGAAAATACCATATTTAGGCGAGATAACTGTCCTTGCAGTAAATTGCCGAACACCAAGTCACAAGGAAAACCGGAAAACTTTGTTGCACTAACATTAGCTGCATTTTAACAGGCGTAACACAGCAAAGACAATCACTAACTCACAAGAGAGAAACTGGCCAATAATTATATAACTTTGCTAACTATTTATGGTGTCTCAACATTCTTTGATAAATTATAGTCGATTCCATAATAATGCACAGCACGGTACATAGCATATATAAGTGGCGTTAGTAATATGCACTAGCAAAACTGCCCGTCACCTGACAGGATGTCTTGGTAGACGACAGTCGTGATAGTAATATTTACTAAATGTTAGAAATCACACAGCATCGTTACATTAACACCATAATGCGCTCGCAGATACTCGTTGGTTGTTCAAAATAACGAAGGTCGGAGAGAATGTAAAGTTCACGTCCATCGATAGGCCGATGTCGTGATAATGTACATTTGTCAAATACCATATTCGCATTGCTATCCAATTGGATTGAGAGTAGACATGGGTATTATTGTGTCAGAGTCTATTCCATGTTGACAACTCCGTGACGTAGGGGCCGTTTTCTCGAAGTATTTGCCGCACGCATATGATTCATGCGATTGTTAAGTTACGTTTAACGTATTACGTTAAGTGACACCGTTATGGTAAAGTCACCAGTTGACATCGTGAAATCAAGGATGACACATTATCATGAGGTGACACCATAAGATTACATGACACCAACTGACACTGTTACAACATTCGACACCAATTAACACTCACCGCGCACCACCCGAAATGAATCGTCCACAAGCTCACGGGTCGTTCTGACATGCACTGCGTGAGAGACAGTCTTTGCACGTGTGCCAAGTTGGAGCAGTATACTTACATACAAAACAATTTCAATGCAAAACCGAGTGAAAACGCCTACTTACCATTCGCCTATCTTCAATGTACTGCAGTGTTTTCTGTGAACTTGTTACCGCTAGTTTCCTTGACTATAAAACTACTTCTCAGTAACGTCTGTTTACCAATGTCCCCGCACCGACCTCGCTGGACATAATATATTTAAATGTCACAGAAGACCCGCCTTGGGCATAAATTGTGTCAGTCAGTGCTCGCGTAGTACACTGTTTCAATAGCATACCCACAGAAGTACGACAAGGTCATGCATGACTGACCCGCTGATTGACAACTGCTGTCCGTGGCCGGCAGGAAAGGGCATACTTTGATTGCATCTATAAGTGGACAAGGACGTAGTAGGAAACCATCAATGGACACTGTGACACCACAATATCTGATCGACATATTAAATGTTGTATAAACTGTTGTGTTACTGGCGTATACTCAAAGCGAGAGCTGTAAATATAATAAACGCGTGTGTCGAAGTGTTGCGATGAATCGATGCAACAAGATGATATTTTTGTGTAACGACATCTTCACCAATATTTACATAGCGAACTGTGGTCCCACTACTTTATTATGAGATGTTATACCAGTACTAGAATGTTATTTTATTTCTAAAAGATAAATTGTTATATCCATATATATACTTCAGCACTGCGCAACGCCATTTACACTATATTCCCTGGCAGACCTGTCCTGTTCTCTCGATTGAGAGCCCGATGTTGTTGTCGACAAGTTCACGGCCATGCCTGTATTCGATGCACTGACCGGGTAATGCCGTGTGATACCACACACACTTGGGCATCGGTGAATGTTTCATGTAGTGCGTGTAACGTCTGCGTTGTATGCTCTTGCAAACACACACTCAGCAGTTATTCAGAGAGAAGTAAAACAACTTGTCTACCAAACAACGAGCTGTGCGGTACTGTACAATATGACCAATGTAGTATTAAAGATAACTTGAACTTAGCCAGACATGCCGTCTTCACGCAGAAAGGAAGAGAGATCGACAGGAGTCTACCAAAGCAAGGCGTCTTCATGGCACATCGTCTACGCGTGGACTACGATGCTGGCCACGTGCGGAGCAAGTAGTCTGGATTTTCCTTCCTTAAAGGTCCTCAACCAATTCGTTTGCGCATCGCCAATCCGGTTCTTTTGGCTCCAGATGTGTAATGTGTGAATAGTTTAACTAGTGTGCACAGTCGGTTTAATAAACAAATGCGTACTTGATTTTTAATCGTTAAAAAAAGATTTGCCGTTACACCGGGTATAGCTGGCGAAAGCCAATTGCACTGTCGACCTCCTGCACCATTTCGGTCACGTGCTTTACGCGAGATCAGTATCCCACGCATTCGAAAACAATAACAACACACACATGCTTCGGTGTATGAAGATGAAGATTCCAAAGAGGTTGGACGAAGGTACGTATTACACTATCGCAGTTAGCAACAAGAACGCGTAACCGTGTATTAATTCAACGAGAATTGGAACTTGCGAACGTCAATACTCGACTCGAGGCTGACTCTAACTCTAACTAAGCCAGTCACTATATCGCCATTATCAGCCAGAGATTTCGTCAGAGACTGTGACAACGAACATAATATTTGATATGTGTTGTATTTGGTTACGCAGGATCTTGTTAATAAGCTATGTTATTGTGACATTACATATAAAGAGTAGATGACGTGAGGGTGCGAAATGACAAGTAACATTGAGTGATATTTTTACTTTTTATTACAGTCAGTTTACCTTTTGTTCTCGTGACGTTTCGACTGCTTTCAGCAGTCTTCCTCTGTGGGAAACATTCAACCACACTGAAATTAATATGCGAAGACTATTCATACAAAAATATCCACAGCTGCTGTAGCCAGTACTCTTCAAACAGCTGAGTAAACCTGAGCAACGTAGCAGGTAGCCTGATAGTGACTGTTCATGTAATTCTCAGTCACATGGCGATGACCCTGACTATTATATGCGAGTTGTAAACATACCAAGCATTGCATAAACTAAAAAAATTCGAATTTTATATAATTGGTGTCTTTTTTTAACAAATAATCATAAATTATGATTCTTTGTTAAAAACAATTTGATTGTTTTTATTTGATATGTACATATTACATTTGTTCAACCAAATATCTTCCTAAGTAATTTTTTCTCATTGGTTTTTCATATTATGTGATATAATTTTTTTTAAATACACATAATTGTTTAGTCACTAATTTTGTGAGTTGTAAACATGCAAGGCATGTATAAACTACAACTAGCATTTGACATCACGTGCACTAGTGTTGTTTTTTTGCAACAAAGAATCTTGTTAAAAGTAACTGTTTGTTTTTTATATGTACCTGACATTTGTTCAACTTCAGCTTATTATTATCACCTAAACTGGGGCACATTTCAAAAGGTCTGGGGGGACACAGTCGCGTAGGCCCATTATAAAAGGTCTGCAGACACGCCAAATTCCTAAGGTTTAGGGGGCACGTTCCCCCAGGCCCAACTGGAACCGCCTATGAAATACTTGTTTATTGCTTTTATTTATAATTTTGATAAAAGGTTTGGTGACAGAGTAATGTGTACCACATTTGACAACACTCGTTTACCTGAAGGTGAAGAGCTTTGACGCATACATCTGCATGTGGTGTTGACACACCTGGAGTTCTGAAAATATGGTACACATATTAATAGTCAGCACTGATTGTTTCTAACAATAATCATTTTAATGTACTTGCAAAAGTTGCAATGCAATGAACGACCACCTGCCAAATGCACATAACAAAAACTCACAGAAGGGGCAATAAAAAAACCTGGTGAAACTAATGGAATATTCTTTTCCTCGTAAATAATTAAATACCAAGATTACATATAATTACAATTGAATTCAAATTAAATTTTGAAATGTCCAATAATAGTATTTTTTATAAAAGTAATATATTAGTTAAATTACTATAACAATACTGTTATTAGTAAATTATGTACATATTGTTTTTGTTCAATATATATTACTATTAGTTCAATAATTATAATCGTTACGGATCATTTATAATGCATTTATTTACACTATTACTATTATGCCAAGCCTACTTAGGCTACTAGCCTACTACCATATACGACATAGACATATAGTCATATTATCATTGACATAGATATATGCCATAGCGTCGTGCTGTTAGCTGATACTAAAAGGTATACACTCCAATAAATTTAGTATAAGCAACATTAACATGTAAACTCACTCATACGTCTAAATAGGTGAATAATTCGAAATTACTAACCTGTCTGGAAGAACCTTTGCGAACGCTTCATCTGTTGACGTTGACGTTGTGACTGACCCCACGGCACGGACCACGGCCACAGCCCACTGGCACTGTCCCCAACTCGTTCTGTTTACTTTGTTTCGTTCCATAGTTTTTCCCAAATATAAATACACCTTTATGCGTGGGTACTGTCTTTGTCTGTTTAATTTAACCCATTTTGCCGTGTCGGTGGCATATATGTTCGTGGACGTCCACTCATTGCCTAAACTCGGTATTTTATAACATCAACAGCGCCAAAGGGTGGGGTCAAAGGTCAATATCTCCCATAATTCGCGATCACGAGAAGACAAGAACGCGATTCCACACAAAGTTCACTGTCCATACTCAGGTAAAATCGATGCAAAAAACCGGATCCGGTTTTTACCAAACACGAAAGAGTTCGCAGTTTTTCTATTAATTTAAAAAAACGAACTAACACGTATGCATACACGAACTAGGATATCATTGGGACGTACTTGGTGCCTCTGTTTTTTTTTAAAGAAACGCGAGGAGCAAAACAATCGAATTAGTTGAGTACCTTTAAGATGTCAATAGAAGAGACGCAGTTTGTTCTTTGGCTTTGTTTTATTGATATGGCGAATCGGAATATCGGCGAAGGCTAAAAGTAACACATTTTGAACTAGTCGCATCCAAAAACCAATAACGTTGACATCAATGTTGTGGCTGTACGTGAAATAGTTTTTAAGATATGGGAAAATATGGTTTTCACGGGCGCCATTTTAAAAATTGGCAAACATATGAATGTTGGCGATGGTCAAAAGTAATATTTGAAGTTATGGCAGCTGAGCAACTCTATTATCATTTGACGGTGACCTTGTTTGAGTTTTTATTCACGTTTACAGTACTATTTGGCAACGCTACGATAGGTATCATTGTGATAGGGAGATGTAAGGCTTTCAAATATTATAGCACTTGTTGTGTGTCGGGGAGCCATTTAAGTCAGTCCTTTCGGTGGTTCCTATTGTTCGCCTATTATGCACGAGTTCCAAACCACAGAGCAATCAAGAAGCCGCCACGGAGCGCGGCTAGTGTATTGGACAGCACGTTCGCCTGACATGCCAGCGTTGTGAGTACGATACCCGGAGCGGGCAGCTATACTTGGTGTAAAAAAAACTGGCTCTCAACATTGCGGACTGTTTATCGCTCGTTGACTCGGAGATCATGTTAATGTCGGTCCAGTCTCGATTTGGGATGTAGAAGAACGATTGAGGACGACAGGCACCCTGGCAGTGACCACCCTCAGTGCCAGCATATCAAGGTCTGTTTGGCGAGAATGTTCTGAAAACGGCTGACAGTCGAATACATTAGTTATGAAAGGTAGACAGTTAATTGTTGTCTCAAACACTTGAAGTTACATTGTAACCACAGTGATACATACTAGTCAGTTAATAGAACGCTGCCATATTGCATGCCCTTGATCATGCATAAAGTACGTCACGTTATTTTTGGAAGTTTGTGAGGCATCCCCCGTGGGTGTGTGTGTGTGTGTTTGTGTGTGTGTGTGTGTGCGTGTGCGTGTGCGTGTGCGTGTGCGTGTGCATTCGTGTACGTGCATGTGTGTGTGTGTGTGTGTGTGTGTGTGTGTGTGTGTGTGTGTGTGTTTGTTTGTTTGTTTGTTTGTTTGTTTGTTTGTTTGTTTGTTTGTTTCGTATGGATGGCATTCTACTCTAACAAGATGTTACTGATGTTATCGTAACTAGTGTATTCGACTGAAAGTCCCCGAATGCATACGAATTTCACGGGCATTGGTGATGAAATTCCTGGATTACCGTCACATTTCAAAGTGCTGGTCCATCTTCGCAAGCCAGGGGTGTGACTACGTACACTACCCCTGGGTGTGACTACGTGCACTACCTCTGGCAGATCCCCTACGCATTGTATGGAAGTTAGCTGAATCAAACTCATAATTGACTTCCTGTACTACCCGTGAAAACAGTGCAGACACCCGTCCGACTCCCATCCAGGAATCCCAATATAATTGCCACTCTCACGAGATCATAAATAATTACTTCTCCTGCCCAAACGGTTCGTATCGACGTTGTCTTGTTGCTACTTGAGCAGAAACAAAAGACTAGGTGTGAATAAACACGATATTAATATAAAGCAAGAACTAATTTAACTAAAGAAAGTGCAATCGAAGTCACGCACCCAGGCGAGAGTCGGTTGGTTAAGCCAGACTAAAACTGAGACTCGTGTAATCAGCAGTGTCCTCTGGCGCGCGAGGACGTACTGGTCGGTTCCAGGCAGACGAAAATGTGGCGCCACCTTACGACGCCAGGGTAATCGAGAATATCATGTGTTGGCCTGCACCCTTGCAAAGTGTTTACGTATTTGACCCACTACGTAGAACATTGGCTCTCGTTGGTGCTTGTGTGTCTTCGTATCAAGAACAAAGGACGGCTGGCGCGCACTGCAGGCGGTCTTTTGTGTCGAGTCAAGGCAGGAAGAATATTTTGTAGGCCTACTGTCCATGATTTAGACTAGTCCTACGAATTCGCTTCTCAGTGCACCACGACGACAACATAGGTGATGAATGACGCCAATGTGCTAGTGTACTACAAGCAAGTATTAATGGAATGACACTAATGATACGATCCCTCTTCGCTGACGACAAATGGTTCACTAAATGGTGGGTATCCAGAGTCAACCAGCAGACTAGTTCGGTGTCTATACAAATCTGTCGTATCCGCAACACTATACCGTATATGCGACAAACGTCAATCGCAGATAAAAAATTACGTTAGTGGTAAAACAAACTTGTTCTATCTTGTGAATGGCGGCCCGTATATATCCGTTGGCAACGGTACGTCTGAGACAGTGACATAAATACACAACACACGAAGACAACGGCATTGCTAATGTTGTGCAATCGCTGGGCGATATAAGAGGTAGATAAACAGGACATTAATTTTATTTATGTGTCTTTTTACATGACATTGGCACCCTATTGGGGTATACAGGTATTTGGTTTATTTACACATTGTTCGTTTATACATTTTTTAACCAATTATTTGTTATACATATAGTTTGTTTACACACTAAAAGTGAGTCTCCGTCGACAATGTAGTATATTTAGTGAACTTAATAGATCCGACATATTATTGAATATGTGTGATGTGAAGACTAATACGATGTATGTTATCATTTTAGAAACAGAGCTACTCTAAATTGTTATTGATTAGTAAGACCAATACAAACTTGAAGTCAGTAATCACTTATTGTTCCGTGCAAATGTATAATAATTATTGTATTGTGTTATTGTACTGAAAATGTAATTTGATTATTGCTCCAACATCGCTACAGTATGTGTGTGTGCGTGTGTGTGTGTGTGTGTATGTGTGTGTGTGTGTGTGCGTGTGCGTGTGTGTGTGCGTGTGCGTGTGTGTGTTTGTCCCAATCTGGATCATTGTGGCACTTTTGTGATTATATGCAATATGGATGAAGTGATGTTTACAAGTCGATGCGTCGGATTCAGATACCAAATACCAAACTACGTAATTAATTCAAGTGGCATTCGTTTGGTTTTTGTTAAAAACCTTATTTTCTAGCAATGTTGTCCTGTGCAGACACGGTATTGTGATCAACAATTAATTGCGTCTTCTCTTTGCAGTTTGTTATAGAGAAGTTGGAACAATGAAGGAAATGTTGCAAGTTCTGTTGACCAGACGGAACAACGAATGAAACGGTCCAAATGTCGTCTAAGGTGAAATAGTGAAGAGAACGTAGCAGCTTTTGACGACCAGACGTTAAGACAGAAGACAAAGTTATCACAACATACACTAATACAGGCTGCTACCCAATGAGACACGCCAGCTCAATGGTAATTGACGAGCAATCTGCACCTGCCAACCAATCAGGAAGCGCCACTAACTATGCTACGGAATCCTGGCGCGACGCGTTGTTCTGGTGTCATTTGATGGTAGCCATGCTCGGTGTTATCGCGAACGGCACAATCTTCATCACCATTAAGAGCAATGGCGATATGTTTTCGCCCGCCATACGCCTTCTGCTGAAGCATCAGTCGCTTGTGGACTTACTGGTTTGCATCTTAGCGCCAGTTTTCCTTTTGCAGCCGCCAATGTGGAAGACTGAAAACTACTACATCGACTCTATTATCTGTCACGTTTGGCACAGCCAGATGCCTTACTGGGGAGCCGTATATCTATCAGCTTCCAACTTGGGTGTCATCGCTATCGAGAGATACTTGGCAGTGTGCCATCCTCTGAAACATAGACAGGTTAATAGTAAACATCTATGCTACGTCATTATTGCAATTTACTTTATTGGCTGTGTATTCTTAGCGCCTGGCTGTTTTCAGGTCCATTTCAAAGATGGCGCATGCTTATACGAATTTCTCATACAGGGCCAAACGGGCAAAGACGTGTATTTGATCTATTCTGTGTTGTGGTTCTTTTTCATATTCGTGTTGCCAGTCACCGTCTATTGTGTCATGTACGGATGTGTAGTTAAGACGCTCAGACGAAGACAGAATTCAGAAACCATGCCACGCACAGTTGTAACGGATACAGCACAATCAAACCTCACGAAAACCGCCATTTTGCTTACGAGCATTTTTGCAGTCACGATTGGATTCGACGCTTTCGTGTACGTTCTTGGGAACACTGGTGCAGTTGAATACGAACTTGGCTCAACATTGAACAAATTGGGTTTATTTTTTACTTTATTCAACTCGGTTGTTAATCCCTTCGTCTATGTGGGATTAATGCCAATATTTCGCGTCAGCCTTAGAAAAACGGTATCGTGTTGCACGTAGACACACAGAGACTATCTGACAAATCACGTAGTTCAGGGAATGAAATAGTGTTTAATTAATGGAAAAAAAGTGCGAAAAGTCCATGGTGCCACAGCAATTATGTGCCAATCGGACATGGATAAAAGGCACTCTCCCACAGTAACAAGAATTATAATTTGTAATTACAAATCGTAATGTTCACTCTCGACGAAACCAAAACCCGCTATTTAAACGGATGCACCTCATATTGCGTTTAGCCTGTAGCAACGTCTCCAACCGTCTCCAACCGTCTCCAACAGTAGAGTTGTTATGCTTACTGCTACTTCTGTTGCTGTTACGTCTTACGCAACATAGTTACATAAACGGATGTGTTCGAATATATTTTATTTAACGCAACATTATTATTGATAATATGTTCAATACTTTTAAACAACTGACATGATTATGTGTACACGTCGTGTGTGAACTTCATACGTCTTTTTTCATTGTAACATTTCGACAGCATTTTACATCTTAATTCGTTAGATGGCAGCTCTGTAGTCACTATACGCAGCGTCAGAGCGTGATCATTATGAACCAGTGAGCATAATTACTCGAGTAACGCCATTTGTTGGAACCAAAGTAGTATTATTATGCTGCATTTCGAAAATGTGATTGACTAGTGTTACTCTTCAACTTACATAACCTCGCCGATTCATTGTGATACTAAAACATGCTATTGAGCGGTGACTGTTGCCTGCAAAAGGGAAATCCCTTCTAAAACACCCTCAACGCAACATATGGCGCTACCATTCAATTTCAATATGGCATATCGCCCAGTAACTGTGCATCCTGACTTAATTGCTTCGGCAGCATACTGCCAAAACACTACACCGATAAACAAAATAAAAAAACAATACAAAAACTGATGTTAATCCAGTTAATCCAATACGCAAATTCGAAAATTGTATTCGAACGCATGTACATTCAACTGCACGTATTCTTTGACCTGTATCTGGGTTCCGAATTGCATGCATTGTTTTACGTTGTGTCTATGTGGCCGTGTACGTACGGTTTCACGACATTTGCTTTACTAAATAAAATTCTGTGCACATGTCTTTGTGTGTTGGTTGGGTTGACCTTCGATAACGTGTTCAAAATGTTCACATATAAGACGAAAGCTTATGGGATACAACCATCGGGCACACGTGAACAGTGTGGTACGCCGGGTGTCGACCACTGTGTTGTGCTCACGTTTGTAACAATTTCTTCCGCTTTTTCTGAACATTGCTAATCAGTCCTTCTCGCCAACCGTTGTAGCCATGTAGATCTAACATAAGTCGAACTAGCGTATGCGCGCGTGCTTGCTTGCGTATATGTTTGTTTATTTGTTTGTGTGTGTGTGTGTGTGTGTGTGCGAGTGCGTGTGCGTGTGCGTGCGCGTGCGCGTGTGTGTGTGTCTTAGACATTACAGGGATATAAATCGATTGTTAACAACGTTACGTGTGGCTCCGGGCGATGCGATTGGTCCGCCGATCAGCTCAGCACGTTGTACATAATTTGCGTTGCGCATACGTAATGGAATAGTTCATTTTCGAATAATTTTGGTAACCGTATCCCGTGTTTATGTGTATATACCGCCTTCCGTATATGATGAGCATTGCTGCTAGTACAGTCAATAATTCTGTGTTAATAATATGTTCCTTGGACAGGGTACAATGCGCTTCGATGAAAAAACACACACAAAAGCCACTTGTATCTTTGTGTGGCCGCAGTCCAGAATCTGTTTCGTTACTATAATGAAAACGCCTTATTAAAAAAACTCAGATGTGTCTATAGTATCTGAAAACACACAGGGACGTAAATATACACACATCGAACATCGTATAAAGACCGAGATGACGCCAAGGATTGTGGTTCCCCGGCCTCAACCCAAAGTAACGATTGAGAATTGTTTAAAAGTGTTCCTTCCACCTCTGCGATGATCTTTCCATCTGTGACTTTCACTAGGGGGTTCTGGTTGGGTCCTGTATCTCCTTTCAACTTCTTCGTTATTTTGTAGAGTGACTTCATGTCTTGTCTGCATGTTGCTTCTTCTGCCTCCGTGGCCAGACTCTCTATGTATGTGGGTTTATCCGTTATGGCATTCTTTTTTACTTCCTTGTCTTTCTGAGAAAATTCCTTGGAAAGTCGTTCTTTAAGTCTTGGTGATTTTGTAGTGAATAGTCGCTTCTTTGTGTCCTTCCTTTGGCCTATTTTGTCCCAGGTTGATGTGGAGATCCATTGCTCTTTCTTTGATCTTCTGTATTCCAGCACTGTTTTCCCTGCTTGCTCCATAGCCTTGTTGAAACTGTGTATTGTCATATATGTTTCCTCCTGCAGAATATTAAAACTGTTCTCCAGAACAATTATGAACTGTTGCTTTGTTTCTGGGTTCTGTAGCTTGTCTGTATCAAAGCGAGGTGTTGCTTTTTTCTCCAGTCTTGGCCTTCCTTAGTTTCAGGGCAAGTTTTCCCACTAACAGGCTGTGATCGCTGCCAGCATCTGCTAGTCTCCTTGTTCTGACATCTTGTGGTGAGCGCCTCCATTTCCCGTTAATGAGGATGTGATCTATTTGGCTCTCAGTCTTGTCATCTGGAGATCTCCATGTTAGCTTGTGAATTGTCATTATGTTCGAAAAGCATACCTCCGATCACAAGGACATTTTCCCCACACATGTCACACATTCTGCTGTCATTTTCATTCATCCTGCCTGTTCCATGTTTGCCCGTCATCCTCTCCCTGTCTGTGTTGTCGCTACCCACACGTGCATTGAAGTCCCCAAGAACCACTAGTACGTCATGTCGGGGGGATATCTTCCAAAGTTGACTGAAGACTGTCATAGAAGGTGTCTTTGTCCTCATCCTCTGTTTCTTCTGTTGGCTCATAGCAGATTGCCACTCAAAGTTTGATAAATCTGGAGTTAAATCTAACACAAAGAAGTCTCTCACTGACTGGCTTCCATTCAAGAATAGTGTTGTTGTGCTTCCTCTGGATGATCAGGGCCACTCCCTGTCGATGCTGGTTGTCTTCTCTGCCTGACCATATTATGGTGTCTCCTGTAGTCAGTACTCTCTTCCCAGCACCAGTCCATCTGGCCTCCGTTATGCCTAGATCTTGCATTGATGCATTTCCTGGAGAACGTGCGCCAGTCTTCCTATCTGGTACAGCGTTCTCACATTCTGGCATCTGATGGTAATTGTTGATTTTGGTGTTAGGAGATCCGCTGTCGGGGTGAGGGCTTCCTTGCGGGTTTGGCCGTCATCCGTCATTGAACCAATTCCTTGGTTTGTGATGCTTTCCCCCCGGGTGCAGTGCTCTCTCTTGTTCTCTCTAGCTAGTCTGTTTTACGGGGTGGGGTCGCTAGCCCCAAGCCAACCCTCCTCCTTTACCCGGGCTTGGGATATATATATATATATTATATATATATATTTATCAATTTTATTTTGTAGTTAACGTGTGACTACCTTTGACTCTGGTAAGGTATCTAACCAGCTTTCAACATCTTCAAACAATATCTTCGTGTCTCCTTTTAAATTTGGTACACAGTGCGCTTGTCATTTCAAGTTGCAGATTCTTTAGCTTGGTAGACTAGTTTTGTCAATTGGATCTTTCATTGTTACGTGCCTTTTGTTACTTCTTTGTCCTTGTTTTGGAAGTTCGTTTGAGCTTGTGCGTTTGTGCCTGCGTCGACTGCATTCAGCAGTCTCATTTTAAAACTTGTCTCGTATAGCTATATTTATATCTGCATCTCCATTTTTCCAATATACACATCCCCATACATATCTCCCATTCTATATCTCACCAATCGTATTTCCATTATTTCTTCCACCAATATCTCTACACCAACTACTCTCTAACACATACCCTGTCGACCAGTCAGATAAACAATCAGTCGCCTCATTTAGTGTCACGTGTTCGTGTTACTGTTGTCTTTGTAGCGTGTACTGGTTCGCAGATGTAACGAGTGATTGTTGTGTGAGTGGTGTCTGGCGAGTCCTGTCCTGTCTTTGGTGCGTGTACGTTGGTTCGAGGCCGGGGGACAACGCACCAAGTAGCCAATTTTCTTCAGTATTTAACCAGAAATGTGCAACATGCGATGATGATGCAGCCGTACAGTGGCACCCTCGTGTGGTGGGCACGGTGTTTTTTGGATGTTTTTGTCGGTGATGTAACATGTACACCTTTTTAATGTTGCTGTGACAGTAAGTGTTTGGGTAGGGGCTTCCCGTTTTTAATTGGTTCGACACCAACAAAGTGGTAGTTAATTAGGGTGGACAGAAACGTAACATGTATGTATAAATATATGAGTGCTTTTGTTATGTCACATTCAAATAGTGGACAAACCTTGTTCGTAGGACCATAACGTACCAACACTTTTCGCTCAAAATTAAGACAATGGAACACTTTGAGCTGGTGTACGATATTATTTTAATCCCCACACACGCACAGACGCACGCACGCATGCGCGCAAGCACACACACAAAGACGCAAATACGCACGCACTCACACACACACACGCACACACACACACACACACACACACACACACACACACACACACACACACACACACACACACACACACATACATTCGCAAGCAAGCAAGCAAGCACGCACGCACGCACACACACACACACAGACACACACACACACACACACACACACACACACACACACACACACACACACACACACACACACACACACACACACACACACACACACACACACACACACAGTAACATGACAATGGATACAATACAGAATACAACGATTAATATAAAGGTCTACCATTATCATATGTGTGCAGTGCATCATTTATAATGTTTTATTTATTGGTGAAATGTGACATGTTAATGAACAATAAATGGTACAAAGAATTATATTCATACTTATCATACTATAATGACCCTTAGCTTGGTGTTAGCTTAGTGTTAGCTTGACCCGTATCCGCAATATAACTTACTAAAAAAAAACACGATGAGAGAATTGGCGTTACTAATTATCAGTGATGTCAGTACAATAATATTCTCCAGAATAATAACTCAATGAGGTGCATAATTGGAGTTCTTTTCGGGAGCTTCAATTTGGTGATGTAGTTGGCGGTTATAGTAAGCCTCATGGGGTGCATTTGATGTTTTAACAGGCATCAGGGGGAGCAGTTGAAAGTTGTTGTGTGGCCCTCAAGGGAACAATGGATGGCCCCGCCCTCACTGGTCAATTCATAGATCCGCCCCGTTGTTTTACCCCGGGGTCTTTTACTCAACTGGCATACATTATTAGCAGCTTCCACCTACTAGGTACTCACCCTATACTCACCCGGGGTGACGACTGGCGTTAAGTATGAGCCATGGGTCACGGACACAGCCCACTGTTGACTTTCCCATTGGCGGTCATGTTAAGTTGTTAAGGTATTGTCAGACTATAAGAAAACTATTTTTCTTCAGTTCAGCGTCTCTGCGAGACGTAACTGCCCAGATGATCCCACGATACGCTGCTCTGTCTGCCGTTCGTCTCCCTGCTCTCACGATGTCGTCTTCCAACCAGTCGCTGATGTTCTGCTCCCATCTTCTCCTTGGTCTCCCCTTGCTCTCTTTCCTCCACTTTGCCTTCTAGGATTGTTTTCTCTAAGGAACTGTGTCTTTTGATGTGGCCAAAATAACTCAGTTTTAGTCCTTTTATTCTATTCACTAGTTGCCAGTTCTTTATGTCTAACGTTTTAAGGATCTCTGCGTTGGTTGTTTTTGTTATCCATGGCACTCTTAGGACTTTTATGTAACATTTCATCTCAGACGCTTGTAATCTTCTCATGTCTTCTTTGTTCAGTGTCCACGTTTTGCTCCCGTATAGAGCTGTTGGGAAAACGCAAGTTTGTTTTGCGTCCTACCTTTGTTTGTATATGTTGGCTTTTCCATACATTTTTCAGATTATTTAGTTTCTGCGTTGCTACGGCTATTCTTCTTCTGATCTTTGATGATGTCTTGCCGTTTCAACTTGCTCCCCATTGATTGCATTTGTTAATGTCCATGATCTTTGTTTTCTTCACATTAAGTAACAAGCCCCTTTTCTCACATTGGTCTTTTATAGACATGATTACGTTTCTTAGGCCGATTGTTGTAGTGGACAGGAATGCGGTATCGTCTGCGTATCGTAGATCTCTTATTTTATGTCCATGGGTATTCACTTCATCGTATCTTGTATTTCTGTCATCTAATTCTACATCTCTCATTATGTGTTCTGTGTATAGGTTGAACAGGTATGGTGATAAAATACATCCTTGTCTTACTCCTTTTCCCTTTGGCAAAGTTTCTGTATTTGTGTTTTTCAGCCTGACCACTGCTTGTTGGTTGCTATAACGTGATTTCAAGACGGCGATTGTCTTTGGGTGGAAGTTCATGTCATTGAGCGTTTTCCACATCATCTGATGTTTCACACAGTCGAAAGCCTTGGAATAGTCGATGAAGCATATATATTCTTAGATAATTATTTATCTCTCTGAATTTCTTAATCAACATTCTCAGATTAAATATTTGGTCCCTTGTGTCTCTGTTTTTTAAGCCTGCCTGTGTGCTGCTCACTTCCATTTCCATTTTATCTTGCATTCTTTTCATTATGATTGTCAACAATATTTTGCCTGCATTGCTAATGAGTGATATGGTTCTGTAGTTGGAGCATAGTTGTAGGTCTGTTTTCTTTGGTAATGGGATGTATACTGATTTCTTCCAGTCGTCGGGACATTTTCTACTCTTCCATATTGTCTTACATAGTACATGGCTATTCCTTCTTCTTCTGCTGCATTTCTGCCTGTATGTTGTCGCACCATAGCTTTTTAGACTATTAATGGCCCATTTCACCTCGTCTCTTAATGGTTCGAGATCGTCCTCGTCTTGAAAACTTTATCATTAAATACCTCTAACTCTCTCTCTCTCTCTCTCTCTCTCTCTCTCTCTCTCTCTCTCTCTCTCTCTCTCTCTCTCTCTCTCTCTCTCTCTCTCTCTCTCTCTCTCTTTTGAAATGAATCCATTCACGGTACCTATAAATATTTACCAAAATAGCCTTCTTTCTGCACCTACGTGTGCTATTTGAAAACAATTGGAAAAATGTCACTCCGCCAACTACACAAGCTCTTCCAAATATGCGTCATTTCACTGCCAAAACATGCTAGCATTCGAACTGCTAGTATGTCTGACCTACCGCACTCTTTTCCAATGAAAATAAACATTCTTTCAAATTTCAAACATCACCATTTTTAGGTACTATATTACAACACAAAAGGGAGGTTTGAAATATATATGTATATCGGTATATGGGACTCCTATGATGAAAAAATAACTAGTTCAGCTACAGTTAAAATACTGAAACCAAGACTTAAGCACTTGTTTATTAATAATTGCCATGCACACACGTTAAACAGAAATGATGAATATACGTATATATATATATATATATATATATACAAAATTAACTGACAAAAATGGATGACATTGCTTTCTAACGATATATTTCCATGTTATTACCAATGTTGTGTTTAATAAACTTATACAAGTTATGGTCGTGTTGGGGGAAGTGATTAATAAGTACAACACTTCTATCTTCCTCCATTTCCATGTTTATGTATTGTATATTGCGTATAATTCTCTTTTTATGCATTTTCTACTTTGAAATAAACAATCAATTCAAAAAGTTAACTGTGCTCTGGCCCCTCCACATACTATACTACGCCGGAAGTGTTACTTCTAATGCGCTGAACCTCAGGTTACACGTGTAAACAATGCGAGTGGATCACTGCGGGGCCCTCTGTGTACGCAACAACGTTCCGCTGTTGAGACGACCCCCGGAGCGAGCGGCGTTAGACTGGCACGCCTCCTGCTAATGGAATGCGCCAAGACTGGGTCAGTGGCGGATTCAGTGGCGTCAACGTGACGTTCTTTCAATACAGCGACTATCTGGGGACATTTCTCTCGTATAGTGGCGCAGTCAGTGCGAATTGACGATCGATTCCGTTCACAGCAGCAGCGGCAACAATCTTGCCCGGCAACAAGCGCTCGACAGCCGGCCAAGCGTGGACGACCGAAGCCTTGTCTGACTTTACTTTGACAGCTCGGGGCGGCGCGGCTATATTCGGCCGTGTTTACGCTGGCAGACGACACTAGCAAGCCAACGCTTGCCACGCAAATCATAATAATATTCTTGTGCATCGCTCGATACGTTATGGCACGAATCTGATCTATTGCGACGTCGCTGTTGGCGAATAGGTTACTGGTGGACAGGAGCTGACCTCGTTTACTAACGCCCAGCAACACGCGGGCCCCCTCGACGCCATATCGGGATTAGATTACCTGCTGCTATCGGGGCTGCGGCTGGTAGTCAGTCCGTCGCCTGGTCGCTGGTGTCCGGAGATCATCCACTGTTTGACTGCCTGTGAAACCTAGATACATCATCAACATGCAGCAGACGACACAGATCGAGACGGTGACAGTTGTGAGGCCACTGAAGGTAATTCTTAGCGATATGTTTCTTACGCAAGCTGTCACCCCTATAGGCTATGATTATGATCATGCATTGTGAGTCATGGTTTATTTGCGGTTTGTTTCGTGCCAGTACAATGTCAATGACGCGTTGTATTGCAGTTTCATATCGCCTCCGTTCGTTGTTATCTAGCCGATAGTTATTGTATGTCTTACTAGGTGTACGCCGGCACGGTCAGTGTATAAGTTGACCTCAACCTGTCGTACGTTTGATATGCCCCCTAACCTCCGCCGTTGTATAGTAATGTGGACCCGGTAAACACGCAGCGAAGGACGGACACATTCTTGCGAATGGTACCCGATTGTTTATATCGTCGTTGACCCAGTGTAACCGCTCGCCGCGCCACATAAATTCCCTTCATTATCCCTTTATGTAGCGCTGACGGTATACGATGATTTAGCTAAAAGTTAAACTGACATCAAAGTTGTTGCTACTTCTTAAATCTAATTGACTTTGACATCGTATAGGACCTCTAAGATAATACAAAGCAATCACAGTCCTTACATCGGATTAAACTTACATCAGGCGTGTCGCATTGGCTGACGGGTGTGCATGCATGCATGTATGTGGGTGCGTATGCACCCCCTCAGTGAGGTAGAAGAGATCCGATTTAGGGAAGGGTGGTTTAGGGTACGTGCAGTCTATGGGGTGGGATGCAGTATAGGAGGTGGGAGTGCAGTCTAGGAGGTGGGAGTGCAGTCTAGGAGGTGGGAATGCAGTATAGGATTAGGAGGTGGGAGTGCAGTCTAGGAGGAGGGAGTGCAGTCTACGAGGTGGGAGTGCAGTATAGGAGGTGGTAGTGCAGTCTAGGAGGTGGGAATGCAGTCTAGGAGGTGGGAGTGCAGTCTAGGAGGTGGGAGTGCAGTATAGGAGGTGGGAGTGCAGTCTAGGAGGTGGGGGTGCAGTATAGGAGGTGGGAGTGCAGCCTAGGAGGAGGGAGTGCAGTCTATGAGGCGGGAGTGCAGTATAGGAGGTAGGAGTGCAGTCTAGGAGGTGGGAGTGCAGTCTAGGAGGTGGGAGTGCAGTCTAGGAGGTGGGGGTGCAATATAGGAGGTGGGAGTGCAGCCTAGGAGGAGGGAGTGCAGTCTATGAGGTGGGAGTGCAGTCTAGGAGGTGGGAGTGCAGTCTAGGAGGTGGGAGTGCAGTCTAGGAGGTGGGAGTGCAGTCTAGGAGGTGGGAGTGCAGTATAGGAGGTAGGAGTGCAGTCTAGGAGGAGGGAGTGCAGTCTATGAGGTGGGAGTGCAGTATAGGAAGTGGGAGTGCAGCCTAGGAGGAGGGAGTGCAGTCTATGAGGTGGGAGTGCAGTATAGGAGGTAGGAGTGCAGTCTAGGAGGTGGGAGTGCAGTCTAGGAGGTGGGGGTGCAGTATAGGAGGTGGGAGTGCAGCCTAGGAGGAGGGAGTGCAGTATATGAGGTGGGAGTGCAGTATAGGAGGTAGGAGTGCAGTCTAGGAGGTGGGAGTGCAGTCTAGGAGGTGGGAGTGCAGTATAGGAGGTAGGAGTGCAGTCTAGGAGGTTGGAGTGCAGTCTAGGAGTGCAGATGGATTGTTGGGAGCCTGAACGTTTGTGTTGTTGAGGATCTCATTGGGGTGCATTGGGATGTTTACGGGAGCCTCAGGTATAGGTGGAGGTTTCAAGCGGATGTAATTGGACATTTTTGAAGTCTTGGGAGTAGAGTTGGAATGTGTCGGAAGCCTGGGTGGTGGAGCAGTTAGAGGTTTGTGGGAGCCCCAAGGAAGTGTTCACTTAGAGGACTCAAGGGTGCGGTGCAGTTAGAGGTGTGTGGGAGCCCCAAGGAGGTGTTCAGTTAGAGGACTAAAGGATGCGGTGCAGTTGGAGGTTTGTGGGAGCCCCAAGGAGGTGTTCAGTTAGAGGACTCAAGGGTGCGGTGCAGTTGGAGGTTTGTGGGAGCCCCAAGGACGTGTTCAGTTAGAGGACTCAAGAGTGCAGTCCAGTTGGAGGTGTGTGGGAGCCCCAAGGAGGTGTGCAGTTAGAGGACTCAAGGGTGCAATTGGATGTTTTGGGAGCCTTGAGGAGGTGTGCAGTTATATGACTCAAGGGTACAGTGCAGTTGAATGTTTTGGGAGCCTCGAGGTGGTGTGCAGTTAGAGGACTCAAGGGTGCGGTGCAGTTGGAGGTTTTTGGGAGCCTCAAGGAGGTGTGCAGTTAGAGGACTCAAGGGTACAGTGCGGTTGGAGGTTTTGGGAGCTTCGAGGAGGTGTGCAGTTCGAGGACTCAAGGGTGCGGTGCAGTTGGAGGTTTGTGGGAGCCCCAAGGAAGTGTGCAGTTAGAGTACTCAAGGGTACAGTGCAGTTGGATGTTTTGGGAGCCTCGAGGAGGTGTGCTATTAAAGGACTCAAGGGTGCAGTGCAGTTGGAGGTTTGTGGGAGCCTCGAGGAGGTGTGCTGTTAGAGGACTCAAGGGTGCAGTGCAGTTGGAGGTTTGTGGGAGCCTTGAGGAGGTGGTGTGCAGAGGACTCAAGGGTGCAGTGCAGTTGGAGGTTTGTGGGAGCCTTGAGGAGGTGGTGTGCTGAGGACTCAAGGGTGCAGTGCAGTTGGATTTTTGGAAGCCTCGATAAGGTGTGCAGTTAGAGGACTTAAGGGTAAGGTGCAGTTGGAGGTTTGTGGGAGCCTCAAGGAGGTGTGCAGTTAGAGGATTTAAGTGTGCGGTGCATTTGGAGGTTTTTGGGAGCGTGCAGTCGCATGCTGAGAACCGCACATCTTAAAAATATCAACCACGCTACGGGCTTGCACATTGACACGAGAAAGGAACGTGTGAAAATACTGAAATTGGTTCCCTTACCAGTAGGATGGGTATCACAATAGATTAAATTCGACTCGTCATCTTAGCCAAATATAATCAAACATTGCGTGTTGCAGTTGTATAAATATTGCCTATTACCATGCACTTATAATTGCATCGTGTCACACATGGCTAATTATGTAGACCAATCTCTTTGAACCGTGATCGTTGGTGCAGTTCAGTTAATTTACTATGTGTTTAATGTGTGTTAGCCAATTATTATTGCTGCGTACACATTCGTCGGCATTGTAATACATGTTTACAAGTTGGAGAGTATTATGGAAAGCAGGTTTTATGAGGTAATAAGACTCTTAGTTTAACGGGCCACTCGTGTGTGATGATGGGGGCGCAGTGTCCGTGCTTGCGTGTGTGTGCGTGTGTGTGTGTGCGTGCGTGCGTGTGTGTTGTGTGCGTGTGCGGGTCCTGAAGTCATTTAGCTGACGCTGCGGACGAGAACAGATGAGCCCTATTGCATTGTCAACAATAGTGCGATGTTATTGATTGCAGCAGTTTGTCTAGTCTTTTACCGTGTATAAATTCCAAATACGATAATCTACAAATCCACGGTCACATCATTCTGGTTACGAGTGTCCTCGCTGCGAGAAGCTGTGGCGAGCAAAGATTGGACTGATAAGCCATAATATACGAACAGACACAGGGTTTTTGCCAAGTACGCTGATAGCAGGGATCATGACGCCCAAAGCAGGTCCCGTATAACATGCTCTGACCATCTTAGCGCGTTGCGAACCACTACGGATACAACTGGACTACAATATGATGTAACACTATTAAATAATAGACAATGTGTTTTGACTTATGTAAGTTAAGTTCCATCAGTGTTAATTGTATATACCGAGTTTACAGACACTGCTATCTCTAGACAGTGCCATGAGGACATTCATTCTACACTCCCGTGGAAATGGAATCCACGCATCCAGGTATCGCCACAATTAATCTAGCTCCAAGTTGAAGCACAGGATGGCTGTTTCATCAAGTGCTCATAAGTTGGTTTCACAATATTAATAACTATCAAAAAGAATATTTAACATAATAATTAAGTGTCTATCATAAACTTTATAATTTAAGCATGTCCATCATAAAAAATAACTGCTAGCAAAATCCCCACCCCTATTCGTTGAGTTGATATACATTGTCAGACTACCATTTCTTTAATGCAAACCATGTTTGGTTATTAACATCAATTATATGTTATTTCCAACATAACGCGATTGCAACATTGCGTTTTTCCTTAGGCATGGCCTAATCTTCATATATTACATATACAGTGTGTTACTAAACAAATACGATACTTTGGTTATACATAGGTGAAAATCGTTGGACTATCGATAAGTCAAAGCTTCCTAGTCCATTTGTCATCATCTGGAGCCTGTAGCTTTGGATGGGAATCTTGTTAAGTAAGGTGTTTAGAAACCAAGCCCACTTCGATGTCACCGTTATACATTATAACTAGGCCTACATGTTTCAGTCTGCATTTTAAACCTCGTGATGTTAGAATATATACGAATAAAATATTGCGTTCTATGCCATCGTTGAGGCCCAAATAGCGCTCCGGTCTGCGCCGTTGAGGCAGTGGGTTAATAATTTGTGAAATAGCGTCGCTACGCCGACATTGTTGCTGAGCAGTTCGCCGGGGCGCCCGTCTGCGAAAAATGCAGTGGCGGACCCTATCGGGAATAACAACTAACGCTAAGAATTATGGGAAGTCAACTTAGAGGAACAATACGAACCAGAACCTCAGGATACGAACTGTTTAACATCCATGGAAAGATCAACCTAGGTTCGATTCGGGGGATCATAGATGATGATACGATGACGGCCGACTGGTTCGCATTAGAGGGAGTCAGCCTGTTCCTTTACCCGGAATTAGCTGGAGTAGTAAATGTTTAGGAAATCTGCTGTGTTGAACGTGGGAAAATGGGACATCGTTGAACATCAAAGGGTATTGGAAGTTAACACAGGCCAAATCGGCCCTATTTCCTACAAAGTATTTTTTAGACATGATACCTTCGTTGCTATTTGAGTATGCTCCGGAGTTGCATGCTCCAAATTGCGAACGTTGTTACGGACTTATTATACACAATTTGGCGGGTAGTATATCTTCAACATAGTTAGTATAGTCTTGACAACGTTATATTAATTAATAATGAAAAATAAGGAACATACTGCCTCCTTTTGACAGTGGTATAATTCTTGCTTTGATATACAGAGTTGGCGATATGTTTGATTATCAAGGAGGTTATGTTATCAGCATACAGTAGATTCTAATAAATTAATCGGTCACATTGTACTAAACAAATATGCTCGGAGGAGAGTGCTGATAAGGAGTTGTTGAGGGCAGTAGCAGCTGGTGTAGTGCGACAGTACAGGAAATACAACATCACTCATGAACGAGGGAGAACAGCAAGGGTGTCACTAATAAATATATATTATACATATAATCATATAGACACCCGAGCTCAGTGGCGCAATTAAAACATATAATTAGGCAATCGCATGATACACGTGTCTTTGTAGATGGACCGGGGTGCTAAGAAGATAAACAATATTAAAATATAGGTTTTTAGATAGAGTTGGTGCGACAACCAAAACGGCTCGACTTCAGACTTTTATATTAAATGGACGTAGTCTGTTCGACGTCTATCCGGAATTAGCGGACATAGTAAGTTCTGATTGGAAGTATGCAGTGTTGACTTTGGGAAAGTGAGATCGTTGAGCATCAAGGAGTATAAAAATTAACTCAGCCCGACTCGGCCGTATTGTCAGTAAACCCTGTTTTGAAACTGGATGTTTTTTTACTATTTGAACATGCAACTGGGGTCGTGCCTTCAAATTGTGGCCGTTGTTATGGGCTTACTTAACACAATTTGGCTAGCTGTATACCTTCAACAAAGCTAGTATAGTCTTAAGAACATTATATTAATTACTACCTGAAAAAATAGGAAAAGACCACGTCCTTTTAACTCTGAGAACAGGAAGTGAACGAGACCAGTGCACTGTGTTTACTGTCGCAGGTGACGGCGTTCGTGTGCGGCTGCATCAGTCTGCTCCTGCTCATCATCGCGCTGGCGAGCACTAACTGGCTGGAGGCGAGCGAGTACCGACAGGGTCTGTGGCAGGAGTGTCGCTGGCCGAACGGGGCGCCCACCACATGCACCTCTAACCCCAACAAAGGTGAGTCCCTGCGCACGGCAAAGGTCAACAACCAATATGTGACCTGCCGTAGCAAAGTGGGTATTAAGTCGCAAAATTAAGGTATTGAGTTTTGTGCCATTTTGGATTCCACAGATAACGAGCTTTAAAGTAATACCTCATTTGTTGAAATATATATATCATTAACTTTAAAATAATACCTCATTTGTTGAAATAATACCCGGTTCGCTTTGCCGGGTCACATATGACGTCATATAGCTCAAACAACATGGTTGCGGAGATTCACGGAGATAGCGTAGTATAGTATTTTGCACGTGTGATGGTATTGGGTTTGTTACAATGGTCACTTGCAATTACACGGCCTCAAAGTACAATAAGTTGTTCTAAAAAATGTGTTACAGTAACACTGCTATGTAGTTGTATTTAGTTACAAACTGCTTAAATACAATTTATGACAGCCTTACGTGTTGCCGTTCCTAACGGGCAGCGAGATTCGCATCCACTAAACAAACATACACACAAACACAATGTACACACACACACGCACGCACGCACACACACACACACACACACACACACACACACACACACACACACACACACACACACACACACACACACACAGTTGCATTCAGACATATATACACAGGTATACATACGTACGTACGTATATTGTATGAATGCTTGCTTGCACGCACGCACTCACGCAAGTACATAAACAAACACGCATAGTGTGTGGTGATTTATTTTAATGTAATCGTGACAATGATCACGTCAATGATCACGGTGATTAAATTGATGATGATTGTGATAATGAAGTTGCTAATGATGATTACGATGATGTGCTGATGATTACCACGAAGACAAAAACCATAACACTGATTTTGGATGTACGTTTATTTCATAACATGGAGGTTAGTTACAGACTACCCCAGATCTTGTCAAACCTTTCCCTAATCTGCGGTTTCTAGCATTGTTTCCTCCTTATAATGTGCTGATAGCATACCGGCTGCTACACTGGTATTCAAAACTACACAAGAACAAAATTAGTAAGCACGTTCACTGTGACGGTGATGATGATGATGACGATGATGACGATGATGACGATTGTGGTGATCAATAAAATGATAACGTCATTGCAAGGGTGTGCACAACTGAACAGTCAATAGCAGAATGTGACAAATCCATTTGAAAAATAATGATTGAACACGCTTGCACAGCAGAACAGTTTCGCAAGAATAAGTTGCGTAATTGAGGTCAGAATTCGCAGTTCTTTGCGAAATGCGAACGATAGCACACCCGTGCATTGTGCTGGGGGATTTCGTGATTGGTTTAGTCCGATTGCGATGCATGCGTGGCTCGTTCATCTGTAATGAATCGTGACTGGTCTGTTTCTGCCGTCGCTCGCAGGAGGAATAAGTAAGTATACATCACATCAGGGTGTTGTCTGCATACCTGCCAATTAGTACGCCTGCCTCACATGTTACCTTGTGCCTGCAGCCTGGAACAAATCACTTCGTGCCCACTGCCATGAAACGACAACGCGAGGCACCAATGAAATGTCTCCATTGCTTTGCTTGCAAACAGTCTCATTACATTTATATGTATTTAGTCAGATAACATTTAGACTATTTAAGATCGTTTACAAGAATACATATTTGGGTTGTAAATTATTTGCGTTGCAGCTGCTGCTCAGCCGTTTTTTATTAAACCGTTGATTTTGTGAAATTATGACACATTTGTTATACATAATAACATCAACCTTCTATAACACCAAAAACCTGAGTTCAGAGGCGCAACATACAAAAATCGTTAAGCAAAATCGTGGAGAGGGACGCATAAGAGTCACCATTACAGCAAGGGACCGCCGAAGATTTATGCGATCAAATAAGTCATGATTTTTTGCGAAATGTAGATATAGTTTCAATTGATTTTAACGTGATATGGAGTTGATTCAACATTTTGGAACACTTACAGAAAGACGTTTTTCACCAATGTTAAGCTTAGTTTTACTTTATTAGGAACAAACAGTTGCTGCGAGACAAGGGGTTCCGGAGGGTATATGAAACACGCAGGAGACTAATGCTAGGCACACACCAGCCGATTTTCGGCACACATCAACCGACTAGTCGGCGTAAAAACCGTCGGCCGACGGCAGTCGGTTGGTGTGTGCCGAATTTAAGCCCGACGGTCGGCCTTATAGCGCCAACTAACGCCGATTCAAATGTTGAATCGGCGGTCGGCGTTAATCGGCAGTCGGCGTTAGATAAGGAGGTATCCGGTGACAAGTCGACGCATATCCAATGACGAGTCGGCTGGTGTGTGCAGGTTTTTTTGTCATAACACGACGGTCGGCGGTAACTTGGCCAATAAGAAATCATAGCGCGATCATGTGATAGTCCACGATACAAGTCAAGGTTAAGCCCGGCGTCTTTTTTGAGTTTTCAAGCCATTTCGGGCCACATACCTTCATTTTTTAATTTCATATTTTACTGACCTGGCGCGTAACCAACGTTTCAGAAAGTGACAGATTATTTGTTTTCCTGTTGCCATTGACCATCATCATTTTTTTCACTTGTTCTTAAAACAGGCGCCACAAATAAACCTAATTTCCACCTGACTTTGTAAGTTTGTTTCACGCTTCCGACAGGAATCGCCATTTTGTTTTGGGAAAAACGCTACCTCTGGTGGTGCCGCTACCGGGCGCATATATATTAAGCCTTAAAAATCCGCAAAGCGGCGCTAGCGGTGGAAAACGTTTTTGAGGAATTCGTTAGATTCGACTGATTACACTTCAACATAACTGTTAACTGAAACGGTTAAATATAACATTCTGCGTACTGTTATAAAACATAGCTCGACGCTATGCGTTTCTTTGCTGGAGGATATACTAAATGCTCAAGCCATATCGTCGTGAAGGCTGACGGCGAAGCTCCAACTTGCTATGTAACACGTTTCGTTTTTCTGATAGCCGTTTTGGCCTAATTTTTATAAATGTTTCATGTGTTTATTGTAGGTGTATCGAAACACATTATTAACTCCGTAGTAAACACGCGTATTTATAGTGGATTTTTTCCACAAGGATCAAGCCGAGCACCGACGGTCGGCGCGAGTCGGTTGGTGTGTGCTGGCTGGTGTGTGCAAGCAGAAGTCGGCACTAGTCGGCGGAACTAATTGGCGTTTAGCACCGACTGCTTTTTGCGCCGACTGGCAACGCAAGTCGGCGTGAGTCGGTTGGTGTGTGCCTAGCATAACCAAATGGGGTGGCTGATGCGATGATAGGGCACAATAAGTATTGGTCTAATGCTAGGCACACACCAACCGACTAACGCCGACTTGCGTTGCCAGTCGGCGCAAAAAGCAGTCGGTGCTAAACGCCAATTACTTCCGCCGACTAGCGCCGACTTCTGCCCGCACACACCAGCCAGCACACACCAACCGACTCGCGCCGACCGTCGGTGCTCGTCTTGATCCTTGTGGAAAAAATCCACTATAAATACGCGTACGGAGTTAACAATGTGTTTCGATACACCTACAATAAACACATGAAGCATTTGTAAAAATTAAGCAAAAACGGGTATCAGAAAAACGAAACTTGTTACATAATAAGTCGGAGCTTCGCCGTCAGCCTTCACGACGATATGGCTTGAGCATTTAGCATATCCTCCAGCAAAGAAACGCATAGCGTCGAGCTATGTTTTATGGCAGTACGCAGAACGTTATATTTAGCCGTTTCAGTTAACAGTTATGTTGAAACTTGAAGTGTAATCAGTCGCACCCAACGAATTCCTCAAAAACGTTTTCCACCGCTAGCGCCGCTTTGCGGATTTTTAAGGCTTAATATATGCGCCGGTAGCGGCGCCACCAGAGGTAGCGTTTTTCACAAAACAAAATGGCGATTCCTGTCGGAAGCGTGAAAGAAACTTACAAAGTCAGGTGGAAATTAGGTTTATTTGTGGCGCCTGTTTTATGAACAAGCGAAAAAAATGATGATGGTCAATGGCAATAGGATGACAAATAATCTATCACTTTCTGAAACGTTGGTTACCCGCCAGGTCAGCAAAATATGAAATTAAAAAATTAAAGCATGTGGCCCGAAAGTGAAATGGTTTGAAAACTAAAAAAAGACGCCGGGCATTGACTTGTATCGAGGACTATCACATGATCGCGCTATGATTTCTTATTGGCCAAGTTACCGCCGACCGTCGTGTTATGACAAAAAACCTGCACACACCAGCCGACTCGTCATCGGATATGCGCCGACTTGTCACCGGATACCTCCTTATCTAACGCCGGCTGCCGATTAACGCCGACCGCCGATTCAACATTTGAATCGGCGTTAGTTGGCGCTATAAGGCCGACCGTCGGGCTTAAATTCGGCACACACCAACCGACTGCCGTCGGCCGACGGTTCTTACGCCGACTAGTCGGTTGGTGTGTGCCGAAAATCGGCTGGTGTGTGCCTAGCATAAGTGGCTATCTTACATTGGATTCGACAGGCAATCGGAAGTCAGATATAGCAATTACAAACGTTTTCTTTGACTTGGCAACGTGAAATAAACTACATACATATATTTTGAATGGATTAATGATCCGGTTTCTTGGTTATTAATATTATACATCATTACCTGTCAAGAAACATGGTTTTTCGATCTAGATATTTCAACCGTATCCCGCGGACATATTCAGCAGACTGGAGATCACGGGTGTGTCACATGACCAATGTGACCAATGACCAATGTCATGTGACCGCGGGATGCGGTTGAAAAATCCACATCGAAAATGTTTCTTGTGAAATAAATATGTTTAATAATATATACATGCATGTGCATTTATATAACTATTTCTAATAACCCAATTTTATCCATTAACAGTCTGCACTTTTATCAATCCCAAACGACTGTTCTATCAGTTGGTGCTAAACGCGTTCGTGCACTCAATATTTCATACGTAAAAGAGCCAAATCTAAATAATAATAACGAAGGCATGACTAGCCTCACGAGAAACGTAAGGAGAACGCTACGCCTGCCGATAGTCTTACTGTTACATGTACGCCAACTATCATGGAATCATTTCTGAGGTTATAAATATTGACTCCCTACACATACGGCGGTGTTTGGTGGCATTTTATTTGTGCAGGTGTTGTATACATGAACCTTGAGTTAGTCGCGACGTAGCCCAATACCAGGACCGATTAGCTTAGCTTAACTTTGCCCTTTTAGTGGATCGTTAGAAGAAATACTGCTCTTTTAACATGTGGTGCTTTTTCATTCGTTTCGTGCTTATTGCAGCGCAGGCATGTCGTAATTGACAGGTATCAATAGGCGGAGGATAGATTGTGCACAGCCTATTGATGATCACTGGTTGGCGGCTAGGCCTACTCTCGGTCAGCTTCTTGCCTTCTCGTCCATCCGTCGATCGGAGTCGTTGTTTTATACATTAATCATGTTAAAGGAGAATCATTCCGCAATCTATCATGATAACTATGACCCAAATGTATTCAACTGTCCACCTTTAATGACGTTCGCACAACGCATAATCTACCATACAAGTCCTGGTAAATTGCATGGTTTAAATATAGTGACGTTACAAATTGCAGCATAGTGACGTATGACGTTTTTCGCAGTTTTTCATTTAATAAGTCGAAGAAGAAGAATAAGGAAATACTAATAATACTAATAAGACTACCATGAAATGGTGTAAAACAACAGCAAAGAAATATCATGACATAGTCATACGGAAGTCACACAGTGACGTAACGTGCCTCTATATTGTTATTGTAGATAACACAGTGCTCTACAGTGGGTCCCGCTGGAAGATAGCACCAGCGTATTTTTCTTCGTTGCGTCATATCTTGAGGTGTTGTCGTAATGTGGCGTCAACTTCCCTGTGTAACGAAAATGGCATTGATTAGAAAGATTTAATGAGAAAGTATTAACCAGAAGTCGAATGCCGTTATCCTCTCCTGTTTATAAATCAGTCAGGGTAGCTCAGTGTTTGCATATTACGTAATAACCTATAGTCCAGTGGCAGAACCCCATATTTTCCCAAAACCTTGTCATTTGCAATTTTGATTAGTCCATGTCATCTAGTAACAAAATCCACTGGGTGTGGACTTCACACCCGCTTGCCTTTTCAGGATCCAAGATGGCCGACAAGATGGCCGCCGAAATGCTAAAAAGACATAACTTCTGAACGAATTGATTTAGGAAAGTGATCTTGGGGTCTAGGCATAGATTTTTGGGGCAAGGAATGTATTTCTGAGGTTTTATCAAGATTAGTTGAGTTCTTATTGCAAACAAATCCAATATGGCTGCCAAAATGACTGCCGAAACGCCAAAACTCCATACAATTCTCATAACGTTAGAATTATATGAGACACAATGATTATGTTGGTGTCAAAATCATGCTTTTTTAGGATGCTAAATTCATTGGGATATTTTTGGCGATGCTTAGAAGATAAGGTCATGTCAAATAGGTCGAAATCAAGGTCATTTGAGGTCCTGAAACCCTTAAAATGTTTTAGAATTTGAGCGTTAAAGATGCAGCAAAGCAAATTAAAGCCTCTTTCATGGGGTTTTGATGAAGACGAATCCAAATGCATACATCATAAGGTAAAGTCACATGCTAAGGCAAAGGTCTAGGTCATTTTGCGTCCTAGAATCTTTATAATACTATAGCTAGACCATTAATAGGTCAAACTGTGTGATCTCTGACTCTTCAGTATGCTGCACTTGTCACAAACTCGTCTCCTTTTGCATTTCATGAATCTTTGTCACTATGATAAACACAACCTGCAAAATAATGTATACGTAGTACGTACAGCCCACTCTGCACTTGATACATTATACGTTTAAACCATCAATTCCTGTACGAAGTATAAGAACGTCCATAAAAGTTATTTTCACAAGACACCAAATTGCTTTTTATTGCGCAGTGTAAACATGTATCCTACAGTATAGGCGCATGCAAAAATGTGACATTTTATGTTTTCATAAGGGGTAATCTTGTATGCCTAGTAAGCCAAAGCAGGCTGTCTGAGTTGATAGTCCTCTTTGAAAACGCAAATGTAAGCGCATAATTTACGCGGCATCCATATTAAAATAATACGTTTCCGTTAGTTTAATGTATAAGCTGTAGTTGACTGTTGCTAGATTTCCCATTTTTGTAATTTTAAAAAGGATATGATATATGAATTATATTTGTCCGTGACTATTTTCAATACCGTTATCCACAAGTTTTCATTGACACACAGCTCACACAGTAACGCTTTTTTCATTCGATTAGAGAGCATAAACTAAAGTGATGGACCAGGAGGCCATCTACGCCAGAATCATAGGTCTTCTAGTCAGCAACAGAGATCTCGAATTACCGCAAGTACTCTCAACCGAGCTGGCAGCTTACCCACCCCTCCGTGTTCCAGATGGGAGCATGAGAGTGGCGACCGGCATATAAACGCTCAAGAAAAACTTTGCTGTGAAAGTAACATTGAGGGTTTGGGGCTCTCCGACTGCTGTGGTCATTGATGTCTCCGCTGCTCTCTGGACAATTGATTGGCCCGCAAAGGGCTCAGTCCAGACGTATGTCCAAGGCTTCAAAGTCTGTTTGGCCTCCAAACTCTTTGAAAGCAAAGTATACCTGGCGTTTGACAGGTACCTGGACTACTCAACCAAGAGCAGCACACGAGCAGGGCGAGCCACACCGTCTTCAAAGGTCCATGAACTCAACCTGAAGTCATCACTTCCAGCCCGTGATTCAGTGCTGAAATGTACGCACAACAAGGTGCAGTTGAACCACTTGCTATGAGAACAAATCCTGAACGATAAAGACTTCCTCAACAATGCCACACAGGACCATCACCTTGTGGTGATGTTCCGAATCAAGTGTTCAAAGGGCGAAAACTACCCCATTTGTAGCTAGCTTCTAAACACGAGGAGGCAGGCATCATTATTGCCCAGCAGGCCATTTTCATTGGCCAGGATCCACAAGCAAGGGTATCCGTCGTTGCTGACGACATGGATGTTTTTGCGCTACTTCTCCACCATTATGCAGCTCAAAACCTGCAGTGTCTCGTGATCATGCAGTCTCCCACCCATGGTTGACATCCCAACAACTGTAAAGAAGCACTCCGACATCATCTCACAGATTCTTGCACTGCATGCCATAAGTGGATGTGATATTGTGGCGGCCATTTACGGAGTTGGAAAGATAACTGCCATATCAATAGCAAAGAAGGGATTGAAACTCGACACTATCGGTAAAGTTGATTGTAATATGAGAGTGGGAGGCAACTGCATTTATGGTTGCATGTTATGGTAGCAAACTAAAGTGTGACTCCATAACACAGTGCCATTAACGCATGTGGGCGCTGAAAACTGGAACTAGTACTTCCTCTGCCCCCAAACTATGCTCTCTCTCCCACCAACAACTCGGGCATTTGTCCAGGATGTATGTGCTCAGATGGCATTACCAGGTTGCGCAATGGTATGGAGCCCTACAATCGGACACACCTCCCCTCAACCCAGTAGAGTTGGCATGGGAGGCAGACCATGCCAACAAAGCCCTATATCCTCGCACTGTTGTTGGGGGAGTACTCCTAGCTCATGAGTCTGTACTCATACGACGCGGTTGTGAGTCAGAGCGACCCTGTAAAGGCAACTGCTGCAGATGTACTGGACGTCAAGCTACATGCACCATATTTTATGCCTGTGGGGGAGGACTTGAATGCAACAATCCATTCAATAGGAAGGCGTCTACTGAGGAAGAAGATGACGAGGATGTGTCAGATGAGAATCAGTATGTTATTGATGAGTCTATCGAGGATTAGGAGTAATTGTGCCATAATGTTAATGAGGCACATAATTTTTGTCTATTTTTTATATAATTGTGTCCAGTTAATCATCCAATAGTTGTACTGTACTTGGATAGTGTTAGTTACAGCTGCCTGATGTGTCCAGTTGATCATCCAATAGTTGTACTCTACTTGGATAGTGTTGGTTACAGCTACCTGATGTGTCCGGTTGATCATCCAATAGTTGTACTGTACTTGGATAGTGTTGGTTACAGCTGCGTGATGTGTCCAGTTCATCATCCAATAGTTGTACTCTACTTGGATAGTGTCAGTTACAGCTGCCTGATGTGTCCGGTTGATCATCCAATAGTTGTACTCTACTTGGATAGTGTTGGTTACAGCTACCTGATGTGTCCGGTTGATCATCCAATAGTTGTACTCTACTTGGATAGTGTTGGTTACAGCTGCGTGATGTGTCCAGTTGATCATCCAATAGTTGTACTCTACTTGGATAGTGTTGGTTACAGCTGCCTGATGTGTCCAGTTGATCATCCAATAGTTGTGCTCTACTTGGATAGTGTTGGTTACAGCTACCTGATGTGTCCAGTTGATCAACCAATAGTTGTACTGTACTTGGATAGTGTTGGTTACAGCTACCTGATGTGTCCAGTTGATCACCCAATAGTTGTACTGTACTTGGATAGTGTTGGTTACAGCTACCTGATGTGTCCAGTTGATCATCCAGTAGTTGTACTGTACTTGGATAGTGTTGGTTACAGCTACCTGATGTGTCCAGTTGATCATCCAATAGTTGTGCTCTACTTGGATAGTGTTGGTTACAGCTACCTGATGTGTCCAGTTGATCATCCAATAGTTGTACTCTACTTGGATAGTGTTGGTTACAGCTACCTGATGTGTCCAGTTGATCATCCCATATTTGTACTGTATTTGGATAGTGTTGGTTAGAGCTACCTGATGTGTCCAGTTGATCATCCAATAGTTGTACTCTACTTGGATAGTGTTGGTTACAGCTACCTGATGTGTCCAGTTGATCATCCAATAGTTGACTCTACTTGGATAGTGTTGGTTACAGCTACCTGATGTGTCCAGTTGATCATCCAATAGTTGTGCTCTACTTGGATAGTGTTAGTTACAGCTACCTGATGTGTCCAGTTGATCATCCAATAGTTGTACTGTACTTGGATAGTGTTGGTTACAGCTACCTGATGTGTCCAGTTGATCATCCAATAGTTGTGCTCTACTTGGATAGTGTTGGTTACAGCTACCTGATGTGTCCAGTTGATCATCCAATAGTTGTACTGTATTTGGATAGTGTTGGTTACAGCTACCGGATGTGTCCAGTTGATCATCCAATAGTTGTACTCTACTTGGATAGTGTTGGTTACAGCTACCTGATGTGTCCAGTTGATCATCCAATAGTTGTACTCTACTTGGATAGTGTTGGTTACAGCTACCTGATGTGTCCAGTTGATCATCCAATAGTTGTGCTCTACTTGGATAGTGTTAGTTACAGCTACCTGATGTGTCCAGTTGATCACCCAATAGTTGTGCTCTACTTGGATAGTGTTAGTTACAGCTACCTGATGTGTCCACTTGATCATCCAATAGTTGTGCTCTACTTGGATAGTGTTGGTTACAGCTACCTGATGTGTCCAGTTGATCATCCAATAGTTGTACTCTACTTGGATAGTGTTGGTTACAGCTACCTGATGTGTCCAGTTGATCACCCAATAGTTGTACTGTACTTGGATAGTGTTGGTTACAGCTACCTGATGTGTCCAGTTGATCATCCAATAGTTGTACTCTACTTGGATAGTGTTGGTTACAGCTACCTGATGTGTCCAGTTGATCATCCAATAGTTGGATAGCTCCTAAGTTGGACTAGTGTTGGTTACAGCTACCTGATGTGTCCAGTTGATCATCCAATAGTTGTACTCTACTTGGATAGTGTTGGTTACAGCTACCTGATGTGTCCAGTTGATCATCCAATAGTTGTACTCTACTTGGATAGTGTTGGTTACAGCTACCTGATGTGTCCAGTTGATCACCCAATAGTTGTACTGTACTTGGATAGTGTTGGTTACAGCTACCTGATGTGTCCAGTTGATCACCCAATAGTTGTACTGTACTTGGATAGTGTTGGTTACAGCTACCTGATGTGTCCAGTTGATCATCCAATAGTTGTACTGTACTTGGATAGTGTTGGTTACAGCTACCTGATGTGTCCAGTTGATCACCCAATAGTTGTACTGTACTTGGATAGTGTTGGTTACAGCTACCTGATGTGCTCTATCATGAAGTCGGAAGTAATATTTTCATAATAATACTAATAATAATATATATTGATACGTGCGTTTTCTGAAACGGTCACAAGTCACTGTCACTTTATACATTAATAATTATACATTATATGTTTACTGACAATACGTTGTGTTCATTTTTGTATGTCCGTTTCAATTTGTATATTTTGTATCAACACACAAATACCAACAATAGTTGTTGGCTTCAGATATTTAGTCTTCAGACATCCATATTGGAGTTTCCTCAAAATCGTCATGAAAACACCAGAATCGGAATCCGTGACCACAAAAACCTACATCCAGACACAAATATCGTCGTTCTATGTCACGTAGCCCCTAAATTAGGGCATTTTTTGCATTTCGGCAGACATTTTGACAAGCATATTGGATTGTTCTGCAATAAGAACTCAACCAATATTTATGAAAACCTCAGAAATAGATTCCTTGCCCCAAAATATATGTCTAGCCCCCAAGATCACCTTCCTAAGTCAATTCGTTCAGAAGTTGTGTAATTTCTAGCATTTCGGTGGCCATCTTGTCGGCCATCTTGGATTCTGAAAAAGGCAAGCGGGTGTGAAGTCCACACCCAATGGATTTTGTTACTAGATGACATGGACTAATCAAAAATGCAAAGAAATGGCTTTAGGGAGACATGACAAGGTCTTCTGGTTGAGCCACTGGACTATTAACTTTCTGGTGAAAATACCTTCACACTAACCCTAGCCCCCAACCTATTCCTAGCTCTAAACCTAACCATAAACCTAACCCATTGCACATCAGACCACCCATATATGGACCTGTGTAAGTGTGGGGTAGCACGAACCTCCCTACTAATTTTCTACGATGTACTGTTCAGTTTGCTTATAGCTCATATATAACTATGCGTTAAGCGTTTACAGCGGGGTGTATTCAAGCGCTCTAACATGTTTTATAAACGTCAGTACGTTTGATATTGCGTAAATAATACAATGCGATGCAATTAATACATAAATATTCAAGCAATTGTTGTGTTGCCTATGTTGATAATGCCCCAGTATCTATCAATATGTTGTGATTTATAAGCCGACAGACATACAATAGAATAGTATCGCTTATGTATGAATGATTGGCATGTACGTATAACTGTATGTAGGTCAACTGATACATGCATCATTTGGCCACAGAGCTTTATTCTGTCGTTGCTGAGTCGCCAACTAATTCCCCGTCAGTAACGACTTTATTTTCTTCACTCCAGGCGTTTTCCATCCGCGTGACACTACTGCAGAACTGTTGTAATTGAATATGTTTTTTTGAGCTGGGGCCGGTCTCAAAGCGTTCGTCCCGTACCAGCGTTCGTACGAAGGTTCTTAATTCACGATAGCGTAATGTAATTCGTAGCTGCATACAGCTGCATTCGTGTTTTCTCCGATTGTTCTAAGTTGCGAAATCTTCCTAACAGTACAGTACGGGTGCTTCCCGGAATCTGCTCCTGATGTACGGTTTTAGTTTCGTTGTTTATTGCATCATACGCGGTACACCAGAAGCGCATAGGATAGTTGCACTGACGCCGTCTCTGCTGTAATTAGACGAGCGGGATTTTGCCTTGTTGTGTAGTCCTACTATCATAAAACAGACGCATGCGCTTTTTCGCTATAGTTGGAATTTGCGAGATTGTTACACAGACATTAAGTTCGGAATATCAGTTTTTACTCAGAACTACACGTGACCGCTGATGTGGGTCATTTTCCAGAATTTAGAGCCAGGGACTGGAAAATGGCGTTGATGTTTTTTTGTGATAAGATGTTGCTCAGCGAACAATCAGTTAATTTAGGTCCGGCTTCTTTGTTTTGCTTCGTCATAAAAAAATCGCGCGTTCCTATCGCTGTTGTTTCGTTAGCATTGTATATATAGTATTATTACACCATTGATATTTCTTGTTTTGATTTATACATAACAAAACTATCGTATGTACTGCACGGTAAAGTGAGACTTTAACACGCAGTATTGGGTGTGCTAAGGCGAATCTATATTCGTCTATACGCAGCCGTTATAAAAGATGTGTATAATTATTAAGAAACGAAAAACGCGTAACTTGCTACACACGAGTTTTGTCTTGACCATGTCATTCTAGGATGGACTCACACTTGTGAATAGTGGATGTACATCATCGTAGCGATTACCTTTAAGTTCACACAAAGTTGTCATAGTTTCAGGTGTATAAATGGATATGTATATTATAGCACACGGGAACGTGCTTTATATCGTAATTACAGTTCGGTTAAATGCTTCCCGTAACAGTGGATCTCGTATCCGAGGAATACGTGTATTTTAGCGGTCTCGCGAACTGGGTGCTGCGCTGTATAAAACATGTATTTTTAATGACAATTACGTGTGATTGCAGCTTGGATCCAGACATGTGGAGCGTTCTGCATCATCGCGTTCCTCGTGGCGCTCACGGCAACAGTACTCAATGGCGTCGGTCTGGCCACCCGCAACCCCGACCGGAAGTTCACCTTCTACCGGGTCGCCACGTTTCTTCATTTCGGGGCCAGTAAGTCGTCGTATTTATAGTCTTTCCTGTTTGATTAGTCAGTTGCGCGACTTCATTGTAGCATGGAAAACAAATGTTAGGCCCTTGTTTTGCTCCTTCCGAAATCTAGATATACAACTGTATCTGTGCCATGATTGTTGCCATAGGCCTCCGCACTTGCACATGCTGTCAATTTTTTAGAATAGTTGGTATGTTTGTTTACGGTGGAGTGGCATAAAGTCGATTTGTTGTGTCTCATTTCCATTGTTCAGCTGCGCACATCTGTTCACGTATTGATTGTCAGTTAAACCAGTTCGCATTTATTAACTAATCAGTATTTGTATTCAGAAATACTCGAAATCACCCCTTCCGAAATCAATGCAATGGCTATCACGCCAGGTAACTTGGTCCAAAGGGAATTGTTAGAACAATTAAATGTGTCCACGGGAAACCAAAGGCTTCTTCGTGCCCTGTTAAGACGTCATACATATGTTCTGGTATTCGGCGCTTTTTATTTTTGTGTGGAATGGTGTTTGTAAACAGTCCACCATTGACCAATCAGTTTTAACATCGTTTATGGCAATCTCATGGGTACTATTTACCCGACGGTTCGGATTACTCGAACTTCCACTAATTCTAGTTCTGTTGTTTCCAGTAACCATAAACGTTCCAATAACTGAGTGCTCTGTATAGTGGTTATAATATGATCTTATGAGGTATCATTCAACTAGTCCGCCTTTATAAAAACCGTACCGCTAAGCCGACTTTGGCCATTGCCAGGGTGCTTGTCATTCTCAGTGGTTCGTTTACGTCCCAAACTGAGACGAGACCGACATGAACGTGATCTCCGAGTCACGAAATATTACTTAGTAGCTGAGCTTCCTTCTTCGCCCATGTGCTTTGCGCCGTTCCAACTGCTTGCACTCTGTGTTCCAGTCGCCTGTATTGTCATCGCCGTCATCGTCTTCCCGGCCATGTTCATGCAAGAGATCGAGAACCGCGGTAAGCCGTCGTGGTTGTTCGGCTGGGCGTACGGCGTCGCGTGGGGTGCCGCCATCTTCATTCTGGGCGCCGCTATCTTGCTTCTGCTTGATCGGGAGAGCGAGGAGATTTACTACAAGGAAAAGACGCGCAATGGCAGCGACTCGAATGCGTAGACGTCGACCGTCACGTGCATCGCCCGGGCGATTCTCGCCACCGTTCTCTAACATTCTCTAACATCAGCTCATGATTTTGCCCTTTTTAATCGATTTTGCTCTTTAGCAGTGACCTTGTATACAAGAAACTGTCAACACGAGGACGTGTCACTTTTGCTGGTGTTTCACGGAAATAGTGTCCTCTGTGATACGGCTGCGGCTGTTGGCATTGTTAACAGTAACTTAACACGCTGCTTACATTTCACAACGGATTCTGTTTAGTGATGGATTTTCCTTACGTGTTCATTATCTTAATGGAACGGTCCGCTGATTTCAGAGACGTACCGAAGGTTTGTACTAATGCGTGTATATGTACATATTAAATAGTGAATATAGCGAATTCAGCCTGATAGGTACGTGCAGTAAATGAATATTGATGTAGATGATGTAGTGTGAAATACGAGCCTTATATATAAAAAGGGTGCTAAGTGCGGCTGATTCCGTTTGGAATAGTTTGCTAAAAATTAATCTCGGCGCGTCTCGATTGACGCCGTTTCAAGCAGTAGTGTCGGTTTTTGTGTTTTGAAAACTAGAAATCGATCAGCTTAGATGAGGACTGACAACAAGGCTCCTGTTTCGCCACACCCTTATATTGGCATAATTTGTTTCACTGCGTTCAGAATCTATTGCGTTCGACTGTGTGCCATCTATGAACATATCGGACACACATTGACGCTGATGTTGCTGTAATAGAAGCTGTTCGATTGCTTCGAGTGTCAAATGGATGCGTAGCGTTAAACACCGCCGCACACTAGTTACACTACATATTGCTTGTGCCTTTAGTGATGTACATTTAGCGACCACGCTGTTGTTTATAGCTGCGTCTGGTCTGGTTTTGTCACTGTCTGAAGTCACTGGCATGCTGCGTGTGGTAGACATGCTAATACGGTCGTAACAGTTCAAATGAATCGTCAGATTCGCAAATGTATATAACAAACCTCAACCGTTGGTCACAATCACGTAACTTAATTTAAACTTACAATAATTAATTTCTACGCATCAGGAAGGCACTTAATGAAAACTCGGAATTCCGCTGTCGTGACACATGCAGGGCACGCATAAAGCTTAAAATAGGCGTCCGTAATGACGTTGTAGTTGGACTTGTTTGGGAGGTGATATAAAGACAGAATTGAATTACGTCTCACCACATTGGCATTTCGGTTAAAATAACCGCTGCTGCGTAAAAGTAATGCATTTACAGGTCATTCTTTTGGAGTGACATAAAATCGATTTGTTGTGTCTGTGCGGCGGACTTGACGATGAAAACATGAAACTTTGAATTGTTGTGTATTATTTACGTGGACACCTCGCATTGTGATTGCTTTGGAACATGGAAGATATGTATTTACCCATGTGCGGGGCACTTAACGTCGTTATTCCCAACATAGACACACGCTAGAAACGAGTATCGCTGCAGTTTTCCTGCAAGTGTTTAACACAATATTGATTGGTTAATCGATGGCGAAAATGTATTGCATTGATTGTTTATATATGCTATTGAAACATGTTAACAGAATAAGAGCGAAAACACTGTGTTAGGCTAACGGGAATGTTTCCGGTGTCTGGCCCTCGTGCGTCATATTCAGACTCCGACAGTTTTTTGTAAACCACAGACGCCATATTGCATTCCCAACTACGTAATGGCAGCGGGGTCAGACTGACCCGGTAACAAAAAACGGTAATTAAATATGTTATTGGTGCTTACTTTTCAGGAAACGGCACACATTAAAAACACTCTTTATATGAAGGTAATTCTTTTTGTGGGTGTTCGACCCACAAAAAGTACACGCTAGTTGCCCCAACCTTGTTTTAATGTTGTGTCGCCGTCCGCTATTGTTAAACGTTGAGTTTGTTACGATTGCCAACGCTTGCCCAGTATTCGTGACACGAAGAAGCCATGTAATGAATCAGTATTTTTTATATTGGAAATGGTGTAGGGATTAAAGATTGTCGCTGTTTTGCGCAATAAACAAGTTTTATATAATAACTGGTTGTGCGCATTTTTGGGAACATCAAATGTGAATAGATTTATGCATGTTACTACGATGTCCAGAAAGATGGCAACACTGTTAGTAACTGAATGGTACCCACCACTGGAGCATCAAATGAGAAAGGTTATTACCAGTACACTACTTTGATCTTATAAAACTCGCTCCCGCGGAGTCCGGTTCATTACTCAGATCTGTCTGTAGAAGAAAGGTCATCCAGAGAAACATAGCATATCAAAACATGTAAGTAAATAATAAATGAATAAAATATCGTCGTGTTTATGGAAGCACACTGCCAACTGGTAGATCAGAGGTCAATGGTCCTGGGAAGCGACGAGCATAGAAAGACGCGAGTGGACCTCGGCACATCAGAGGTCGAGGAGATGCATTTATAATGCTCCCACGCCAGCGTATTAATATCAAACTAACACCCACCCGTGGAGCAATAAACCAAGGATAGCAATTGTCATCATTTCAGTGTTTAATTTCTGCTGTCGCCAGTTTTCACATTGCTTGCATCGGATGCGACGCCACAGTGGCGCCATCTAGGGAATGACAGAACACTTATTATTTCCACTGAAAATAGTTAATGACCCAAACTACCTTTGTGGGTTTTTTAATGCAACGCTAACTAGTAAACATAGGCCAATGGACCAAAGAAGCGAATGAATGTAGAAAGATGCTCCAACGCTAGCGTACTAATTTGTAGTTAACATCTTGTCATTTGTGTTGCTTCCACATGCTCACCAGGTGGTGTGTTTGTTTCTGCTCAACTAACAGCCCTCGGCTTTGGCATACATACTAGGATGGGGGTATTAACTGACCATCCGTTACCTGTTGCCTAGCATAAGCTCCGTCGAGCGATCAAAATTGGATACCGAACATGTGGCGCGTTCGCACGTGTGTGCGTGCGCGCGTACATGCGTGCGTGGTGTGAATTACATTATGCCTACTATTGCTGCATCACGTCTCATAAATCAAACATTACCGCACACATTTGTCACGTTTGTATAATCTGAATGGAATGTGATTTGTTTCACAAATGTCATGATTTCACAACAATGCACAGTTTGTGTTTATGTAAACTAACATGTTAGGGCGCATGTTCTCTGGAACAAAAGTGTTCGGAGACTTGTCTTACTTTACCGCCTCTGGCGCCATTGTACATTACAGCTAAATCGCCCGCCATTTGGGGTAAGACCATTTTAAAGATTCGTGCGCCATTACCGACCGAAAGAATGCCCTTGAAAATACCGTTTTGATGTGATGTGTGAATTTTTTTTCGAGCACTTGGGCACATGTTATTCCGGTGAATACTGAATGTACTACTTCATTAGATCTCTCACGAGGTAGCAGTGAATATACGCTAGTCGCTCGCGTATTCGCACAGTGGCTATTTTGCAGAATGCACCAATATTTTAAAATCCGGCACCAGATTGGGGCGAAATTGAGGGGTGTCAGGTTTGTGTGGATTTTTCCGAAAAATGAGGTATGATAATTTCAAGAGTTTTCCACAGCACTTGTGTTAATGGAGCTTAAATATGATGTGAAATTTTCAAAAAAAACGTATATCAAATTTTGCAGGAAATGAAGGAAACGTTATAATGGCCGCCTATGTAAAATATAAATGTGGTCTGACCCCATGTGGCGCTACTGTTGTGGCTAAAGCGGTGGACAACCCTATGAACATTCGATAAGACACTCGCGACAATCATTGCAAGGTGGGGGATGTTGTGGCTATGGTGTCAATACTTGCATACACAGAGGGGTTCCAGATAGTTTCAGACCAACAAGTACACTGCTATGCAGTGGGTGTCACAGTAGTGCAATATGTAATCTAAGGCGCTGGAACATGTGGGTTGGGCTAAATATAGAATTAGGTGGTAGGCGGAGCTTAGTCTCGAGAGACGACGCTGATGCGCCCTGTTTTTGGTTTCTGGAGATATGGCAGCGTCCGCTATGGTTGTCTGATTGGTGAATGACAGACCCTACCGCAGCCAGAGCAGATGAAGCAGGACGACAGTGGTGGTGCAGTTTGTTGTTTGCGCTGCATCTTCTTCTCAGCCGCATACTGGTGTTTTTTTCCGTCAGCCCATGCTATGCCTCCATATACAGTTTGACGCCAAGTAGTCCGATTTTCGTCGACTGCCTCCCAGTCTTCGGAGCTGATGTCACAGGCCTTCAGGTCGCGCTTGCAGACGTCCGTGAACCTGAGTGTTGGGCGTCCCACTGGCCTCGCACCATTGCCCAGTTGTCCATAGAGGATGTCTTACGGCAAGTAGCCGTCCACCATGCACCGTACGTGGCCCAGCGAGCGGATACGTCTCTGGTTCAGCAGTGAGTACATGCTGGGGATCCTAGCACGGTCCAGTATGTCGCTGAAGGAAGCACTGTCCTGTCAGGTGATACCGAAGATGCGCTTGAGGCACCGCATGTGGAAGGTGTTGAGGCGGCGCTCCTGGCGCATGTTGGTCCACGATTCGCTAGAGAAGGGTGCTCAGCACATAGACCTGGTAAATTCTCACATTGATGTTCTCAGTGAGTATCTTGTTTTCTCATAGACTTTTGGTTAGCTTGTCTATAGTGACTGCGGCTTTTCCGATGCGCCTGTTTATTACTTTTATATATGTAAAAAGGGCCAGAGTGTTTGACCCCATATGTTGGAGGAATCATCCCCCGACATCACAAAAATGAGTTGCTGCCGGGTCATGGGTGGTGGAATGCCCTCTAAATCACCCCCTGGAATTGGCAAAAAAGTACCTTTATTTAGGTGAATAGCGCCAAGGCTAAAAACAGTTTCAAAAGTTTCCCTGGTGTTCCCCGAGTACGGAATGACCAATGCCAGCAACTTTAAATTGTCGAATCCCCCTGACAGCAACCCCCAAAGCTTGACGAAACTATATTTATTCGCGCAAACACCTAGCGGATTTCGTAGTCCGGTAGATGGCGCCAATCGATATGCGACAAAATGTATTTCGAGTCGCTACTCAAATATCGTTTGTTTGTAGGTGCACGTATTTTGTAAGCTGATTAACCATCTGGTCAGTCAGGCATCCATTTCACGCTGGTGCAAGTTGGTGGTAGAATGTATTAAATCTTAAAAGAATACGCAACAATAGCCTTGCAGCGCATCTACAAACTACACAAAGATATTGGGTAATTGGCTGGGGCAAACTTAATCTCCCGCTACTGAGTTAGTTTTCCTTACAACTATGTAGTGCCGCAACAGGCTATATAAAAAAATGTACAAGTCAATAGATATATATACTATATTCAGTGATATATATATATATCACTGAATATATATCCCCTTGTTGAGCGGTCCCTCTCCTGCATTAAGTATACGTGTTTTGTTATTAACACATAAGTCCACATAAATAAATATAATTCTCCAAGATGTGCTGTGTGGAAGGTAGGAGACTGACTGTGTGTCCCCTATAGATAGGCCGCCCGCCTTATAATGCCGAAGTACCTTTGCAGATGGGGTACAGCGTCACAGGGTCACACTGTTGCAGATTTAGTATTATTTTGAAATATTGAATTATTCGATACTTTGATGCACCGCCATCATTGATTGATTGGAGTAGTTCAGCATTCAAAATGTGTACAAGGTACGTGTACTGTGTGTTGTGTGAAAACTTTGTGTTAGATTTATTTGTATCTGCTCTGTTTCAAATAATGAGCACTCATTTCATGCTTACTGAGAGAAGAAACGTCCAAAAATAACAACGAATATGCAACTGGTAGCGATATTAGCCAGTATCGCCACTGTGTGTGCGTGCGTGCGTGCGTGCGTGCGTGCGTGCGTGTGCATATATATATAGTGAGAGGTGTCAGCTCCCGGGCACAAAACATAATCACCCCCACCCCTCCGACACATATTTTATATATTTCCTTTCCGACCAAACTGAACTGGTCATGCAACCGTACAAATTGAAAATTGCTTGCGTGTGAAATCTATACCGGTACATTAAACTTTGTTTTATTGAAAATACTTATATGAACCTCAAAAGTACAGTTAACTTTTTACTCGACATGAATTGTGAAATGTTTATGATAAAAGTAATAACGAATCGCAGGTAATAAACATTGAACGCATTTACATGCACAAATAGAGCCTAAGTGTGCAAACAAAAAGGAACTTTATAACTTACTTTGATTGTTGTAAACTTACTGAAATCACTTGCTCTAAGTTTTTTTAGTTGCCTTCTCTGCGTCACTGAACCGACCTTATTCAGCAGACATACGTTATGTAAGGTTTAACATAACTTTATTGTCTGTCGCAATCTCTGAATGGAGTACGGTTCCATCCGATTCTATGTGTTATGATGTTCCTACATTCGTATAGTTTTTACGGAAGGTGGACCAGTCGAACCATCGTGATCAATGTCCATGATATGTGCCGTGTGTATGTCCACCAGAAAACCATAGTTGGTATTCGTTTCCTGTTTTGCCGGGATACTTTCGTATCGTGCTACTTCTTCGGATATATGTCTCTGTCGTCACACCCTTCTCCGTTCTTGTACTCCACAGTCTATGTATCACTCCCTGCCTTTCTCCACGATGCTTTGACGTCACACAACGACACAGTGAAGCAAATTCCCGCACCCCCATCCCCGGTTGCAGGTGATTAATTCCGATCTTCGGACAGCCTCTCAAGTAGCCTCACAATGTCATCGAAGCATTCGGTTTTAGTAATGATAGTCTTTATTCGGACACTCGGGTTTTTGGTTCTGAAGAACAGACGTGTGCGTGTTATACGATATTATTCGCTTGGTGGGTAAGTGGACCGTCAATCATTGCCAGTATACACTGTGCCAGTAATCACTGTGCCAGTAATCACTGTGCCAGTATACACTGTGCCAGTATACACTGTGCCAGTATACACTGAGCCAGTATACACTGTGCCAGTAATCACTGTGCCAGTATACACTGAGCCAGTATACACTGTGCCAGTAATCACTGTGCCAGTATACACTGAACCAGTATACACTGTGCCAGTAATCACTGTGCCAGTATACACTGAACCAGTATACACTGTGCCAGTATACACTGAACCAGTATACACTGTGCCAGTATACACTGTGCCAGTAATCACTGTGCCAGTATACACTGAACCAGTATACACTGTGCCAGTAATCACTGTGCCAGTATACACTGTGCCAGTATACACTGTGCTAGTAATCACTGTGCCAGTATACATTGTGCCAGTAATTACTGTGCCAGCATACACTGTGCCAGTAATCACTGTGCCAGTATACACTGTGCCAGTAATCACTGTGCCAGAATACACTGAGCCAGTATACACTGTGCCAGTAATCACTGTGCCAGTATACACTGTGCCAGTATACACTGTGCCAGTAATCATTGTGCCAGTATACATTGTGCCAGTAATTACTGTGCCAGTATACACTGTGCCAGTAATCACTGTGCCAGTATGCACTGTGCCAGTAATCACTGTACCAGTATACACTGTGCCAGTATACACTGTGCCAGTATACACTGTGCGATTATACACTGTGCCAGTATACACTGTGCCAGTATACACTGTGCCAGTCTACACTGTGCCAGTAATCACTGTGCCAGTATACACTGTGCAGGTATACATTGTACCAGTAATTACTGTGCCAGCATACACTGTGCCAATAATCACTGTGCCAGCATACACTGTGCCAGTAATCACTGTGCCAGTATACACTGTGCCTGCATACACTGTGTCAGTATACACTGTGCCATTATACACTGTGCCAGTATACAATGTGCCAGTATACACTGTGCCAGTAATCACTGTGCCAGTATACACTGTGCCAGTAATCACTGTGCCAGTATATACTGTGCCAGTATACATTGTGCCAGTGATTACTGTGCCTGCATACACTGTGCCAGTAATCACTGTGCCTGCATACACTGTGCCAGTAATCACTGTGCCAGTATACACTGTGCCAGTATACAATGTGCCAGTAATCACTGTGCCAGTATACACTGTGCCAGTATACATCGTACCAGTAATTACTGTGCCAGCATACACTGTGCCAATAATCACTGTGCCAGCATACACTGTGCCAGTATACACTGTGCTAGTATACATTGTGCCAGTAATTACTGTGCCAGCATACACTGTGCCAGTATACACTGTGCCAGTAATCACTGTACCAGTATACACTGTGCCAGTATACACTGTGCCAGTAATCACTGTGCCAGCATACACTGTGCCAGTAACCACTGTGCCAGTATACACCGTGCCAGTATACACTGTGCCAGTAATCACTGTGCCAGTATACATTGTGCCAGTAATTACTGTGCAAGCATACACTGTGCCAGTAATCACTGTGCCAGTATACACTGTGGCAGTAATCACTGTGCCAGTATACACTGTGCCAGTATACACTGTGCCAGTATACACTGTGCCAGTAATCACTGTGCCAGTATACACTGTGCCAGTATACACTGTGCCAGTATACACTGTGCCAGTAATCACTGTGCCAGTATACACATTGCCAGTATACACTGTGCCAGTAATCACTGTGCCAGCATACACTGTGCCAGTAATCACTGTGCCAGTATACATTGTGCCAGTAATTACTGTGCTAGCATACACTGTGCCAGTAATCACTGTGCCAGTATACACTGTGCCAGTAATCAATGTACCAGTATACACTGTGCCAGTATACACTGTGCCAGTATACACTGTGCCAGTAATCACTGTGCCAGTAATCACTGTGCCAGTATACACTGTGCCAGTATACACTGTGCCAGTAATCACTGTGCCAGTATACACTGTGCCAGTATACACTGTGCCAGTAATCACTGTGCCAGTATACACTATGCCAGTATACATTGTGCCAGTAATTACTGTGCCTGCATACACTGTGCCAGTAATCACTGTGCCAGCATACACTGTGCCAGTATACACTGTGCCAGTATACACTGTGCCAGTATACACTGTGCCAGTAATCACTGTGCCAGCATACACTGTGCCAGTAATCACTGTGCCAGTATACACTGTGCCAGTAATCACTTTGCCAGTATACACTGTGCCAGTATACATTGTACCAGTAATTACTGTGCCAGCATACACTGTGCCAGTAATCACTGTGCCAGCATACACTGTGCCAGTATAAACTGTGCCAGTATACACTGTGCCAGTAATCACTGTGCCAGCATACACTGTGCCAGTAATCACTGTGCCAGTATACACTGTGCCAGTATACACTGTGCCAGTATACACTGTGCCAGCATACACTGTGCCAGTAATCATTGTGCCAGTATACACTCTGCCAGTATACACTGTGCCAGTCACTACGCCACCGAGACAGACAGTCGCAGACAAACCAGATATATTCAAAACAAAAGGCGTATAAGTAAGACACTCATTCTTCCGGTGTTATCGTACTTCCTCGTCGGTCGTGTTGTAGGCAAGCAGTTATTCATTCTAAAATTGGTCCGACTGGAAGACGCCGCAGGAAAAGGTACCAATGTAATGATATTTTACAAGTAACGTAACAAATGCACCACACCCACACTCTGTTTGCACGTGTAAACAAGTAAAGGCAAGTTCGTATTTATCGCAGTATTCAGTCTTTAGGACTGCTCAATGCGCTTAACACTTTACTCCCTGACAGATCGCTGTCTGCAGGCTTGAAACAGCAGCATAGGTTTCGAACACGGAATCTCTTTATTGGGAGCCCGACGCTCTAATCGCTACGCCGCCGCGTTCTACGACTACATCGGAGATATCGCATCCCGTTCGACGTGGAGAACTTCTAGAAATAACCCTCTTGTTCTCATCTGATTTACGTTAAACGTGTTCCATTTTGGTCGAACAACTTCTAAGACAGCAACGACTTGACATCTCCAGGAAGGTTGGGTTGCTTTTGGTTTGCTTAAATCCATCATCATCATCAGCATCATCATCATCATCATCATCCATGTGCAGCCGTAGTGTCTCATCGTTGGGCGAAGGCCTCAGCATGTCTTTTCCAGATCTGCCAGTCTTGCGCTATTCTCTGCCAGAGTGTGCCCTTGCAGTACTCGTCTAGTTCGTCTCTCCACCGTCTCGCCGATCTTCCTCTAGATCGTTTCTCTTCATAAGGTCTTCAGGTGGTGATACGCGATGTCCATCGGTTATCTCATAGTCTATTGATGTGCCCTGCCCAGGTCCACTTCTGTATTCTGATTTGTTGTATCACGTCTACGACATTTCTATTAACGTGAAAACTATGTCAATAAACACAGTGTTTCTCTCCCATCGCACCACAGCATTATGCAACAGTGGACGCATTCTCAGCTACCTGCCCGATAGGCATAGTGGAAAACTAAAGATGTGGTAAAGCCGTATGGTGTGGTTTTCAGTACGAAAGTCGATAAACAAAGCACTGGTGTTTCTGCCGTTCGTCCCCAGTGGAACATGTTTCAACGCGTGGTACTGGTCTCATCCGAAAGGTAGGAACACCGTGTGATCTGTTCACTAATATTATTATGAGCTCATAATCCCGATTCCATTTTCTAAAATAGACTTCGTTCCTTAATTGTGTACTGAAAACTGTGAACATCAGGACGTACAACATGCACACTTTCGTCAATTTATTACAAGCACCCCGATCTGGACTGCCTTCTCTATCCCGATCGCGCCACAGTTCGATTCGTTTGTCTTATTACGTCTTGTTGATCAATCTATAACTGAGCGAGTGGCTCGGTCATGTTAGGGAAGTGAGTCGAGATCGGGGCACTTGCAAAAACTTTCTACTGTCATCGGTGGATTTTTGCGTTTTGAAAAGCTGTTGATGCCATTGGTTGCTTAGTATAATTGAGGTAAGTTGGGCAAGAACTGCATACAATTCCCACTAGTTCGTCCTTCACTCAGGTGTAGCGCCGTGGTGTAGTGGCTGGAGATTCACACTCTCAACCGAGAGAACCCGGGTTCGAATCATGTGCGGCGGTGTCAAACCTTGAGCAAGTTCGTTCACTATACGTTGCTCCAGTGTACTCAGCCGTATGAATGAGTACCTGGCTATAGACAGTGGTGGATATTTGCGTACGAATAGTCTTCGCGCATTAATTGCAGCGTGGGTGGTTGCTTCCCAGAGAAGTCGAGATGGTGTTCGATTGAACAGGTCTGCCAGGGAGTAAAGTGTAAAGTGCTTTGAGCATTCCTGAGGACTGGATACTGCGCTATAAAAGAATTTACAAAAAAAGAACTTACACACCTACCCTGCTGAAACAACGCGAGATTGGATGTATTGTGTTGTTCTATTTTAGCGTACAGCGAGTAAGGCTACAGTGCATGCCAGCTTAATATGCAACTTCGTAGCACTGCACACGTGTGCTCAGTTTGTTTTTGATTATGTCTAATACAACTGAACTCACGAGTCTACACAACATGCTAGTTTGTGGTCTCCGGCGCTTCTGTTGATCCATTCGCCAGACGGCGCCACTAAGTTGTTGCCGCCAGAGCCAGTCTGTTGTTTTCAAAATTTTTCTCAAAAATTACCATATCTATTTGGGGTCAGGACACTGTTAAACTTCCTGTTTGGTTACAGACGAAAAAAGTGCAGTATATTTTTGAGAAATGATTTTTTACAAAATTCACCTGCTCTGACATAAGTGCATTTGAGTAGTCAGATTTCCAGGTGTGATTGTAGAAGCTGTTGACAATAAAATGGTGTATTTTTAGCTGATTTTACTAAACGGAAGGGTATTTGGCAGCAATTTGGCTCGTTGACCCTTTAGCCGGATTACTTCCTGCATCCATTCGTAAATGGGGTGTCACACATACAGGCATTTTACAAGAGCTAGAAATATTAGATTTTGACTAAACTCGACCAGCATGTCAATGAGATGATAATAACAGCAGGTGAGAAATTTAAGACATTTTTAGGTCACGTTTTCTTATAACCAGACGAAACGTTAACATGGTCGCCAATGAGAAAACTAACAGTGTGCTGATCCCATTAATGTTAACGTTTCAGTTGTAATCCTGGGACCTTAAACCAAAATACAAACAAAATATTAATGTGCATTCTGATAACCAGTCTACCAACGGCATCCATTTCTCTCGCAACATAATTAGCTTGCATCCATCCGTGGAGCCACAAACAAGGGATAGAAATTGTCATCATTACAACGTCTTCAACGTAATCTCGTTCACGCGAGGGAATGACTGTCAACGCAGTTTGTTCGCTGAACGAGTAACTCGTTCTAAATAAAAACCTTTGTCTTTTTTCAAATGCATCTCCAACTAGTTGATCAGATGCCAATTAATAATAAAAGGAAACGAATGAACGTGGAAAAAGGCGAATGAACCTCGGCGCCTGGGAGGAGATAGACATACACTACTCCAAAGTTGGTGTACATGTGTATTAAGATATAAATGGCTTGTGCTGCAGGTCACAAGCCTGGATGAAGTGTGTGGAGGTTTTGGGTTTTCCAGTTGTTATGATCCCCCTCTCTCTCTCACTGGTAGAGTTCTGAGGAATGCAGAGCAGTACATACGGTGCCAGCTCAGATGGAAAGGCTTAAGTTGACAGGATTTATATCAGACCGCCTTCGGGGCTTCACTCCTGATTTATTGGCTTACTTCATTAGCTAACGTGGTTACTGAGCGTGTTCTGACAAGCTATCAAGACGTGTCCAGTACAATTTACTGAATTTTATAAGAGAACTGTTCTAACAGCACTCTTAATGTACCGTTTATTACTCTTTATGCAAAATTTCCCACTACACTATTCGCACCAGAAACAATGCCACCATAGTATATATCATACTATAGAAGACGCTTTCTTGAACTAATTCGATCTCAAAGGATTTCTTAATTGGCACGTTCAGCGTGTAGACGTGATTGATTGATTGATTGATTTAATGTTTTATTTCCAAGTGGAAAATGCATACAAAGAGAACTAAATGCAATATAAAATACATAAACATTTACACATGGAAATGGGGGAAGATAGAAGTGTTGTACTTATTAATCACTTCCACGTGGGCCACAGTCACCCCAGCAATCAACAATTAAAATTCGTTTCCACAATGTGAATATAGAAACTTAATATGCTAAGTAGTATAAGCGTTGCGCACAACACGAGTCATGACCCGAGATCAAAGGGTTTTTCGTTTTTTATAAGTATAATTTTTGCGTTTTTTTAGCAGTCAGGAGCACATTCTGAGTCGAATGGAATGTTACTTATAAAAAACTTGGAAAGTTACTTATAAAAACTTGATTGACAGGTCCACGGAAGAGAGTGTGCCGACATCTAGTGACTAATTAGGTAATTAATTAGGTACTAATTAGCAACAAGTGAGTAGTGCATTCACTGGAGGGCAGCACTAGCAATAAGTAAAAATAGTAATGACGTGTGCGTAAGGTTATATAATGTGAGTCACGTGTGCGTAATGGTTAAGCATGTGCGCTGCCATCTAGTGACTGAAAAAGAAAGCAGACACGTATGTGTAAGGTTATATAGTGGTTACGTGTGAGGTGATGTAGTCAGTAGCGTCGTCCGTGTCTAGATATGGAGCCTATACGTTTCGGAGGGTCCATGTCGTACCTGTCGAATTTTTATTCGTGTAGAATTGCGGCGTACGGTCGGGGTTTCAAATCCGTCGAGCACGCCTACCAGTTTAGAAAAGCGATTTTTAACGCAGACGAAGCAAGCGCGGAGTACATCAAATCGGCGTGGTCGGGCTATATAGCGAAGCGACGAGGTTACGGGATCACGAAAGCGAGAACGAGTGCCGAATGGGACGCCGTTAGAGTCGAGTGTATGAAGAGCCTGTTGATGAGTAAGTTCGGGGCGTCGAAAAAGTTGAAAGACGCCCTATTGGCTACCGGGACGCCGAATTGGTGGAGTGGGTGCCGTCGAAAGAAGCCTTTTGGGGTTGCACCTACGGGTATAAAGAAGGTCAGAACATGCTCGGCAAATTGTTGATGGAGGTGCGTCGTGAGTATAGAAGAAACGAATAAAAGTCACCGTAACGTTGCCCGCGCACCAGTCGTCGATATGGACGGAAAGTGGAAGCATCCTTTTACGTGTATAGTGTCCGGCCCTACGAGGTGCGGTAAGACTACTTTCGTTGCACGCCTGCTAAAGTTTGCCTCGTGTATGATTGTGCCGCCGCCGGAGAAAATTCTGTGGTGTTACGGCCAGTGGCAAACCGCCTACGACTCTATGACAGCCGGCGTAGAATTTGTAGACGGTTTGCCGGATCCGAAGCTTTTGGACGCCAAAACGAGGACGCTTCTAGTACTCGATGACCTTATGTCGGAGACCGATAGTAGGGTCACGACTTTGTTTACTAAAAAAAGTCATCACTGCAACGTGTCCGTCGTACAGCTTTTGCAGAATCTCTTTCCGAAAGGGAAAGAAAATCGCACAATCAGCCTAAACGCGAAGTATATGGTCCTCTTCAAGAGTCCCCGGGACGCGAGACAAGTAGGTCACCTGGCGAAACAGATGTATCCGGTTAAAACCAAGTACATGGTGGAGGAGTTCAAAGATGCCACGTCAGCCGCCTACGGTTACCTCCTGGTGGACCTGAAACAGGAAACGCCGGAAACCATACACCTGCGTACGGCGAGTTTTCCCGACGATCGCATTCAGTACGTCTACGCGCCGACGAGAGTATAAAAAAGGGTAGCGCGTCGCGGCCGACGTCATTCGAAAGAATGACATGTCGCGTGAAGAGGCACAACCTAGCCCTGCAGCTGTTGCGTAGAAACCATCGGAATACGAATCTGAGAAAAGCGGTAATCGCCCACGCGGACGCCGACCTCATATGTAGTCTGTGCGACTGCGCGTATAACATTCTGAGAGGGAACGTGAAATTGACGCCTAACAACAAAAAAGTGCTGACAAAGTACAGGAACAATCTGCGCAAGCTAGCGTCGATAAAAGTGCCCATCAAACGGAAGAGGCTATTGGTTGATGCAGCAAGCAAAGAAGATGGCGTTGGTAGACCCCCGGTTGGTGGAGCGTCTACTCCCGTTACTATCGCAACCGACCACGACCACGTCGCGTGTGATGAGTAGCCTGGACAACGACATGAAAGCCGTTCTCGAGCGTACGGATTTATCCGAACGAGAACAGGTAGCGGCGTACAATCAACTGCTGAGTCGTTACAACGCCACGGAGATGTCTCGCGCGCAGCAACCGATGCGAGTGCCCGTAGTGAAGAACGAGTCGCCGATGACGCTCGACCAGCCGCCGCCCGACCAATCGCCGGACGATACGGAGTGCGAGATCGTGAAGAGCGTACCGAAAGTTCTGAAAGAAAAGGCCCGCCTCCTGATGGCGAGACTGAAAGCCGACCCGCTGATTCGCTGGAACGATCGAGCGGAGCTCGTGTACGACGGTGCGCCTATCGCCGGAAGCAACATGGTAGATCTAGTGAACGATCCCATGCGAAAGAGGAAGAAGATCCCCGCGCCGGTTGCCTGGGAAGCGTTTGGGGATCATATAAAGCGGCTGAACGTCCCAATGGAGCTCGTCGGTAAACCCCAGCGTCGAACGTACATACAGCGCGCGCAGAAGCGAAAGGGCCGCACTCGATCTGTCGAACGCATGCCGTGGACCAGCTTTTAGCGCCCGTAGAGGATGCCCGCCCGAAGATCAGTACTCGTCGTCGTCGTCGCCGTCGCGGCGGCCTTCGTCGCCGCCCTCTTGTTCGCCGTATCGTCGTCGACGCAAGAGCCATGGCGGTGGTGTCCCGGCGGTCTCGTGGTGCGCAACGAAAGCGCCAACAACGCGACGACCGACTGAAGCGCACTTTCTTCGACCCGAAACGGGCGGGCAGTTACGGCGGCGTCGACGCGTTGCACCGGGCGACCGCGGTACCCAAGCCGATCGTCGGGCGGTGGCTATCGGAACAGGACGCCTATACGCTTCACAAGCCGGTCAGATGTGGTTTCAAGCGACGTTGCGTTATCGTGGGCGGCCGAAACCAGCAGCGGCAAACCGATCTCGTCGACGTGGCTAAACTGAAAAAACACAAAGACGGTATAGCGTTCCTATTGACGGTCATCGACGTCTTCTCGAAGCGGGCGTGGTGCGTCCCGTTGAAGAGTAAATCCGGTCCGGCGCTAGTCGCGGCCTTCGAGGGCCTGCTGTCGTCGCCGCAACAGCCGCCGAACGCCCTGCATACCGACAAGGGGACGGAGTTTCTCAACAGGCCCCTTCAGACGCTTTTGAATTCGCGCGGCGTCCACCATTTCGTGACGCACAACGAGGAGACCAAAGCGAGAGTCGTGGAGCGATTCAATCGTACGCTGAAGACACGCATGTGGAGGTACTTCACGAAGCATCAGACGCTGAGGTACGTGGAGCCGTTGCAGGACTTCGTGCGGTCGTACAACAACGCCTACCATCGAATCATCGGTAGCACGCCGGCGAGCGTCGACGCAGCGAATTAGGAGAGCGTGTGGCAGCGGCTGTACGGCGGCGTCGGGTGTCAAAAAAACAAGCCGAAACTGGGAGAGGGGGACCGCGTACGCATCAGCAAGGCGAAGGGACGTTTCAAGAAGGGGTACATGGCTAACTGGAGCGAAGAGCTCTTCACCGTCGTAGAATCGCACCCGTCCGACCCTCCCGTTTACCGATTGATGGACGACGCCGGCAGGATACTGGACGGCACCTTCTACGAGCCGGAGCTACAAAAAGTAATCGTCTCGAAGGATAAACTATATTGGGTGGAGGCCGTTCTACGGAGACGTCGTCGACGACGCGGTAAGGGTGAAGAGGTGCTCGTCAAATGGTCCGGCTATCCGGCCTCGTTCAATAGCTGGATCGACGCCAAGGCGCTCGTGGACTATAAGGGATGACGCGTTGGATGCGACATGCGGGGTGCTGGCGACTGCACGAGGCGGGGCTGTGCAACGGCTTTTCGTTCTTTATCAAGGGACCGTGCTGTATTAGTAGACTGCAGATTAGAAGACCGCGCCACGTTCGTACCAGACGGCCCCGTTCCCGTCGGCGAACTCGATCTATAGCGTTTCTGCGCGATAAAGGAAGGACGCCGTAGCGTCGGACGACAGTCGAGTGATGTGCACCGTCGAGACGACAGCAGCAGCAGCAGCAGCCAACGCAGCAGCCGAATACCGCCGTCGACTCAGGCGTGTTTGTCGAAGAACCCGCCGTCGACTCATGCGCCTCTGTGGATGCGCCCAATGCCGGCGACGACTCCTCCGTCACGAACGTTCCGTTGCGTCTCTGCGGCAACGAATGCCTTAAAGCCGAGATCATGTTCCTGTGCCAGATCGTCGTCCTGTACACGGTGATCGTCGTCAGTATATACAATCTAACGCGCGGCCAGGGCGACTCCAACCTGTGGACGGCGCTGCTGAGTAGTTGCCTCGGCTACCTACTACCGAGTCCGTCTACGAGACGCGATGGCGTCGTCTGACTTTTACGTGACGTTGCCGAACAACGCGTCTATGAAGACGCACCCCGAAAACACGTTGACGCACTACACGACGAATCTGCCGCAACGCGTCGACCTGTCGGGGCGGTGGGAATGCGGGCTGGTGTCGCTACAGTACACGCATAGCTGGTACAACGTGAGAGGACGCCTACTTCTTCTTGGCTTGCGCGACGGGGGAGGAGGGTCTTTACACCACCGCGGACGGGAGTAAAATTGCCCGGCAGGGCAACATCCCGCACGGGTTTTACAACAGCGCCTACGAGCTGATGCACAAAATCAACGAGACACTGACGACACTGAGCACCGATAGAGTCAAGGCGCGCCTGGAGTACAGCCCCGTCTCTAATCGGATGACGATGCGCATATCGGCGGGCGTCGAATTTAACATGCCCCCTCGGAGCCACCTGAAAAAGGTACCAGGCTTCGAGTCGGACTATATCGCGAGTTACGTGGTGCCGTCGAGCGACTATGACGGCATGCCCGTAGGGTATACCTTCGAGTTCGAGGGGGACCACACGGTGGACATGAACGGCGGCGTCGACACCATGTACGTGTACACGGACATCGTGGAGCCGCGCATCGTCGGCGACGTATTCGCCCCCCTCCTCCGATCCGTGCCCGCCTACGGTTCGAACGGGAACGTCGTATCGAACGTCTTCGATCGCGTCCAATACGCGCCGCTCCTGCGTCGCCAATTCGATTCGATCGAGATATATATAAGAGACGACATCGGTCAGGTGATACCATTCGAGCACGGAAAAGTCGTGACGACGCTTCACGTCAGACGCTGCAAGTCGAAACTGTTCTGACGATGACGAGAAGCGTGTACGAGGACTACTACACGCGGCAGGTCGGCGGTGGCCTGCCGGTGTTCGTTGGCGGCCGATCGCAGCGGGGACACGGCCTGGGTAATCTCTTCAGCAGCCTGTTTCGTAGCGCCATGCCGCTCATCAAGAGAGGGGCCGTGGCGCTGGGCAAGCGCCCTCTCAATACGGGCGTGCGCATGGCGCGGGACGTCGTCGCCGGCGGCAATTTGAAACAGTCGGTAAAGCGACGCGCGAAGGAGGCGGGCACCGACGTTCTCGACGGGCTGTTGAACTCGCCCCCGCCGCCGAAAAAGCGACGACGACGACGCATAAAACCGCCAGGCACGCCGGCGACGACCAGTAAGAAGAGGCGCCGTCGAAAGGAGTAGACGTCGAGCGACGACGTATTCCCCGCGTAGAAGAAGAAGAATGGCGTTCGTGCATCGACAGTCGTTCGAGGACGTAAAGAGCGAACTGGACCTGTTCAGCGTCCCGACGACGCAGACGAGCAACGAGAGCGGCCAGTGGATCGATCACCAGCCGCTGACGGCCCTCGACGCTGGCGGCCCTATCGAGTTTCTCATTCCGGGCTTCGGAGACGACTATCTGGACCTGGCGACCGCTAGACTGTACGTGCGCGTCAAGGTGGTGAAGGGGGACGGCACCGATCTCGCACAGGACAGCGTCGTAGCGCCGGTCAACAATTTCCTGCACTCGATGTTCAGTCAGGTCGACGTGTCGCTGAACGGCACGCTCGTGACGTCGTCGACCAATACGTACCCGTACCGTGCCTACATCGAGACCCTGCTCAGTTACGGGTCCGACGCCAAAAGGTCGCAGCTCGAGGCCGACCTGAATAGTATAGAGGACATGTACGACCTCAAACGCCTACTTATAAAAAATAATTTAATGACCACTAAACGTTTTCGAGCACCTTCTTATAAAAAAAGATCAAAGGCTTTTTTTGACACTAATTAGTTTCGGAAACCTACCTATAAAAAACATGATTGATGAGCGTTGTAATTTGATACTAATTGGATGATTGATTACCCCTACACTAGAGATGTCACCTAGCGGTTAATGCAGAGAGTCTTTTAGTTCGCCCCCTAGCAATCAACGTCGTATCTACAGCATGCTGACGTAAGCAATAATGCGTTTATTGCGCTAATATATAACCACGATAAAACCGTTGTATAAACGTCGACGACGGATTAGCTCTCCTGGGAGAGTATTCGACTAGGGATCGAAAGATTCCCGGTCCGAATCCGTTCGTCGACCCTTTTTAGTCCGCCACCTAGCGGTATAACCGGGGTAAAACCACTGCATAATCGTTGGCCTTAGGAGAGCGTTCGCCTAGTGGTCGAGAGATTTGAATCCTAGTCGCAACTTTTTAGTCTGCCACCTAGCGGTATAACCGGGGTAAAACCACTGCATAATCGTTCGACTTAGGAGAGCGTTCGCCTAGAGGTCGAGAGATTTGAACCCTAGTCGCAACTTTTTAGTCTAGCGGCGGTATATAAGCGGTGGCGGTAGCGGGTGATCAGTAGTCGGTATGATGTCGTCGCCTATAAGGTTTGGTGGATCGCGGTCGTTCTTGTCGAATATGTATATGTGTCGAGTGTCGGCGTTCGGTCGGGGCTTTCGATCCGTCGAGCACGCCTATCAGTATAGGAAAGCGATATTCTACGACGACGTGGAATGTGCGGAAGAAATAAAAAGTTCGCGAAGTTCTTATGCAGCGAAACGACGCGGTTACGACATTCGACTAAAGAGAATGGGTACCAAATGGACCGACGTTAGGGTGAGGTGTATGAAGATGTTGTTGAGGAGGAAGTTTAACGGATCGAGCGATTTGAAGGCTGCACTGTTGGCGACCGGGGACGCCGAATTGGTGGAATGGGTAGCGAGTAGGGAGGGTTTCTGGGGTAGCGGAATCGCGGGCGATGTGGGGAAGAACATGCTCAGTAAACTGTTGATGAAGTTGCGCGATGGTTATAAAGACGTGTAAAAAAGTGTTTGTCGTTCAGTCGTGAAAAATGAACGGACCGTCGTTGAAGCATCCTTTTACGTGTATAGTAGCCGGTCCTACGGGATGCGGTAAGACGACGTTCGTCGAGCGTTTGATACATCACGACACTATGATCGATCCGCCGCCGGAGAAAATCCTGTGGTGTTACGGACAGTGGCAGAGCGGCTACGCGTCTATGTCTTCGAAAATAGAGTTCGTAGACGGCCTACCGGATCTGAAACGTTTAGACGGTAAAGCGAGAACACTTCTAGTACTCGACGACCTCATCGAGGAGACCGATAGCCGGGTGACGGTACTATTTACTAAAAAAGTCATCATTGTAATACGTCGGTCGTACAATTGCGACAGAACATGTTTCCGAAAGGGAAAGAAAACCGTACAATCAGCCTGAACGCTCAATACATAGTGCTATTAAAGGGCCCTCGAGATGCCGGACAAGTAGGTCACCTAGCGAAACAGATGTACCCGGGAAAGGTCAACTACATGATAGAGGCTTTCAAAGACGCGACGTCGTCGGCGTACGGATATTTATTCGTGGATCTGAAACAGGAAACGGAAGAGGACATGCGCCTGCGTACGTGCATATTTCCGGACGATCGCCTTCAGTACGTGTACGTACGGAAGGGTGGTGGCGGTGGTGGTGGTAGTGGTGGCGTCGGCGGTCTATAAGAAGAGAGGGATGACGGGGCGTACGTTTATTAGTCGCTATGACGGGGCGCGCGGTGGCAGCGAAGCGACGACCGAAGGTGGCGGCACCGACGAATCGAGTGAAGAGACACATTTTCGCCCTGCAGCTGTTGGAGAGGCATAGGCGGAACATCGATCTGCGACAAGCAGTGCTCGCCCACGCGGACGCCGGTCACATTTGTAGTCTGTGCGATTGCGCGTACAACATTCTAAAAGGGAACGGGAAGTTGTCGCCGAAACAGAAACGCGTGTTGTCAAAATATCGGAATCACCTGCGTAAACTCGCCGACAAAGACGTTGCGCTTAAAAAGAAGCGAGCCATCTTGCAAAAGGGTTCGGGTGGTTTTCTGACGACCCTGCTAGCGCCGATAGCGAGCACCGTTCTCCTAACGCTGCTCAGACAGGTGATCGGCACCGGTTGATTGATGCAGTACGCGAAGAAGATGGCGTTGGTCGACCCACGATTGGTGGAAAGCCTCCTGCCACGTGTCGATCAGTCGTCGAGCACGCCCCGATCACGTGTGCTGAGTAGCCTTGACAGCGACATGAAGGACATTCTAGAACGTTCGGATTTATCGGAACGCGAAAAGGTAGCGTCGTACAATCAACTGCTGAGTCGGTACAATACGATAGAGGCGGCTCGAGCGGCGCAACCGGTACGCGTGTCGGTGGTCAACAGCGGCGGCGGCGGCGAGACACCTGCGGTGGGGGCGTTGGCGGCAGCGGCGGTGGCGCCACCATCGTCGGAGGTGGTAGAGCGCGAAATCATAGCCAGTATGCCGAAAACGTTGAAAGGGAAGACGGGACTGCTTATCGAAAAAATGAAAGCCGATCCGTTGTGTTGATGGAACGATCGCGGTGAATTCGTGTACGACGGTAAAACGATCGCGGGGAGTAATATGGTCGATCTAGTGAACGATCTCATGCGAACGAGATCGAAGACGACGGCGCCCGTAGGATGGCGGGAGTTCGGATTGCACATGAAGGATATGAATATCCCTATGGAATTCGTGGGCAACCCGCGCTATCGATCGTACATGGAGCGCCGACAGAAGCACCTACTAGAAGAGGCGAAGATGATGCCGACGACGTCTAGTTCATCAGCGACGTCGGAGTGGAGACGTCGTCGGATGCGAGGCGAGACTAATCGCAGACAACGATCCTCTTCGTTGGGCGTCACGGCGTGGGACACGTTGTGATGCCGTCACGACGCGCGATAACGGTCATCGGCTTTATCATCGCGCTTATGGCACTCTATACGTGTATAATAATCATCGTACATTGATCGTCGTCGTCGTCGTCATGGTGTCCCGGTGGAGTCGTCGTCCAAAACGAAAGCCTCGACAGCAACGAAACGTCGACGTCGACGTCGACGACGACGAAGACGACGAGCTGAATAACGTGTGCTTCGATCCGAAACGGGTGGGGAGTTACGGAGGCGTCGACGTGTTGCACCGGGCGTCGAAGCTCCGACGTCCGGCCGTCGAGAGATGGCTAGCGTCGCAGGACGCCTATACCCTACACAAACCGGTTAGACGACATTTCAAACGACGTCGCGTCATCGTGGGCGGTCGAAACCAGCAGTGGCAAGCCGATCTGGTCGACTTGACTAGACTGAAAACGCACAACGACGGTATAACATTCCTATTGACGGTGATCGATGTGTTTTCGAAGTGGGCGTGGTGCGTTCCGTTGAAGAGTAAGTCCGGCCCGTCGCTCGTCGCGGCCTTCGAGCACCTGCTGAGCGACGACGACGTCGAGACGCCGAACTCCCTGCAGACCGATAAGGCGAGCGAGTTTTTTAACCGACCCCTGCAAACGTTGCTAAAGAGTCGCGGCGTTCATCATTTCGTGACGCATAACGAGGAGACTAAAGCGAGCGTCGTGGAACGATTTAATCGAACTTTGAAGACGCGTATGTGGCGCTATTTTACGAAACACGAAACGCTGCGCTACGTAGAGGCGTTACCGGATTTCGTGCGATCGTACAACAACGCCTACCACCGAGGCATCGGTAGGACGCCGGCGAGTGTCGACGCGACGAATCAGGAGGCCGTATGGCAACGACTGTACGGGGATGGTGGCGACGATCAACGACGACGACGACGAAAACCGAAACTACGCGTGGGAGATCGCGTACGTATCAGCAAGACGACGGGTCAATTCAAAAAAGGATACATGGGTAACTGGAGCGAGGAACTGTTCACCGTCGTAGAGGTGCATCCGTCCGAACCGCCCGTTTATCGCCTGATGGACGACGTCGAGACGCCGATAGAGGGCGCCTTCTACGAACCGGAACTACAACGCGTAGTCGTTCCGCAGGACAAACTATATCGCGTGGAGGCGGTTCTACAGCGTCGTCGGCGTCGCCGCGGCGGCGGTGGTTCGGAGGCGCTCGTAAAATGGAGCGGATATCCGGCCTCATTCAACAGCTGGATCGACGCCGAGTCGCTCGTGGACCTATAGTAGCGGCGGCGATGAATCGTTGGATGCGTCACACGGGCTGCTGGCGACTGCACGAGGCGGGAATATGCAACGGATCTTCGTTCTTACCGTATAAAGGTCCCTGCTGCATCGACAGCGCGCAGTGGCGCGACGATGTGCGACGACGACGAAACTACCTCGAGTGGCGAACGAGGAACGAACGCCGACGCCGAGCAATCCGTCGACGAGCACGCGGACTCCATCGACGCTACAACCACCGCCGAACCCGTTCCATGGCGAATCTGCGGGAACGAATGCCCTAAGGCCGAAATCGTATTCCTCTGTCAGGTCGTCGTCCTGTACTTCGTCATCGCCGTTAGTATATACAATCTGACGAAAGGTCAAGGTGACTCCAACCTGTGGACGGCGCTGTTGAGCAGTTGTCTCGGTTACCTGCTCCCGAGTCCGTTTATGAGTGTTGGTGGTGGTGGTTGACGTCAACAACACGAGGGCGGTCTCGTCTGACTTTTACCTGACGCTGCCGAGCAACGCGTCTATGAAACGTCACCCCGAAAATACGTTGACGCACTACGTCACGACGTTGCCGCGACGTTTCGACCTGTCGGGGGAGTGGGAATGCGGCGCGGTGTCGGTACAGTATCCGCACACGTGGTACAACGTGAGAGAGAAGGACGCCTACTTCTATCTGACTTGCGCGGCGGGCGAACCGGGTAGACAAAGACGGCACGACCGTGCTGATATATCGTCAGACGTCGATTCCTCACGGTTTCTACAACAACGTTTATACGTTGTTGAACAGGATCAACGAGGCGCTAGATAAATTATGCACCAGGAAGGTCAAGGCCGTGATAGAATACTGCGTTGTCTCTAACCGATTTACGCTACGTATGTCGCCGGGTGTCGAATTTATCATACCTCATACGAGCCGTCTGAAGTACGTGCTAGGTTTCCATAACAACACGATCCTGAGTACGTCGTCGTATACTGCCGCGCCGGCGACGAGGCCCGTCATCAACAACGCGCCCGTCTCGTACACGTTCGAGTACGAAGGTCGCGAAACGGTGAATATGTCGGCGGGCATCGAGAGCCTGTACGTGTACACGGATCTCGTGGAACCGCGCGTCGTCGGTGACGTGTACGCGCCGCTCCTTCGAAACATCGCCGTCCGCGGTGAGAACGGTGACGTTATTTCGGAAACGTTCGACCGCGTGCAATACGCGAAGCTGCTGCGGAATCAATTCAACGAGGTCGAAGTCGATATAAGAGACCATCACGGCCAACCGATACCATTCAAGCAGGGGAAGGTGGTGACGACGCTTCACTTCAGACAGTGTAAATCGAAATAGTTTTAATAACATGCCGCCGTCGAAGAACCCGTACGTGGACTACTACGTTCGTCAGGTCGGCGGTGAGCTGCCGGTCTTCGTCGGTGGACGGGGTCAACGAGTTCACGGTCTGGGCAATCTCTTCGGGAGTCTGTTTCGAAGCGCCATGCCGCTTATCAAGAGAGGCGCGTTGGCGTTGGGAAAACGTGCGCTCAACACCGGCATGCACGTGGCGCGCGACGTCGTCGCCGGCGCAATGTGAAACAGTCGATAAAAAGGCGCGCGAAGGAGGCCGGCGCCGATCTTCTAGACGTCCTATTGAATTCGCAGGCACCGCCACCGAAGAAGAAGCAGAAGAGGAAGAAACAAACGCAGCAGCAGCAGCGCCGCCCCCGCGGCGGTGGCGTCGGTATAAAGAGAGCGCACCTAGCGGCGACGGCCGTCAGTAGGCGGAAGAGACCGCGTCGAACGGATCACGACATACTCGACGAGTAATGACGACGATGGCGTTCGTGAACGGCTCGACGTGCGAGGGCGTGAAGGCTGAACTGGAGCTGTTCAGCGGACCGGTGACGCAGACGAGCATCGAGAGCAGTCAGTGGACCGTCTACCAGACGCTGACGACTCTCGACGCCGGGGGCCCTATCGAGTTCCTCATTCTGGGTTCGGGCGAAGACTATACGGACCTGGCGAGTCTTCAAGTGTACGTGCGCTTCAAAGTGACGCGGGGGGACGGTACCGATCTGGCGGCCGCCGCCAACGTGGCGCCGGTCAACAATTTCCTGCATTCGATGTTCAGTCAACTCGACGTGTCGCTGAACAACACCCTGGTGACGCCGTCGACCAATACGTACGCGTACCGGGCCTACCTCGAGACGCTGCTGAGTTACGGTAGCGACCCGAAACGTTCGCATCTGACGGGTTCGTTGTGGTACAAAGACACCGCCGGACGGATGGACACGCTCGGCAACGCCAACGTCGGGATCGAGGCACGGCGCGTCATGACGGCCGATAGCAGCGAGGTGGAGATGATGGGACGCGTGCACGTCGACGCGTTTATGCTAAACAGACACATACCGAACGGCGTCGACACGAAAGTACGCATGGTACGCTCGAAGGACGCCTTCGCGCTGATGGGCGCGCCAGCCGTACCGGGGTAGCGCGTCGTGCTGCAGGCGATTCGACTGCACGTGCGAAAAGTGAAGTTGAACCCGGCCGTCCAGAAGGGACATATCAAAGCGTGGTCGTTGGGAACGGCTAAGTTTCCGATGCGCCGCGTCGACTGCAAATCGTTCTCGATAACGGCGGGTACGCTATCGCACACGCACGAGAACCTGTACATGGTGCGATTCCGAAACGCCTCTTCCTGATGATGATCGATAACGTCGCCTACAACGGCGATTACACTAGAAATCCGTTCGACGCGCGTCACAACGACATAAACTTCCTCACGCTCGTCGTCGTCGGACGTCAGGTGCCGAGCAAGCCGCTGCAGCCGGACTACCCGCACAACCGATACGTGCGGAGCTACATGAATCTCTTCGAGGCGAGCGGAAAGGCGTACGAGGACGAGGGGAACGACGTATCGCGTACGGACTTCGGCGCCGGCTACACCATCTTCGGTTTCGACCTGACCCCCGACTGTAGCGACGGGGACCATTTCAACGTCGTGCGTCAGGGGACCGTGGGCGTCGAAATGCACTTCGGGACGGCGCTACCGCTTCCGGTGAACGTCGTCGTGTACGCGGAATTCGAGACGGTGATGGAGATCGACAGGAACCGGAACGTCGTGTACGACTGGTAGTAACTATGGATACGTTTCAACTGATGCGTCGTCTGGAACACGATACGTACGCTAAACGTATCGTCGTCGGCGTCGTGCCTAAAGACGCGCTACTTACCGCCGCCACCACCGCCGCCACCATTTACCCGACGGCCTTCGTGGGCAACACCGACGACGGCGGCGAACCGGGACAGCACTGGGTGGCCGTCTACGTGGACGCCGACCGACGAGGCGAGTACTTCGATTCGTACGGTCTGCCGCCGCTGCACGCCGACTTCCGCGCGTTCCTGCAGCGTCACTGCGGCGACGCGTGGACGTACAACGACAAGCGGCTGCAGAGCGTCATCTCTAACGTGTGCGGACAATATTGCGTCGCCTACCTTCTCCTCCGATGTCGCGGTATGCCGTTGACGTCGTTCCTGAGCCTATTCGGCACCAATCGGGTGACCAATGACTGTATCGTATACGATTTATTAAAACCTCATTAATTTCGCTTTTACGTGTATAGTAGTAGAAGAAATAAAAAACAAACAAACGATGATGTACACAATTGTTGGTGTTTATTATTACCCTACATACCTACATACATACATACAGAAACTACCCCTAGGGGGTGGTGGGGGTTAGGTTAGTAGTAGAAGACGAGTTAGACGAGGTGACGCCGTCGTCGAGCACGCGGCGTTTAGCCGAGAAGTAGCTCAACGCCGCGCGCTCTTGAACGTACGACAACACGGACGAGTCTTTCACTTGGAAATCGCGGTTCCAGCCGACGCCGTTGCGACGGTCGCGTAGTACGGCGAGGAAGGTGTGCTCGTCGATGTCGTTCTGTCGCTTGCTCAGTCCCTTCGTGCTGTACTTCGGACCGTCGGTTCCGCCGAAGCAGTAGTAGGTCTTGCTGCACAGCGCCACGATTCCGTTGCCGCGCCACTCTTCTTTGAAGAGTCCCGGCGTTCGACGATCGAACAGGCGTCGGCGCGCGCAGCAGGCCGGCACGACGTCCGACGCTAGTCCGGCGACGCGCCATCGTACGTAGGCGTCCAGGTGCGCGTCGCAGCATTCGGCCGGAAACCAGAGCGATCGATTCCGGAAGTAGTGTTCGCGACGTTCTTCCGGTACGAGCGCGTCGACGTCACGTCCGGCGAGGGCGATGTACGCCGTGTCCGTGTCCATAGCGCAGTACTGGTAGAGCGGACGGGGAATGTAGGCGTCGACGAAATCGAAATAAAATACCAGCATTCTCAATTTTGCGTACTGCAATACGAAATAGCCGATATGTATCGGCAGGCCGTAGACGATTTTGCGCTTATTCAGCGCCACCTTGTACAGCGCGTCGTCGACGACGACGTCGAGATGCCGGAAGCGCCGATTGATCACGAGCATCGACGCGCCGACCGGCGTGGCGTACTTGATTTCCCGGTGCCGATCGACGCACGTAATCGTTTTCCCATAGGAACTGTTGCCGAGAAGTTTAAAGTTATCGGCGATGATCGATTTGTCGGGATCGAAATCGCCCTCGCGTCGCGCCGTCGAGACCGCGTCGTTGAAGTGGCGAAAGCACGCGATCGGCGTGTACTCGACGATCTGATAGACGCGCTCGACGACGAGACCGTGCGCCAGATACCAGCGTAGGAGCGGCGTCGCGAGCACGATCGCGGCGCCGAAATAGCTACCGACGAGCGTCCGTTGTGGTCGGGTGAGGAGATCGTGCGACTCGGCGTAGTCGCGCATGAACGGGCTGCGATAGTCGCGCACGATATCGACGTTCTTGAATACGGGCTGCATCTCGGCGAACTTGTCGCGCAGCGCTTCCGGCACGGCGATATCGCACTGCACGAGGCCGAACAGTGAGCCGTCGCGCACCGCCTCCAGTATCGTCGAGAGCGTAATGGCGGTCGGTGGAGGTTGCCATCGTGACGGGTCGGGCGGCGGCGTCGGCCCCGCCGGCGGTCGCACGGCGTGCCATTGCCACTCCCACATTTCGACGACGTCGTCGACGAAACGGCGCAGGTAGGCGGTCACGGCGATCGTCGCGGCGTACAGCGTCGTCATCGGTTGACCGTTGACGGCGTTCGTCGTCACGTGCGCCGGGCACGTCGGGCAGCCGTGAAAATAGCAGATGTGAAATTGATACGCCGTTCGCGTGGCGGCGCACCAGCCGTCGACTCGGTGCTTTCCGATGCGCTTCTCGCGTCCGTTCAACTGGTGACGTATACGCGCGCCGGTTTGCGCCTCCACTCACGTCAACCACTCCACGGCCATACGACCGTAGCGGTGCACGCGTTCCGCGTTCCGCGTTCTCCGCGCGCCGGCGCGTGTACCAGCCCGTCGGCATATCCTGCATTATCGCCCATAGATAGAGGCCGTTTGCGTCGAAGCCCACTATCGATCGGCACGACGCGTCGCCGCCTCGAATCGACGTCACGTCGGCCACGTGGTGGCGCGCGAAGATGATCGACGGGCCGCCGACGATCTGCGCCTGCAGCAGACGGTGCAGATCTTTGTTCGGCTCGTTGAAAAGCGAGAAATGGATCGACGTCGGCAGGTCGTTGAACAGATACAACGTCAACCCCGGTACGCTGATGGCGTCCTTGAACATGTCGATACGTCGGCGCCGATAGAAGGCGAACTGGCGATCGACGGCCTCGAGAAACGGCGCCACGTCACGATTGTTATACCACACAAGAAAATCGCGCATCGACGTCATGCCCTCGTCACGCCACGCCTTCGCGGAAATCTCGTACGCCTCCGCGGAGATTCCCTCGCGTTTCAGGTGGCTGTAGAAAGCTTCGCGCGACGGCTGGGCGGTTTCGTCCAGACGCGTCAACGCGTCGATATGTTCGTACGGAAAGTAGCCCTTCGTTGCAGAGCAACCGTACGCTTTCAGAAAGCGATCGTAGCTAACGCCGGGTGCGAGGTAATTCGTTATGTCCAGGAACTTCAACGTCGTCGTCGACAGGCACATGTAATTGTTCTGACGTTTAATGGTAAACGCCGACGACGTGTGCTGCGCGTCGCCGGTTATGAGCAGGGGGGTCAAGTACTTTTTGACGACATTCAGGTCGTACTTACCCGAATTGAATCCCAATACGGGCATTTGACGAAGGTGCGTCCACAGCCGGTCGGCGAGAGTGGCGTACGGTGACGCGGCGACGTCGTCGTCGTCGTTGCATCGTCGCCGCCAGTCGGCGTCGAGCGCGTAGAGCGCCTCGAAGGTCGCGTCGTAGCGGGGACGTAGAATCGCGCACGCCGCCGCGCTCACCGCTTCCAGGTCGTCGATGAGGCGACGCGCGAGTTCCGTCGAATCGCCGGTCGTGACGTAACACCGCGCCGCTTCGTGACCGGGCACGTTCGACTCGAAGCTCACGCTGAGCAGTTCGTGTCGCGCGATCCAGCGGCATTAGTCGGTATCCGTCGGCAGATCGTTATCGGCGAAATAGCACTCGAAATCGAACGTCGCGCGGTACGGGTAGTAGCGCAGGTCGTCGTCGCCGACGTCGATGCCTTCGTCTTCGAGCCGCTCGAATACGGACGGCGACGGTCGGTAGACGCCGCCGGGGAACACGTGACGAACGCCACCTTCGCACGTCGCTTCGTGACGTTGTAAATCGCGCGAGCACCGCCAGAGGGAGCTGCCACATTTCCCGCACTTGTACGTTTTCGTGTTCGCGCGCGGATCGCTTATGTACGAGAATTGCGACTCGTACAGGTTGACGTTCAGCGTCGTGGGGTGCGCTTCGCGCGATCGACGGACTAGTTCGGCGACCTCTTTCGTCAGTCGACGATAGACGACGACGTTGATGGCAAAAACCGTCTCCACGCGATCCAGTTCGTTCAGGCGCACGCCGTTCGAGGTCGACGTGCGCGCGGCGCGACAATACTGCGCGTGCAGACGTTTAGCGACTTTCGTTAAACGGTTCGTATCGATGTGGCGGATACTTTCGCCTCGTCGGTGACCTTGCAGGTGGAGTCCGATGCATCGGAAGAGACACAGATGGTCGTCGTAGGGCATGCCTCGATGATCTTTCGTCAACGACACGATGGCCCTGTTGAGGCGCACGTAGGCGGAAAGCGTCACCACGCCAACGCAGCCGATAGGATGATTGATGATGACGTTCACGAAGTAGGTGGCGTTCGTTACGAGCTGGACGATCCACCCCGAGTCGGGGCGCTGCGCGATGGCGTACTGCAGTACGTCGGTCGTGCGCACGGCGTCGAGGAATCGTTCGAACGAACGGCTATCTGTGACTAGGGCGGGTGTTTCGAGGAGGCGACCGCAACAGTTACACGAAGAATGAAAATATCGGTACCGACCCGACACCTTGTGGCGTAATACAAAACCATAGCTTACGTTAATTTTAAACGCATTCTTTTGTTCGCGAAACATTTCCCTCAGACGCGGTTCGAGCACCCGCGTACTCGTACAGGCGGTCATACGATAGTTGTAACGCGACTGTACGGCACCGCGCGCTATCGACGTCTCTATGCTGCGCCGGTGCTCGTTCACGACACGCTGTAAATCGTCGGGTGACGGCGACGGCGCCCTAGCGGCTGCCGCCTCCACCACCGCTGATTCATTACTACTACTACCACGAGGTGGCGACGTCTGACGGCCACACCGCAGCTTCAGATGTCGTAGTATAGCGTGACGCGTGGTGAACATCGCGCCACATTTTGGACACTCTCGAAGTTTTACGCATAGCGCTTCGTTGCCGCAACATTTCGAACTCTTTACGTGTCGTTCTAACGTCGACTGTGTAGCGAAATACCTCCCACATTTCGGACATTGCCATCTAGTAGGTGGTGATGGTGGCGTTCTCTCTAATGATATTTTTTCGAGCACCGCTATTTATAACAGTGGTGGCGACGGTGACGGTGGTGGTGGTGGTAAGTACACCCTAGCGGGAGGAATGTGGTAACTCGGAATGGTGGTTGCGCGAACTAGCGGACATTTTTATAACTAAGGTACGGTGGAGATGGAAGGAATGTGTTTTGCGATGGTGACTAGCGGTAATTTTTCTAACTAATGTCATTTTTATAACTAAGGTACGGTGGGTATGGAAGGAATGTGTTTGCGGTGGTGACTAGCGGTAATTTTTCTAACTAATGTTGTTGTGCGTAACTCAGAAACGGAAAGTACATTTTCAACGTTTTATTCGGTACTCTTACAACATTTAAACACAGCGTCGTTGAAGCCTTTGTTTCAATAGCAATCAAATATTAGCAAAATGTTCTCTATTCTAGTGTTCGTTCGTGCTTCATTTCAGTCCGCTCCGGCGTTGCACGTACGTGTGCACGGCCGACTCGAGTTGCACGCGATTCATATAATCGCGCCAATTTGTTCCCAACAACCAGTTCGACACAAACTGCACCAAATACAACTCTCCCGCACGGCCCGTTTGCGTCTGCTGACCACCGGAAGAAGTCGACACCGTAGTTTCGTGTAGAATATTCACGAGTCGCGTGAAACAGGGGATGAGCGATCGACGCAGGAACGTTTCGATGACGCCGTTGAAATAGCGCGTCACAATGCAGCCCGGGTACTCGAAACGTTGCATGTATACACGGTTTGGCCGTCCCGCACGATAACCGGGCATGTGTACATATGGACAGCCTTCATTCGGCTCACATACCCCGCAATGATCCCGCGCCTTCTCCAGAATCATTTCGCCGAGGCTCTCGGCGACGAGGTCCATCGCCAGCCGTTTATAACGGCCGACCAACTGGCTCCTGCTCGGCACGACAATTTGACGTTGGCACGTCCCCAGCTCCTCCGATACGCTCCAGTACGGAGCGCACGTCGGTCCCATCGTCCCCAGGCTTTCGTTATACGTCGGTGGAGCGGGACGCGTTCGGCTCGATCCGCCCAGCGCCTCCTCGATGATCGCGTCCAATACTTGGGCGTCACGCACTCCACCACCCTACAGCACAAAGCAGTTCTACTCTTTACGAGTCACCGTCAGGAACGCGTGTAGGAAGTCGCTCATACACTCACGCCTGGTGTGTTGCATCAGAGCCTCCTACAAACACATTATTATTATTATGATTAGTCCGCCTCCTCCTTCTTCATCTCTTCCTCCCTCTTTATCGACCCCTGCACTTCGCGTTCCAACAACGTTCTTACGAACGAGGCAACCTCGTCGTACTGAGCGCGAATCATTTCGTTGTTTGCAAGCATGTTTTCCAGTACGCGGCGCACTTCCTAAAGCATATAATCACAACTGTTAGTTACATCAAACTACTACAAAATAAGTTTGCTTCGTAAGCTAGCCAAAACGCTCTTATGTATTGTTCGGCCGTCTCGGCTAATAGTTGAAAGGCCTCCTCGCTTATTTCACGACCACGACGCTCTCTCATTCGTTGTCGCTCGTTCGCGTGCGTCAATAAATCTACCAGTATCGGCCATTCTTCCTCCTACAAACAACACAAGACAACACCTTAGTCATCGTTGTTGTCGTCGACGATGACGACGACGTATCTCTTTAGTGTGCGGACTGTATACGAAGACTCCCCGTTCCAACTCGTCTTCCGCACACTAATCTCCACTTTAGTGCCGGCTAACTCGAGCACGGTATCGCGGAGATCCTCCTCGTTCAATTCCGTCAAGTACTCGGCCGTGTACTCGACGAGATTAGACATTTGACTATCAAACAACGTAAGCCAAAGCTCGTCTTCCTCCTCCTCGCCGTCCTTCACCATCACACGCAACGCGAAGAAATATTTCGGTACCGACACTTCTCCGTGCGTTCGTCATATCAGTTCCCCGCCTTTGCTTGTCTGCAATTTCCGGCGACAACGGGAACATCCCAAATAGGTGCCGACCTCTTTGTACGACACGGCGTCGATCATAACGGGCGACAGAAGTTTATACACACCGTTGACAGCACACTTCAGATGTCTCAGACTCACCACTATGGCGCGCGTCGACGCCGACGATTCGCAATCACGCTCCATAGAACTGCTCCGCGACAGGACTGGGGGCCGCTCAGCCGTCTCGACGGGCTCCAAGGACGCCTCTTCAGCGCTTCGCTTTCGCCCGACAGTCAACGGGGCCGCAATGAGTGCGACGGGGCGCTTAATGGGTGGTGACGCCCCCGTTGACACGGCTGCAATCAGCGGCGAAGGTTGCTCTTGACCGCTGCTGGCCGCCTAAATTGACTGCTTGCGCGGTGCCTTCGTCTTGTTTGTTTGTTGACTTTCATCCGCCATGTTGTCTATCGCGGAAGAACGTCTGCTGCTTGCTGCTCTGCTGTTGTAGAAAGAATACACGTTAGAACTTCAGCGTCATACAATATATCATTTTCTCAATCGTTTTATACTTTTCCAAATAACACGCATGCGCACTTCACACTAATACGTCATCTTACTCAATTATCAGCGTGCGTGCCTCGTACATTTCAGACATTTTGTTTTCAGAAAAAAGTTTCCGGTCACGTCAGTACATTCACCGTTAAATCTCTCTTTACATCGAGTTTCTCTAATATCGATGCACCTCACGTTTCCTGACTCCACAGCGAACCTATACAACGTTTAGTTTCGTGCTTTTAACGTTTCGTTTTTTGTTTTTGAAATGTCATTGTCTACAATATAACGCGCATGTGCACTTCACACTAATACCGTTATCTTATTCAATTATCAGCGTGTATACTTCGTTCATCACAGGCATTTTGTTTTCGGAAAAAAGTTTCCGGTCACGTCAGTACATTCACCGTTAAATCTCTCTTTATATCAAATTTCTCTAATATCGATGCATCTCCCGTTTCCTGACTCCACAGTGATCGTATTCAACGTTTAATTTCATGCTTTTAACGTTTCGTTTATTGTTTGTAAAAATCCTTTCTTCTCCGTTCACATTCCAATCGCGTTAAGTCACGCGCAACAGATGTCACATTTACGTGCATGTGCACTTAACGCATTCTGCCTAGTCTACCGAGGAATTTGTTTTAGGAAAAAAAGTTAGCGTTCACGTCAGTGCATCCATTGTCAAATGTGACTTTTACAGCAAATTTATCTAATATCGATGCATCTCGTGTTTCCTGACCCCCCAGTGATCGTATACAACGTTTAATTTCATGCTTTTAACGTTTCGTTTATTGTTTGTAAAAATCCTTTGTTCTCCGTTCACATTCCAATCAAGATAAGCCGTAGTGTCATGCGCCGCCGCCACCGCTGTTTGACGGCGCGCACATTTCATACACACTTTTACAGTCACGCGCACTCGACGCCTAGACATCGCTCCACAATTTTCGTCAAACATGGCCACATCCACGACAACGCATAAGTCGACGCAACGGTAAGATCCAACACATTTAAACAGTTGTTGTAACTACTCGTCATGCATGCACGCATGCGTGCACGCATTTTATTTTACCATTTAAACAATTGTAAGTACGCGTACATGCATGCACGTCTCTCATTTTACTACAGTTGTTGTAAGTACGCAACATGCATGCATGTATTTTAACGTTTAAATAGTACGCATGCATGCATGCATGTATTTTATTTTACCGTTTAAACAGTTGTTGTAACTACGCCTGCATGCATGCATTTGTTTTACCATTTAAACAATTGTAAGTGCGTGCATGTGTACGTGCATATCTCTCATTTTATTTTTACTACAGTTAAGTACGCATGCATGCATGCATTTTACCGTTTAAATACCATGTCTCATTTTATTTCATCGTTTAAAAAATGTCTCATTTTATTTTATCATTGTGTCTCATTTTATTTCACAACCATTGTAATGCATCATTTTATTTTACCATTGTGGTTCTCATTTTATCATTTAAACAATGCATGGTTCTCATCCTTTGTTTAAAATGTATTGTGGTTTTATTTCATAGACCGATCCAACTGCCTACAACCGGCGCATCGACGACGACCAAGCCAACATGCACGGTCGCTCCATTCACCCCCACGTCGCCACCTCCTACGCACGTCTGACAGCCATTACGACTCTGACGACTCTGACGACGACATCGCCGATCTGGCTAGAGTATTTCTAGTAAAGCAGCCCAACGGGCTATGGAAAACAATTGTTCCACACGAACTGTATCGTCGGGAAGGTTTCAGTTCCCCGGAGAGCAGGCAACCCGTTGGCCGCGGCCGAATGCTCGCCTATCATGATGCTCCGCAATAAATATTTCAGTCACTACTCACGTTTTCACGCGTCTGTTTCCAATGCATAAACACCCTACTGAACGTTAGTGTATTTATGCATTTGATTTTCATTGTAATCCCACGACTAGATGTATTTAAACGCACAACGCATTGGTTTCGTTTTAATCCTTCCACCAGAACGTTGTTTACCGTTAGCCAGCTATGCTGTCATCCAGGGGTCAAAGTCCACCAGAGCAGCAGCCGGCCTTATCGCTGCAGCAGCAGCCGTCGCTCTTATCGCTGCTGTCAACATAGGGTACAGCGCGCCATTCACATAGGGATGACGGGGGAAATCTGCACACAGTCATTTTATAGTGGTTATATATTAGCGCAATAAACGCATTATTGCTTACGTCAGCACGCTCTAGGTACGACGTTGATCGCTAGGAGACGAACTAAACTACTCTCTGCACTCACCGCTGGGTGGCATATCTAGTGTAGGGGTAATCAATCATCCAATTAGTATCAAATTACAACGCTCATCAATCACGTTTTTTATAAGTAGGTTTCCGAAACTAATTAGTGTCAAAAAAAGCCTTTGATCTTTTTTTATAAGTAGGTGTTCGAAAACGTTTAGTGGTCATTAAATTCTTTTTTATAAGTAGGCTTTTGAGGTCGTACATGTCCTCTATACTACTGACCTGTGGCGCAAGGACACCGCCGGGCGCATGGAGACGGCGGGGAACAACAACGGCGGGTACACGCATCGGCACAACTACATACACGACAGCCGCGAGTTCGACATGATGGTACCGATGTCCACCATTCACTTAGGGATGTTTACATAACTTGCTTTAAAGCGAAAAGCTGTTCAAATTTACTTAATAACAAACGACATTCGTGAATACTCCACTAAACGGTCTTCTATGTATGTGTGTATAACGCCATCTTGGGATCGGCATTTTTGCCAACAAGCCTATATCTACCCCTGGATATAGGCCTGCTAGCCTATTAAATAGCAAGAAACTGCTATCAACAATCATACGTGGATGAAACCAGGGGTTAGACCACATTAAGGATTCGTTCGCCATTACCGAGTTTAAGAGTGCCCTTGAAAATAGCGTTTTGGTGTGATGTGTGGATTTTTTTCGAGCACTTTTACATGGGACTTGTTGGTCCCGCGAATCTGAATGTACTACTGCATTAGATCTATCACGATGTAGCAATAAATATGCGCTGGTCGCTCGCGTATTCGTACGGTGGCTGTTTCGCAGAAAGCACCAATATTTAAAAATCCGTAACCAGATTGGAGCAAAATTAAGGGGTATGATGTTTGGGTGGATTTTTGTAAAAAAAAAAGAGGTATGAGAATTTTTTTTCGAATTTTCCACAGCACATGTGTCAGCTACCGCCAAGTTGTGTTCACCAACATTGTCGTATGATATGACACCAAAGTCGACGCTGAAGAAATGACCGAGGGATATCATACAGAGACAGTGAAAGGGAACGTCCGGCAGTCAAACGCCCGTTTGAAGGTGGACGGTGCATTAGGGTCTGCACGATGTTTTCTTGCATTTTTGTGACCTTCTAACCTTCTAGGTCAATAATCCGACGGGTGCCACTCAGGCAACCTTGAGCGTTTTAGTATAAACTCATTAATATGCAAATTAGTCATCGTCTTTAAAGTATATACTACTTTGTTTGAATACCTCGAATTGTAAACATCTAAACATTCAAAATGATGTGTGCAAACGCATGTTTTCAGGGTATCTGGGTATGATTACGTCAGTGAACAAATCATAGTATGCATATTTGTCGCATTAATATGCAAATAAGCTCTGATCAATATAACTTTATGATATCAATCTATATCTCCTCAATAGGCGGGAGATAGGCACCCACATTGTATACCCTAGATATCCCCATCACAACGAGGCCTATCGTAGAACTAGCGTGAGTCCAAGGTCAAACAAGTTGCATATCTACTTTTATTAATAATAAAATAGCCATGTCATATATGTTTCGAAAGATTATTGTCTCCCGGTCAAAACAGGATACGATGTGAAGTTGTTTCACTGTATAGTAAGTGTGGAGCCTAAAGTCAAACAAGATCACCATGAAATTATGAATATCTGAACTTTTGCAATACCGCGAACGTTATTAGGTTACAATAACTCGGTATCGACTTCATTTCTTTGGACATGTCACATACATCGCGAAAGAACAATTTCTTCCCATCAAAATTAGATATCACTTGGAGGTTTCAGTTGATGGAGTTTGTGTGGAGCGGCGACCAAACAGTGTCACCGTAAAGCTATGAATGTTTGAAATTGCACCATCCCGCAAACGTTATACTGTACCAACGGTGGCTTATAGCCTATCTACGTTACCTACTTACTCATGACCATGTGTTCTACAAGCCTACTGTCTCCCCTTAATTATAGGATACCACGGGGAGCTATCAAGTGGTGCAGTGTGGAGTGAAGGTCAAGCAAAGTCATCACCAATTGATGAGTGTTCAAAACTGCGCCATTCCGCAAACGTTGTACAGTTGCAATGTTTGCATAACGATCTGTCACCCCTGCGACGCGCTGCATGTGGTATACATAAATGTTTGCGTTCACTGGAGCGCAGCAATCGAGTTGGCTGACGTCGGGTCACACATTTGGTGATATACTGTGGTGCACAGCCAGTCAGCGCTCGGTGGTGAGCAGAAGTATCTTATACGCTACTCTAACTGCTATTGGCAGCCAGTGCAGCTTCATCAATAGAGGTGTGACATGACAGAACTTCCTGGCGCCGTCGACAAGGCGGGCCGCCCAGTTCTGTACTCTCTGCAACCGTTCTAGTTGTTTCACAGGCAGTCGGTGGAGTAATGCATTGCCAACGTCAAGTCTGCTGATGACAAACGCCTGTTTGACTTGTTCTGTTGCTGCAGGTGTTAGATAACGTCTTATTCTTGTAATATTGCGGAGATGGAAAATTGCAGACCTACAAACAGCAGTCACGTCCGTCTCCATACATATCAACGATTTACTAAGAACAATTTCAATTGAAAGAAAGAAATGCATATTGATGGCAGATTTCAATATAGACTTACTAATAATTGGCACTAATCACCAAACGGCAGATTTTGTTCACAACATGTTTGCAAACGTGTCTTGTCCAACAATTAGTAGACTGGCCACGTTCACACATCAATCTGCAACACTCATTGATAATATCATAACCAACATTCATGAATATTCCATTAAATCTAGCATTCTGTATAATGACCACTTCCCAATATTTAAATTCTATAAAGTAGGCTTCAATTAAAAAATACAAATCTATATTTAAATGTATGAACTTACAAAGAACATTACTAAATTAAATATAAAATTAGAAAATGCAAACTGGGAAGAGATATACAATGCAAATTGTCTATACTAAATCTTTAAATGTAATCCAACAACTGAAAGTGAGCAAACTTTTTTGCATAACCCAACTCCAATTTTGATTAATTGCAGCAGTTTATGGCTTATACGAGTACAGAAAAACTGCAAATTAAACAAATATCATGTAGAGAACAAGGATGAAGAACAGATGAATTAAGTAGGGAGTGAATAGATAGGCAATTTTCTGCGGTGGAGATGTTTCCATCGTACCGTGGGTGGCGAGGAAGTGAATGACCCAGCCTTTCTTTCAGTACATGTATGGGTGTGGTTAATCCACTTTGTTTTAACGCCCTGTTTATGTGACATAGAGGGAACTGTCCGATGACCTCGAGCAATTTGTACAGCTCAGGCACACTCCACTATTAAGACGTGGGTGCATGCTTTGTCGAAAACAGTCAACAATCAAGTGTAAAATCTGGCTCTCAACATTGGTATCTCATTAATGTCGGTCCCGTCTCAATTTGGGACATTAAAAATCACTGAGGACGACAAGCACCCTGGCAGTGACCATCCTCAATGCTACTTGAATAAGAACTCGTAAGATCTTAACATTGTAACCACAATATATACAAAACAGTCAGTTAACAGAACATTGCCGAGTGCAGGACACAACAAGTCTGAGCTAAGGAAAATGTTCTTTTTAAGCATTTCTCCTAATTAATGACAGCACAGATCATTTATATTGAGGACATTATAAAGCCATTTGAGCCACTGTACCCCGGTTCACTATAACCCGGATGTATTTAATACACACATGTGACATTTTTCTGCAAGTAGCCGTCTACAGAAGAGAGAGCATGTGTTCATTAACTTCATTATTCCCTTTAATTACAAACATGTGCCCGGTTTCCTATTACTGGATGATCCACATTAAATCATATAAAACTATACAGTCACGTAATTTTACTTTTGGCAGTGGAAACATATTTTACCTTGCTATTTGCAAGCACGATATGTCGCGAATGGAAGAATTAAGTTAGACGGGGATTGCCTAGAGGCTTAAACTGATGACATCATCTTGGTATTCCCATTTGTCAGTTTCTAGATATAGCCTCATTGCTCCCCTTGGTCCACTGTGCCTTGGTCTCCTAGTCTCACACAACCGTTAACATTTATACATTAATATACTAATGCCTATGCAGCCTGGTTGAATATCCGCCGTGCGTTTAAGGTCCACTCGCCTCTTTCTGTGTCGATTGAATATGGATACAAGACATGCATCTTTGATTGAAGTAGTTTGTTTGTAATGTTTTATATCCACACATATTTGGACATACTGTATTACATTATTAATATAAACCCTCTCTCCTTTTATTACATTTCATGTACTTGCCACTTACGTGACAGTTTCTGCTCCAGCACTCGGCCCTACAGAAGTTGATGTGGTTGCTCTTAGCTCGCCATATCGGTCTGTCATATCTACACCAGCATCTACACGAACGACCTCTGCAGTAGCAGTTGCCATGACGGCAGCGAATCCAAGCGTCATATGACTTTAAAACAGGCATATTATTTACATACATTTCACACTCTCTCTTCGACATAACACTTTTATTAAACAGCGGCATGTCATGTTATACCCAACAAGAACAAAGACAATTGTTGTCCAAGCATTGACTGGAATTACTTTACGTATTATTACAAAATAAATTTAGGTCATTATACGCATGATCGTAGAGGTCATCTTAGACTGGATTGGTTCTGTTACATAAACGTGGTTAAATTGTTTTAAACCACATCACACAAGACGATAGGATTCCTCTGGGTAACGCATCAACAAGACTCAACATAATAATAATGTGTGAACAATGATACTACGACGTGATAACTGATGCAGACAAAACCACCATTATCGAACACTACAAACAGCTAGCACATTATGCATCTTAATCGGTATATTTTTCAGTATATGTTATTACGTATGTCAGTTCAACGATAATGGTTAGATGTTATAGTCCAGCGGATAGGTGAACAAATTTTCCACTTAAAAAAAAACTAAATATTTGGCTAATTTATCTTACATACCGAGGTAACTAGCGTAAGTTAAAACAGTATCAATATTTTACAGTTTACATACCATTAACGGTGCTTTCCTTATTATTATATTATAATAGCTGTATATTTCCTAAGAATAATAATATGGGATGCACATAGGGTGCATCAATTGTAGGGTGCAGATTCGCACCCCATTAATCACGTGGCATAATAATTTAGGCGTCGGTGCAATAAAAGCGCAGTTAGGGTGCTGAGAAGGAGGGTGCAGATTTGCACAACAAAGTCAATTTGTAGCACACAATGAAGGGTGATGTGTTGCATTTCATAGTTTAGTATTCCATAGAAGTAAAATCCCAAATCGATCAATGAGTAATAGTGCAGACAAAGCACCGGATAGATATATCTAGTAACCACATACTTTCACTTGTTTACATCCCAAACGAGGCCGACTACTAATTTATGTGTGATGTGTATTTGTCTAGTCAGATATGTATTTATAACAAACTCTTGACCCGTGAGTATCATACGCCTGCCTTTGGAAAGAAAAACGATTTACGTTTGGATCTATGTAAATAAACTATACGAAGTTCTTGATTATGATTAGTTTGATATAACCTGTTATTGTTCTTGATTAATAATAGTAGTAGTAGTAGTAGGCAGGGCGTAGTCTCGAGAGAAGATGCTAATACGCCCGGTTTTCCGTTTCTGGAGATATGGCAGCGTCCGCTATGGCTGTGCACTCCGATTCGAGAGTGACAGTCCCTGCCCCAGCCAGAGCAGACAAAACAGGACGACAGTGGTTTTGCAGCTTGTTGTTTGCGCCGCATCCTCTTCTCGGCCGCAAGCTGGTGTATCTTGCCGTCAGCCCTTCCAATGCCTATATATACAGTCTGACGCCAATGCGATTTTGGCCACTGACTCCCAGTCTTCGGGGCTGATGTCACAGGCCCTCAGGCTGCGCTTGAAGACGTCCTTGAACCTGAGAGCTGGGCGTCTCACTGGCCTCACACCAGTGGTGAGTTGTCCATAAAGGATGTCTTTCGGTAAACGGCCGTCCTCCATGCGCCGTACGTGGCCCAGCCAGCGGAGACGACTCTGGCTCAGCATTGAGTACATGCTTGGGATCATAGCACGGTTCAGTATGTCGCTGTAGGGGACATGGTCCTGCCAAACATGTGGAAGGTGTTGAGGCGACGCTCCTGGCGCATGTAGGCGGTCCACGATTCGCTGCCGTAAAAAGGGTTCTCAGTACACAGGCCTGGCCGGCACTAATATCGGTGTTCTCAATGAGCATCTTGTTTTCCCATACTCGTTTGGTTAGCTTGGTCATAGTTATTGCTGCTTTTCTGATGCGCCTGTTTATCTCAGTGTCCAGCGAAAAGTTGTTGGAGATATTTGACCCCGAGGTAGGTGAAGTTTTCTTCTACCTCCAGGGAGTAGTCATTGATCTTGATAGAGGGGACTTGGTTGGCATCCCTCGCACTGACATTCGTCTTTCTCAGACTGACTGTGAGTCCAAGCTCTCTGCATGCATGTGTAGAGTGATTAACCAGCCTCTGGAGGGCCTCCCCTGACTGGGGAGTGAGCGCTGCTTCATCCGCAAACAGCAGCTCCATGACGCACACCTCTGTCACCTTTGATTTGACACGCAGACGTGCCACGTTGAACAGTTTCCCATCATATCTGGCGTGTAGGTAAATGCCGCCTGCGGAAAAGTCGAAGGCATAGGACAACAGGAATGAGAAGAAGATTCCAAACAGCGTTGGAGCGAGGACGCAGCCTTGCTTGACGCCACTGCAGACGAGGAAGGGTTCAGACGTCGAAACCATCATACACAACTGTGCCTTTCATATTCTCATGGAAACAAACCACCATACTGCATAGCATAGGAGGACAGCCGATCTTCTCAAGCAGGCGAAAGAGTACCTTTCTGATGAAAAAAAGCCTTAGTCATTCCTTGCTGATGTAGGTGTAGTATTGTTGAAATACTCGTCTACAACTTCCTGTCAGCAGCCTGCTCTCTCCATCTTTCGTCTTCACACGGTCGTCTCATGCCCCTCCTCACACAGTCCACCCATTTCGTCTCATGCCCCTCCTCACGCAGTCCACCCATCTCAGTCGTGGCCTTCCCGTTCTCATGCGTCTTTGATGTTGTTCCAGCTCTGCTCTTTTTCTCCCCATTATGACTCCCTCTACCTTTCTCCAAGCGTTCGTTCCTGCTTGGTTTCGACGTCGCACTTCTACCTCCGTACGCACATCCTCCGTAACAATTCCTCCAAGGTACACAGGAATAACAAACAAATATATCACGTTGATGGAATAGCCTATCATCATTGTCTAATTAACATTGTCCCTGGTCAATCAATATTACACGCTATGTATGGACGTACGCTGAATCAGTTGTACTTTTCCTAGAAAAGTTGACTGCACCGGTCGCGATTGTAACCGTAACAATAACGCATATTATAAATGTATCACTAAGTTCGGTTATTTTTCCAGACGACTTTTAACATGCGCAACCTCTTCTCAAGAAGACATATCTGCCGAAAGATAACTTAACCCTAACTATAACATCTTATCCTCTTTATCTTCGATGCTGAGCAAGTAGAAGACAATTATTCAATGTTTTATTGGACAATAAACTTGTATTGTATTGAATTATAAACACTTGTCAAATCTTTACAAGATAGGCTCTGCCTAAAAGACTTGTATAGCAAAACGCCTTGGATCTCACAATGTATACATCAGATTATACTTATCTAAAGAATTACAATCTGTATACAAACAGCTTCATTCTACGGAAATTGCTCTCTTAAAAGTGCATAATGATGTAACACTAAATATAAACAAAGATAAAGTAACTGCACTTACCTTGCTTGCTCTGTCGCCGCCTTTGATTACGATTACAATTGATTCTAACTGCCTGATTGTCTTTATGCTATAATGTATTCTTCACAGCTTTGAGTTGATTTTTATCACATCTACAGATATCTCAGATAGTGAAGATTGGGGATTGTCGTTATGCTATAGTGTATCCGGCACAGCTTTGAGTTAATTTTTTAATCATATATACATATATCTCAGATAGTGAAGATTGGGGATTGCCTTTCATCAGCACTCCCTATTTCATGTGGTTCATAATGGTTCTGTCCTTGGACCAATACATTTCATTGCTTACACAACATCGTTGAACACCATTGTTATTAACAGTTAAAATTTGACTCACCACCTTTATGCAGATGATACACAGATTTAGATTTCTTTATTCCCGAAAAAATTACAAGATTTTTTTTCAGGTCTATGCTAAGCCAGTACGTTACGCCTGCACAAACAGAAGTTACCTTACTAATATTACTATTACATTTTCTACTCAGAAAAGTTCCGCTGTTGTTTGGATGGAGAACCATTTTGGTGCATTTTACGTCCAACAATATCACCACTGGTTCACGAGCAAATGTCAAACAATTGTAGGATATTTTACACAGCGAGAGAGAAGTTACTCATCGCCGAGCAAGCAAACTAGTAGCTCTTAAAACGCCGAGGCGAGCTAATATAAATACCTGTAGAGCCTATCAGTAGTATACACCTACACTACTCCTATCGCTCGAGGCCATCCTGAGAATTCGAGTGTAGCATCCATTTATATGTACACGTATAGTAGACCTTCCCGTGTCGTTGTCAACGCTTCACGTCCAACTATTAAATTGTTGATATGAAGATGCCTTTCTATTTATAGTATATTAGGGAATGCTGACTTCCGGATCGTGTTATGTTCTCTTGACTCCACAATCCTCACCTTTGGACCACCCCACACGTGAGTAGTATAGAGGGCCTACTCGTCCCCGTGCACGCCACCTTTGGTGACCTTTGGGCAAAACTTTACTAATAAAAAACGTTTTAATTACCCCTAAACGTTTTCGGGAACCTACTTATAAAAAAGATCAAAGGATTTTTTGACACTAAACGTTTTCGGGAACCTACTTATAAAAAACGTGATGGATTACCCCCTCTAAGTACATTTGAGCTGCCACCTAGCGGTGAGTGTAGATATCATTTTGTTTGTTCCCTAGCGACCAACGCCGTACCTAGCGCGTGCTGACCTAAGCAATATATGACGCGAGTATATAACCACGATAAAACCACTGTGTGCAGTTTCCCCCCGTCAGTCCTATGTGAATGCCCCACTGTACCCTATGTTTTCAACAGTATAAGCAATATATGACGCGACTATATAACCGCGATAAAACCACTGTGTGCAGACTCCCCCCGTCAACCCTATGTGAATGTCCCACTTTACCCTATGTTTACAGCAGTTCTGACATAAGCAATATATGACGCAACTATATAACCAAGATAAAACCACTGTGTGCAGACTCCCCCGTCAGCCCTATGTGAATGCCCCACTGTACCCTATGTTTACAGCAGTAGTCCTGACATAAGCAATATATGACGCGACTATATAACCGCGATAAAACCACTGTGTACAGACTCCCCCGTCAGCCCTATGTGAATGTCCCACTGTACCCTATGTTGACAGCAGTGTCGTTGCGATAAGCGCTGCTGCTGCTGGAGTGGACTATGACCCCGGCATGACAGCATAGCTGGCTAGCTAGGGCATCGTCAAAATCATCATCGTGGCTGCTAGGTGGTGGTGGTGGTGATGTTGGAGTCGGACGAGGTATTGGTTGGACTATGCATGTCGGCTTTGTAGACAGTTGGTGATCTCTATGAAATAAACAACCACAATACATGTACGCGTGTTTAAACAAAGGGTGAGAACCATGCATGCATGCATGCGTAAAAGCAGGCTTACGTGCTTACAACTGTTTAAACAAAGGATGAGAACCATGCATGCACGCACATACGCATGCATGCGTAAAAGCAGGCTTACGTGTTTACAACTGTTTAAACAAAGGGTGAGAACCATGCACGCATGCATGAAATAAACAACCACAACATGCATGTATGCATGCATGCGTAAAAGCAGGCTTACAACTGTTTAAACAAAGGGTGTCAATGCATGAACGCACACACGCATGCAAGCAGGCTTACGTGCTTACAACTGTTTAAACAAAGGGTGGGAACCATGCATGCACGCACGCACACATGCATGCATGCATAAAAACAGTCTTACCGATGTGTTGGCGTGTGAGGAGACGATGTTTTATCCATTGTGACATGCATGCATGCATGCATGCGTAAAAGCAGGCTTAAGAGCTTACAACTGTTTAAACAAAGGGTGACAATGCATGAACGCACACACGCATGCAAGCAGGCTTACGTGCTTACAACTCTTTAAACAAAGGGTGGGAACCATGCATGCATGTACGCACACATGCATGCATGCATGCATAAAAGCAGTCTTACCGATGTGTTGGCGGCGTACGATGTTTTATCCATTGTGTGTCAAACGGTGAAATTGTCAAACGGTCACGCGTATCTGACTGTAAAATCGTGAATGAAATGAGCAATGCGCGCGCGCCGTCAAAAACAGCGGTGGCGCATGACACTACGGCTTATCGTGATCGGAATGTGAACGGAGAACAATGCCCTTTTCAAAAACAATAAACGAAAAGCTGAAAGCATGAAAGTAAACGTTGTATATGATTAGTTTGGGCTCAGGAAACGTGTGGTGCAGTGATATTAGAGAAATTCGATGTAAAGAGACATTTGTCGATGAATGTACTAACGTGACCGCGAACTTTTTTGCTAAAACAAATTCCTCGGTAGACTAGGCAGTATGTGTTAAGTGCGCATGCGCGTTATTTTGTAAGCTGTGACGCGTTACTTATCGCGATCGGAATGTCAACGGAGAAAAATGCAATTTCAAAAACAATAAACGAAAAGCTAAAAGCATGAAAGTAAACGTTGTGTATGATAAGTTAGGGGTAAATTAGAAATTCGATGTAAAGACACATTTGACGATGAATGTACTGACGTGACCGCTAACTTTTTTCCTAAAACAAATGCGTCGTATGTGTTAAGTACGCATGCGCGCAATTTTGTAAAATAACGGTATTAGCGTCGTATGTGTTAAGTGCGCATGCGCGTTATGTTGAAAGATAACTATAGACAATGCCATTTCAAAAACAATAAACGAAAAGCTAAAAGCATGAAAGTAAACGTTGTGTATGATTAGTTAGGGGTAGGGAATCGTGCGGTGAAGTGATATTAGAGAAATTCGATGTAAAGACACATTTGACGATGAATGTACTGGCGTGACCGCTAACATTTTTCCTAAAACAAATACCTCGGAAACTAGTCAGTTATGCGTCGTATGTGTTAAGTGCGCATGCGCGTTATTTTGTAAGATAACGGTAGACTAGGCGGTATGTGTTAAGTGCGCATGCGCCTTATTTTTGAAAGTATATAACGGTTGACAAAATGCTATGTTGTATGTCGCCGATGATCTAACGTATTGTTTCAGCACCAGCAGCAGCAGCAGACGTTCTCCCGCGGCAATGGCAGACGACATACCGAAAAAGATGAAGTCTGAAGGCCGCAGCAGCGGCCGGCGTCGGTCAACAGCAGCAACCTACGCCGGCAGTAGCAGCGGTGTCAACGGGGGCGGCTCCTGTTAAGAGGCCCGTGGTGCTCATTGCACCACCGCTGGTTTCCGTCGGACGTAAGCGAAGCGCCGAAGAGGCCTTGGGCACCGTCGAGATGGCTACGGGGCAGCCACCCCTAGTGCGGAGCGCGTCACTCGAGCGCGAATGTGAGTCGACGGCATCATCGCGGGCTACATTGGTGAGTCTGAGGCATCTGCAGTGTGCAAACAACGGTGTGTATAAGATTAAGTCGCCCGTTATGATCGACGCTGTGTCGTACAAAGAGAATTGTACGTATTTGGGATGCTCCCGTTGTCGCCGGAAATTGTATGCGAAAAACAATGGCGGACGAATGGTATGTCGAACGCACGGTGAGGTGTTTGTGTCGAAATATTTCTTCGCGTTGCGTGTGATGGTGAGGGATGGTGAGGATGAGGAAGACGAGCTTTGGATTACTTTGTTTGACATACATATGTCTAATCTTGTCGAGTATCACGCCGACTACTTGGTGGAGTTGAGCGAGGAGCTACTCCGCGATACCGTTCTGGAGTTAACCGGCACGGAAGTGGAGATCAGTGTGCGTAAGACGACTTGGAACGGGGAGCCATCGTATACTGTGCGCACACTGAAGAGATACAACGACGCCTAATGTGTTGTGTTGTTTGTAGGAAGAGTGCCCGATACTGGTAGATTTGCTGACGCATGCGAACGTGCAACAACGAATGAGAAAGCGTCGTAGTCGTGAAATAACTGAGGAGGCCGCGCAACTACTAAGCGAGACGGCCGAGAATTACATAAGGGCGTTTTGGCTAGCTTACGAAGCGAACTTATTTTGTAGCATTCCGTAACTAACAGTTGTGTTTATATGCTGTAGGAAGTGCGCCGCGTACTGCAGAATATGTTAGAGACCAACAAAAGGATGCGTGCGAGGTACGATGATGTTGCCACGTTCGTAAGAACGCTGCTGGAACGTGAAATGGAGGGAGCTATAAAGAGGGAGGCCGAGAAGGAAGGTCACAATCAGGCGAACTAATCATAATAATGTGTTGTAGGATGTGCTGCTGCAACGCACCAGGCGTGAATGTATGCGATATTTCATAGACGCGTTGCTGACGGTGGTCACCGAACGTAAAGAGCAGGACATGCTTTGTGCTGTAGGGAGGAGTGCGTGACGCTAACGTGTTGGACGCCATCATTGAGGAGGCGCTCGGTGTATCGGATACAGCTGAGCGTCGACAATGCGAAGCGACTCGAGCGCCACCACCGACGTATAACGAAAGCCTGTACTCGTCACTGGGGACGATGGGGCCAACGTGCGCTCCGTGTTGGAGTCTATCGGAGGATGTGTCGCAACGTCAAATCGTCGTGCCGAGCAGGGCCCAGTTGGTCTGCCGATATGAGCGGCTCGCAATGGCCCTCCTCGCCGAGACCCTCGGTGAGATGATACTGGAGCGTGCGCGCGATAATTGCGGCGTATGTGAACCCAATGAGGGCTGCCCGTATGTACATATGGTCGGCTATCGTGCGGGACGGCCGAACCGTGTCTACATACAGCGCTTCGACAACACGGGGTGCATCGTAACGCGACACTTCAACGCCGTGTTGGGAACGTTTCTGCGTCGGTCCCTTATTCCGTGCTTCACGCGTCTCGTGCAAATTTTGCACGAAACTACAGTGACATCAACTGGTTAGCAGCCGCAAACGGGTCGTGCGGGGGAACTGTATCTGGTCCAGTTCGTTTCGGACTGGCTACTAGGAACGAACTGGCACGACTACATGAGCCGCGTTCAGCTGGAGTCGGCCGTCCATACGTACGTCCAGCGCAGGAGTGGACTCGAATAAAGAACGAACAATGCTTGCTTTGCTATATTTCGATTAAATAACGAACAAAGCTTGCTTTGCTTTAGTAACAAAGGCGTTGAACGCTGTTTTTGAATGTTGTACTTAATAAAACGTTGAAAATGTACTTTCCGTTTCCGAGTTACACACATTACCCAAAACGTCAGAGTTACAAAAATCACCGCTAGGACGCCGCCCCCTTATTACCTAAAACATTCCTTCCGCTAGGGCGTAGTCACCACCACTTGTTACCCACAATGCACTCCGAGTTACCTTACCCAAAACAACGCAGTTACCTAAAACATTCCTTCCGCTAGGGCGTAAACACCACTTGTTACCCACAATGCACTCCGAGTTACCTACAACATTCCCCGCTAGGGCACAGTCACCACCACCACCACCACAGTCACAACTGTTATAAGTGTTCGAAAAAGTAGCAGCAGTCAGTAGAGAATGCTGCCTCCTCCTACTAGATGGCAATGTCCGAAATGCGGGGGTTATTTCGCGAAACAGTCGACGTTAGAGCGACACGCGAAGAGCTCGAAAAGATGCGGTAACGACGCGCTATGCGTAAAACGACGAGAGTGCCCAAAATGTGGCGCGACGTACACTACGCGTGCCGCTATGCTACGACACCTGAAGGAGCGGTGCGGCCGTCAGACGTCGCCACCGTCTGGTAGTAGTAATGAACCGGCGGCGGCGGCAGCCGCTAGGGCGGCGTCACCCGACGGTCTACAGCGCTTCGTGGAAGAACACCGGCGCAGCATAGAGACATCGGTAGCGCGCGGTGCCGTGCAGTCCCGTTACAACTATCGCATGACCGCCTGTACGAATACGAGGGTGCTCGAACCGCGTCTGAGGGCGATGTTTCGCGAACAAAAGAATGCGTTTAAAATTAACGTAAGCTACGGTTTCGTATTGCGCCACAAGGTGTCGGGTCGGTACCGATATTTTCATTCTTCCTGTAACTGTTGTGGTCGCCTCCTCGAAACGCCCGCCCTCGTTACCGATAGCCGTTCGTTCGAACGATTTCTCGACGCCGTGCGCACGACCGACGTACTGCAGTACGCCATCGCGCAGCGTCCCGACTCGGGGTGGATCGTCGAGCTCGTAACGAACGCCACCTACTTCGTGAACGCCATCATCGCCCATCCTATCGGGTGCGTTGGCGCGACGCTTCCCGCCTACGTGCGCGCCAACAGGGACATCGTGACGTTGACGAAAGTTCGTCGTGGCACGCCCTACGACGATCATCTATGCCTCTTCCGGTGCATCGGCCTCCACCTGCAAGGTGGCGGTCGACGACGCGAAATCCGCCAAATCGATACGACCCGTTTAACGAAATTCGCTAAACGACTGCACGCGCAGTATTGCCGTGCCACGCGCACGACGGCCTCGAACGGTATCCGCCTGAACGAACTGGAACGCGTGGAGACGGTTTTCGGCATCAACGTTGCCGTCTATCGACTGACGGGCGCGACGAATGGAGCCGCATACCTAGTCCGTCGGTCGCTCGAAGCACACCCCACGACCCTGAACGTCAACCTGTATGAGACGCACTTCTCGTACATAATCGACCTGCGCGCATACACGAAAACGTACAAGTGCGGAAAATGTGGCAACGCTCTCTGGCGGAGTTCGTCCAAGTTACGACGTCACGAAGCGACGTGCGAAGTTGGCGTTCGTCACGTGTTCCCCGGCGGTATCTACCGACCGTCGCCGTCCGTTTTTCAGCGGCTCGACGACGAAGGCGTCGACGTCGGCGACGACGACCTGCGCTACTACCCGTTCCGCGCGAAGTTCGATTTTGAATGCTATTTCGCCGATAACGATCTGCCGACGGATACCAACAAATGCCGGTGGATAGCGCGACACGAACTGCTCAGCGTCAGCGTCGCGTCGAACGTCTCCGGCCACGAAGCGGGGCGATGTTACGTCACGACCGGCGATTCTTCCGAACTCGCGCGTCGCCTCATCGACGACCTGGAAGCCGTGAGCGCGGCGGTGTGCGCGGCTCTACGCCCCCGCTACGACGTGACCTTCGAGGCGCTCGACGCCGACTGGCGGCGACGGTGCAACAACGACGATGACGCGTCACCGTACGCCGCACTCGCCGACCGCCTGTGGACACACCTTCGTCAAATGCCCGTACTGGGATTCAATTCCGGTAAGTACGATCTGAATGTCGTCAAGAAGTATTTGACTCCCCTGCTCATAACCGGCGATGCGCAGCACACGTCGTCGGCGTTTACCATTAAACGACAGAACAATTACATGTGCCTGACGACGTCGACGTTGAAGTTCCTCGATATAACTAATTACCTCGCGCCCGGCGTTTGCTACGATCGCTTTCTGAAAGCGTACGGCTGCTCGGCGACGAAGGGGTACTTTCCGTACGAACATATCGACGCGTTGACGCGTCTGGACGAAACCGTCCTGCCGCCGCGCGAGGCTTTCTACAGCCGTCTGAAACGCGAGGGAATTACCGCGGAGGCGTACGAGATTTGCGCGACGGCGTGGCGTGAAGAGAACATGATGACGATGCGCGATTTTCTGATGTGGTATAACGATCGAGACGTGGCGCCGTTTCTCGAGGCCGTCGATCGCCAGTTCGCCTTCTATCGGCGCCGACGCATCGACATGTTCAAGGACGTCATCAGCGTACCGGGGTTGACGTTGTCACCAGTTGAACGGACGCGAGAAGCGCATCGGAAAGTACCGAGTCGACGGCTGGTGCGCCGCCACGCGAACGGCGTAGCAATTTCACGGCTGCTATTTTCACGGCTGCCCGACGTGCCAGGCGCACATGACGACGAACGCCGTCAACGGTCAACCGATGACGACGCTGTACGCCGCGACGATCGCCGTGACCACCTACCTGCGCCGTTTCGTCGACATCGTCGTCGAAATGTGGGAGTGCCAAAGGCGCGCCGTGCGCCCACCCGCGGCGACGACGCCGCCCGACGCGTCACGATGGAAACCGCCGGCCGCCATTACGCGCTCGACGTTACTGGAGGGGGTGCGCGACGGCTCTCTGTTCGGCCTCGTGCAGTGCGATATCGCCGTGCCGGAAGCGCTGCGCGCCAAGTTCGCCGAAATGCAGCCCGTGTTCAAGAACGTCGATATCACGCGCGACGATCTTAGCCCGTTCATGCGCCGCTACGCCGAGTCGCACGATCTCCTCACCCGACCTCAACGGACGTTCGTCGGTAGCTACTTCGGCGCCGAGATCGTGCTCGCGACGCCCCTCCTACGCTGGTATCTGGCCCACGGTCTCGTCGTCGAGCGCGTCTACCACGTCATCGAGTACTTGCCGATCGCTTGCTTTCGCCGCTTCGGCGACACGGTCTCGTCGGCGCGACGCGAGGGCGACATCGATCCCGACAAATCGTTCATCGCCGATACCATTAAACTTCTCGGCAACTGTTCGCACGGGAAAACGATTACACGCGTCGATCGGCATCGGGAAATCAAGTACGCCACGCCGGTCGGCGCCTCGATGCTCGTCAACAACCGTCGCTTCCGGCAACTCGACGTCGTCGTTGACGATGCGCTGTACGAGGTGGCGCTGAATAAGCGCAAAGTCGTCTACGGCCTGCCGATACATATGGGCTATTTCGTCTTACAGTACGCGAAATTGAGGATGCTCGAATTTTATATCGATTTCGTCGACGCCTACTTCCCCCGTCCACTCTTTCAGTACTGCGCTATGGACACAGACTCGACGTACATTGCCCTCGCGGGGCGCGACGTCGACGAGCTGGTGCCGGAAGAACGTCGCGAACACTACTTCCGGAATCGTTCGCTCTGGTTTCCGGCCGAATGCTGCGACGCGCACGTGGACGCGTACGTACGAAGTCGCGTCGCCGGACTGGCGTGGGCGGAGGACGCGCCGGCCTGCTGCGCGCGCCTACGCCTGTTCAATCGTCGAATGTCGGGTCTCTTCAAAGAAGAGTGGCGCGGCGACGGAATCGTGGCGCTGTGCAGCAAGACCTACTACTGCTTCGGCGGCGACAACGGACCAAAGTACAGCACGGAGGGACTGAGCAAACGAGAGAACGACATCGACGAGCACACCTTCCTCGCCGTACTGCGCGACCGACGCAACGGCGTCGGCTGGAACCGCGGTTTCCAGGTGAAAGACACGTCCGTGTTGACGTACGTTCAATAGCGCGCGGCGTTGAGCTACTTCTACGCTAAACGCCGCGTGCTCGACGACGGCGTCACCACGGCGCCGTTACTTGTCTAACTCGTATAACTAACCTAAGAAGGACTACTCGTCTAACTCGTCTAACCTAAGGAATGCCCCACCCCCTAGGGGTAGTTTATGTATGTATGTGTAGGTATGTAGGTAGGGTAATAATAAAAAAAATTGTGTACAATCATCGTTTTTTTATTACTATACACGTAATAGCGAAATTAATGTTGTAATGGTTTTAGCCAATCGAATACGAGACAGTCATTGGCCACCCGATCGGTGCCGAATAGGCTCTGGAACGTCGTCAACGGCATACCGCGACATCGGAGGAGAAGGTAGGCGACGCAATATTGTCCGCAAACGTTAGAGACGACGCTCTGCAGCCGCTTGTCGTTGTACGTCCACGCGTCGCCGCAGTTGCGGTGCAGGAACGCGTAGAAGTCGGCGTGCAGTGGCGGCAGACCGTACGAATCGAAGTACTCGCCTCGCCGGCCGGCGTCCACGTAGACGGCCACCCAGTGCTGCCCCGGCTCGCCGCCGTCGTCTGTGTTGCACACGAAGGCCGTCGGGTAAACGGTGGCGGTGGTGGTGGTGGTAAGTAGCGCATCTTTAGCCACGACGCCGACGACGATAAGTTTAGCGTACGTATCGAGTTCCACGCATCAGTTGAAACGTATCCATTGTTATTACCAGTCGTACACGACGTTCCGGTTCCTGTCGATCTCCGGCACCGTCTCGAATTCCGCGTACACGACGACGTTCAACGGACGGGGTAGCGTCTTCCCGAAGTGCATTTCGGCACCCACGTTCCCCTGACGCACGATGTTGAAATGGTCCCCGTCGCAACAGTCGGGGATCAGGTCGAAACCGAAGATGGTGTAGCCTGCGCCGAAGTCCGTGCGAGATACGTCGTTCCCCTCGTCCTCGTACGCCTTTCCGGTGGCCTCGAAGAGATTCATGTAGCTTCTGATGTAGCGGTTGTGCGGAAAGTCCGGCTGCTGCGGCTTGCTCGGCACCTGACGTCCGTCGACGACGAGCGTGAGGAAGTTTATGTCGTTGTGGCGCGCATCGAACGGATTTCTAGTGTTGTCTCCGTTGTAGGCGACGTTATCGATCATCATCTGGAAGATGCGTTTAGGAATCGTACCCATGTACAAGTTCTCGTGCGTGTGCGATAGCGTACCCGCCGTTATCGAGAACGATTTGCAGTCGATGCGGCGCATCGGGAACTTAGCCGTTCCCAACGTCCACGCTTTGATATGTCCCATCTGGACGTCCTGGTTCAATTTCACTTTTCGCACGTGCAGCCGAATCGACTGCAGCACGAGGCGCCACCCCGGTACGGCTTGCGCGCCCATGAGCGCGAAGGCGTCCTTCGAACGCACCATGCGTACATTCGTGTCGACGCCGTTCGGCATGTGCCTGTTTAGCATAAACGCGTCGACGTGCACCCGTCCCATCAACTCCGCCTCGTTGCTATCGGCCGTCATGACGCGCCGTTCCTAGAACCCGTCGTTGTTGTTCCCGAGCGCGTCCATGTGTCCGGCGGTGTCTTTGTACCACAATGAGCCCGTGAGATGCGACCGTTTCGCGTCGCTACCGTAACTCAGCAGGGTCTCGAGATAGGCCCGGTACGCGTACGTATTGGTCGACGGCGTCACGAGGGTGCCGTTCAGCGACACGTCGATTTGACTGAACATCAAATGTAGGAAATTGTTGACCGGGGCCACGTTGGCGCCGGCCGCCAGATTGGTACCGTCCCCTGAACCACTTTGAAGCGGACGTACACTTGAAGGCTCGCCAAGTCAGTATAGTCGTTGCCCGAGCCCGGGATGAAAAACTCGATAGGGCCGCCGGCGTCGAGAGCCGTCAGCGGCTGGTAGACGGTCCACTGACAGCTCTCGACGCTCGTCTGCGTCACCGGCCCGCTGAACAGGTCCAGTTCGTCCTTGACGCCCTCGCACGATGCGCCATTCATGAACGCCATCATTACTCGTCGAATATGTCGTCCGTTCGACGCCGTCTCTTACGCCTACTGACGGCCGTCGCCGCTAGGCGTTGTCTCTTTATGGCGGCGCCGCCGCGGCGGCGCTGCTGCGTTTTTTTCCTCTTCTTCTTCGTCGGCGGTGGCTGCGACGGCGACGAATTCAATAGGCCGTCGAGAAGATCGGCGCCGGCCTCTTTCGCGCGACGTTTTATCGACTGTTTCAGATTGCCGCCGGCGACGACGTCCCGCGCCACGCGCACGCCGGTGTTGAGCACACGTTTTCCCAACGCCAACGCGGCTCTCTTGATAAGCGGCATAGCGCTTCGAAACAGGCTCCCGAAGAGATTGCCCAGACCGTGACCTCGTTGCCCCCGACCACCGGCGAAGACCGGCAGCTGACCGCCGACCTGACGAACGTAGTAGTCCACGTACGGGTTCTTCGTCGCCGGCATGTTAAAACAATTTCGATTTACAGCGTCTGACGTGAAGCGTCGTCACTAGCTTTCCCTGCTCGAATGGTATCGGTTGACCGAGATCGTCTCTTATATCGACCTCAACCTCATCGAATTGATGACGCAGCAGCTTCACGTATTGGACGCGGACGAACGTTTCCGAAATAATGCTGCCGTTTTTACCCTAGACGGCGATGTTGCGAAGGAGCGGCGCGTACACGTCACCGACGAAGCGCGGTTCCACGAGATCCGTGTACACGTACAGGGATACGACGCCCGCCTTCATATCCACCGTATTGTGACCTTCGTACGCGTACGTGTACGCGACGGGCATGGTGTCGATGACGACTGCAGGCGCTGGGCCACTCATCGGGGAACTCGTGATCATGTTGCTATGGAAACCTAGTACGTCCTTCAGTCGGCTCGTATGAGGTATGATAAATTCTTCACCCGGCGACATATGCAGCGTCATTCGGTTAGAGACGTCGCTGAACTCTAGTCGCGCCTTAACCTTATCGGTGCTCAATTTCTGTAGCGCCTCGTTGATCTGGTGCATCAACGTGTAAGCGCTGTTGTAGAAACCGTGAGCAATCGTGCCCTGATGGTATAGCAGGACGGTGTCGCCGATGTCGTCTACGTACGTGTAAATACCCGGATCGCCCGACGCACAAGTCAGGAAGAAGTAGGCGTCCTTCTCTCTCACGTTGTACCACGTGTGCGGATACTGTATCGTCACCAGTCCACATTCCCACTCTCCCGACAGGTCGAAACGTCGCGGCAGCGTCGTGATGTAGTGCGTCAACGTATTTTCGGGATGACGCTTCATAGACGCGTTGCTCGTTAGGGTCAGGTAAAAGTCAGACGAGACCGCCATCGTTGCCGCCGGGTCGTCGTCGACCAACGCTCATAGATGGACTCGGGAGCAGGTAACCGAGACAGCTGCTCAACAGCGCCGTCCACAGGTTGGAGTCGCCTTGACCTTTCGTCAGATTGTATATACTAACGGCGATGACGAAGTACACGACGACGACCTGACAGAGGAATACGATTTCGGCCTTAGGGCATTCGTTGCCGCAGATTTGCCATGGAACGGGTTCGGTGGTGGTTGTGGTGGTAGCGTCGATGGAATCCGCGTGCTCGTCGACGGAGTACGCGTGCTCGGCGCCGGAGTTCGTTCGATGATCGCCACTTGAGGTAGTTTCGTCGCCGCCGATCATCGTCACGCCACTGCGGTCTGTTGATACAGCAGGGACCTTTATACGGCAAGAACGAAGATCCGTTGCATAACCCCGCCTCGTGCAGTCGCCAGCACCCATTGTGGCGAATCGAACGAGTCATTCTCATCTCCGCTGTCGCCGCCTCACTAGTAGTCTTTATAAGTCCACGAGCAACTCGGCGTCGATCCAGCTGTTAAAGGAGGACGGATAACCGCTCCATTTTACGAGCGCCTCCGAACCTTCGCCGCGACGACGATGACGACGCTGTAGAACCGCCTCCACGCGATACTGTTTGTCCTTCGGAACGACTACGCGTTGTAGTTCCGGTTCGTAGAAGGCGCCCTCTACCGGCGTCCCGGCGTCGTCCTTCAGGCGATAAACGGGCGGTTCGGACGGGTGCGCCTCTACGACTGTGAAGAGCTCATCGCTCCAGTTAGCCATGTATCCCTTTTTGAATTGACCTCTCGTCTTGCTGATACGTACGCGATCTCCCTCGCGCAGTTTCGGTTTTCGCCGTTGGCCGCAGCCGACGTTGCCGTACAGTCGTTGCCATACGGCCTCCTGATTCGTCGCGTCGACACTAGCCGGCGTCCTACCGATGCTTCGGTGGTAGGCGTTGTTGTACGATCGCACGAAATCCGGTAACGCCTGTACGTAGCGCAGCGTCTCGTGTTTCGTAAAATAACGCCACATACGCGTCTTCAAAGTCCGATTAAACCGTTCCACGACGCTCGCTTTAGTCTCCTCGTTATGCGTCACGAAATGATGAACGCCGCGCTTCTTTAGGAACGTTTGCAGGGGCCGGTTCAGAAACTAGGTCCCCTTATCGGTCTGCAGTGCGTTCGGCGTCTCGCCGCCGCTCAGTAGGCGCTCGAAGGCCGCGACGAGCGACGGGCCCGACTTACTCTTCAACGGAACGCACCACGCCCTCTTCGAAAAAACGTCGATGACCGTCAATAGCAATGTTATACCGTCGTTGTGCGTTTTCAGTCTAGTCAAGTCGACCAGATCGGCTTGCCACTGCTGGTTTCGACCACCCACGATGACGCGACTTCGTTTGAAATGTCGTTTAACCGGTTTGTGTAGGGTATAGGTGTCCTGTGACGCTAGCCACCTCTCGACGGCCGGACGTCGGATCTTCGACGCCCGGTGCAACGCGTCGACGCCTCCGTAACTTCCCACCCGTTTCGGATCGAAGTAGACGCTATTCAGTTCGTCGTCGTCGTCGTTTCGTTGCTGACGAGGCTTTCGTTTTGGACGACGACTCTACTCGGACACCATGGCAACGACGACGACGACGACGACCACAAGTGAACGATGATTATTATACACGTATACAGAGCGATAACTGCGATGGTGAAGCCGACGAAGATGGCCGTTATCGTTCGTCGTGACGGCATCACAACGTGTCCCACGCCGCGACGTCCAACGAAGGGGAGCGTTGTCTCCGTTTAGTCTTGCGTCGCATCCGACGTCTCCACTTCGGTGTCGCTGATGAACTAGTCGTCGGCGTCATCGACGCCTCTTCTAGTAACCGCTTCTGCCGTCGCTCCATGTACGTCCGATAGCGCGGGTTGCCCACGAATTCCATAGGGATGTTCATACCCTTCATGCGCAACCCGAACTCTCGCCATCCTACGGGCGCTGTCGTCTTCGTTCTCGTTCGCATGAGATCGTTCACTAGATCGACCATGTTACTCCCCGCGATCGTTTCACCGGCGTACACGAATTCGCCGCGGTCGTTCCATCGACACAACGGATCGGCTTTCATTTTTGCGATAAGCAGTCCAGTCTTCAATTTCAGCATTTTCGGCATACTGGCTATGATTTCGCGCTCTACGGCCTCCGACGATGGTGGCGCCACCGCCGCTGCTGCCACCGTCACCGCAGGCGTCTCGCCGTTGAACACCGACACGCGTACCGGTTGCGCCGCTCGAGCCGCCTCTATCGTGTTGTACCGGTTCAGCAGTTGATTGTACGACGCCACCTTATCGCGTTCGGATAAATCCGACCGCTCTAGAATGTCCTTCATGTCGCTGTCCAGGCTACTCATCACACGTGATCGGGGCGTGCTCGGCGGCTGATCGATACGTGGCAGGAGGCTTTTCACCAATCGCGGGTCGACCAACGCCATCTTCTTCGCGTACTGCATCAATCACCCGCTGCCGATCACCTGTCTGAGCAGCGGGAGGAGAACGGTGCTCGCTAACGGCGCTAGCAGGGCCGTCAGAAAACCACCCGCACCCTTTTGCAAGACGGCTCGCTTCTGTTTAATCGCAACTTGTTTGTCGGCGAGTTTACGCAGGTGATTCCTGTATTTTGCCAGCACGCGTTTCTGTTTCGGCGAAAACTTCACGTTCCCTTTCGGAATGTTGTACGCGCAATCGCACAGACTACAAATGAGACCGGCGTCCGCGTGGCCGATCACGGCTTTTCGCAGATCGATGTTCCGCCTATGTCTCTCCAACAGCTGCAGGGCAAACATGTGTCTCTTCACTCGGTTCGTCGGTGCCGCCACCTTCGGTCGTCGCTTCGCTACCACCGCGCGCCCCGTCATAGCGACTAATAAACGTACGTGCCGACGTCCGTCTCTTCTTATAGGCTGCTGCCGCCGCCTCCGCCGCCACCACCCTTCCGTACGTAGACGTACTGAAGACGATCATCCGGAAATATGCACGAAAGTAGGCGCATGTCCTCTTCCGTTTCCTGTTTCAGATCCACGAAGAGATAGCCGTACGGCGACGACGTCGCATCTTTGAAAGCCTCTAGTTTCGCTAGGTGACCTACTTGACCGGCGTCTCGGGGGCTCTTGATTAGCACTATGTATTGGGCGTTCAGGGTGATTGTACGGTTTTCTTTTCCTTTCGGAAACATGTTCTGCCGCAGTTGTACGACCGACGTATTACAATGATGGCTTTTTTTAGTAAATAGTACCGTCACCCGGCTATCAGTCTCCTCCAGGAGGTCGTCGAGTACTAGAAGCGTCATCGCTTTACCGTCTAAACGTTTCGGATCCGGCAGGCCGTCTACGAACTCTATTTTCGAAGACATAGACGCGTAGCCGGTCTGCCACTGCCCGTAGCACCACAGGATTTTCTCGGGCGGCGGATCGATCATTGCGTCGTGACGTATCAGACGGTCGACGAACGTCGTCTTACCGCACCCCGTAGGAACGGCTACTATACATGTAAAAGGATGCTTCAACGACAGTCCGCTCATTTTCAACGACTGAGCGAACGCTTTTTACGCGTCTTTATAAGCGGCGCGCACCTCCATCAACAGTTTACCGAGCATGTTCTCCCCCGCAACGCCCCCGATTCCGGTACCCCAGAAACCCTCCCTACTCGGTACCCATTCCACCAATTCGACGTCCCCGGTGGCCAACAGGGCGGCCTTCAACTCGGCCGACGCGTCAAACTTGCTCCTCAACAACGCCTTCATACACCCCATCCTAACTGCGCGCCATTCGGTTCCCGTTCTCTTTTTTCGAATTTCGTAACCGCGTCGTTTCGCTACATAAGGCGATCGCGTTCTTTTGATACGCTCGGCTCATTCCACGTCGTCGTTGAACATTGCTTTCCTATACTGATACGCCTGCTCGTCAGATCGGAAGCCCCGACCGAACGCCGACAATCGACACGAATACATATTTGACAAGAACGAGCGCGATCCACCAAACCTTATAGGCGACGACGACGACGACGACATACCGACTACCGATAACCCGCTACCGCCACCGCTTATATACCGTCGCCGTCACTAGATGGCGCATCGCAAATCTAAAAAGCGGCGACTGGGTTCGAACCAGAAATCTTTCGATCCCTAGTCGAACGCTCTCCTAGGAGAGCTAAACCGTCGCCAACGTTTATGCAGTGGTTTTATCACGGCTATATAGCCGCACAATCAGGCTACTTTGAGAGGTACTTTGAGAGGCACTTTGAGAGATACTTTCTACTCTGCGGTCCGTGCTTGTGTACATTCTACTCAGCAGGTACGACGTTGATCGCTAGGGGACAATCTGCTTAGGTCAGTACGCGCTAAGTACGACGTTGATCGCTAGGGGACAATCTGCTTAGGTCAGCACGCGCTAGGTACGGCGTTGGTCGCTAGGGAACAAACAAAATGATCTCTACACTCACCGCTAGGTGGCAGCTCAAATGTACTTAGAGGGGGTAATCCATCACGTTTTTTATAAGTAGGTTCCCGAAAACGTTTAGTGTCAAAAAATCCTTTGATCTTTTTTTTATAAGTAGGTTCCCGAAAACGTTTAGGGGTAATTAAAACGTTTTTTATTAGTAAAGTTTTGACCAAAGGTCACCAAAGGTGGCGTGCACGGGGACGAGTAGGCCCTCTATGCTACTCACGTGCACCATGTCGAACAACGGATAATTAGACCCATGCAGACATGCGCGGTTCAGGTTGTTGATGGAAAATTCCAGGGCCGCGAAACATGCAGGAACCGGTGTGACTTGGAATGATTACCCGATGACGTGGCGTCTTCACCCGGGGATGTCTCTATTGTAAAATATTGGTTATTTTTATTGCATACCTGTAGTTTTGGAACCGGTATAGTGTAAAATATTGCCTTTCCGTGAAAACGAGTCCACATTCCACATTAGAACTGCACACATGCACGATGCAAGCATTTAGGCCTGATCGAGTGCGTACATTACGCGCTCAGTATAGGGGAAGGGTATGTGATAATTATTAGCTTCATGGTATTATGGGCCACTTTCGTAACTCAGAAATAATAAATAGTATGTTGTCATTTGGCAATTGCCTGTGCGTATATTTTAGTCAGGTACGCATCGGTGTCGATATTAGAACTGCCAGTCTTGCGTCAGCCAGTAAGACAGGCTAGCTAGGTAGCTTATATATGTTTTCGGCAACTGTTTGCCGATACAATGGATCAAATACCATAATTTGCCTTACAACTTTTGATAACTAATATGATAATGATCATAAGATATGTTTATATGGCTCATAATACCTCCGCGATGGTCCAAATACATCGTTTCAGACTAATCTCTTGTAACTCTACGCCAAATTTAGGGGACGCGTATTAGTACGGGCGTTAGCCAGTGAAGCGTGCATTAGGGTCCGCACGATGTTTTTTTTTCTCATTTTCGTGACCTTCTACACCGCTAGGTCAATTCTCGCACCCTTGAGCGTTTTTGTATAAACCTATTAATATGCAAATTAGTCATCGCCATTAAAACAATACTGTTTTCCTGAATATATCGAATAGTAAACATCCAAAACAATCAAAATAAGGTGTCCAAGCGAATGTTTTCATGGTCTCTTGTTATTATTACGTCAGTGAACAAATCATGGTATGCAAATTTGTCACATGAATATGCAAATTAGCTCTGACCAATGCAACGTCACGCTTGTCGTGTGTATCTCCTCAATAGGCAAGCGGTATGTACTGCCTAACGAAGCAACTTAAATGCCCTCCTCCCCGTACATGCAAAATGTCCAAGTGGTATATCATTTGAAAGCGCAAGATATCGCCATCACAACGAGGTCTGTCTTAGAACTGCCAAGTGATGCAGTAAGCGTGACACCAAGGTCAAACAAGGTCACCGTCAAATGAATTTTTTTCGAAATTATGCGCTTCTGTATTAAAATTACAATGATTGCATATATGCTTTATTTAAAAACAATAAGCTATCCAAAAATATATGACATACCCATTATGGGTATGTCATATATTTTTGGAAAGCTTATTGTCTTCCCGTCACCACGAGATACGACATGGAGCTGTTACCCGAAATAGTAAGTGTGGAGTTAAGGTCAAACAAAGTCACCGTGAAATTATGAATATCCGAACTTCTGCAATATGGCACACTTCATAAAGTTACAATAACTCTGTATCTACTTCGTTTCTATGGACATTTTATGCACATTGTGTAAATGTGATATGACTTGGAGGTGTTAGTTTGTGGAGTTTGTGTGGAGCGACGATCAAACAGTATCACCGTCAAGTAACATATGTTCGAAATTACGCCATCCCGTAAACGTTATACAAAACCAATGGTGGTTATATACGTTACCTATCTACTCATAGTCACGTCATATACCTTTGGAAATCCTACTATCTGCCCGTAAATACGGGATACCACGAGGAGCTATCAAGTGGTGCAGTAAGTGTGGAGTGGAGTTCAAACAAAGACACCGTCAAATGGTGAATGTTCAAAACAGCGCTATTCCGCAGACGTTGTGCAATTACAATGTTTGCATATATACTTTGTCTACCTACACTATGCCATGTTATGCATCTATATGTGTACTGTGTCTACTTTGTCTACCTACACTCGGCCATGTTATACATTTATATGTGTACTGTTTCTACTTTGTCTACCTACACTAGGCCATGTTATGCATCTATATGTGTACTGTATCTACTTTGTCTACCTACACTAGGCCATGTTATGCATCTATATGTGTACTGTATCTACTTTGTCTACCTACACTAGGCCATGTTATGCATCTATATGTGTACTGTATCTCCGTCAAAATGAGGCAAGAGTTGTATAGGTCTAAGTGAGGAGTGAAGGTTGAAAGTGAAGGTCACTGTCAAAAGATGCATGAACCAGCATCGCCGTCAAAAGATGCATCAACCAACATCACCACGTTTGATGAGTATGCAGACATTTTTGTTCCGCACATTATGAAGAACTTAAATCACTCCAACAATATTGGCGTCGACCGGGACACGTACCTCGCCAGCAGGATCTAATAATCCACAAGAGTGAAGCGTGGTAACGAGATTATGAGGAAAATAACATTGGACAACAATGTGCCAATAAACTGGAAATACTTCCATCGCGATGTTACCAACATACAGGAGCTATTTGCATTTCTTTCCAGAAAGGTTGCACAGCTCCACTATCTAGGTTGAAAGAAAGTGTTTGACACTTCAGACACCTCAGCCGTCAGTAGTTATGGCGTTGCTGGTACTACGGGTCATGACCTAAGATCAAAGGAAAGTCGGCAAAGATCAAAGGGAAGATCAAAGGATTTGTCGGCATGAGCGCGCCCGTGAGTCGAAATGTGAGCAAATGTGTATGACAACTTACTTATAAAAAAGTTTGATTGATGTTTTATTAGACATTTCTGACGCCAGCCTCGTTATCGTTTAAGTAACTTTTTTAAGACCTAGTTAAAAAAAAAAATTATGACCTAATTTTGTAGCGCGTGCTGCCCTCTAGTGAATATGAGCTGAAATAAAGTACCCAGTAGCGCCTCTAGCGAGAACATCATTATTGATTATTGATTATTGATGATAATCGATAATCGATAATCGACTATCGATAATCGATAAGGTGCGTGGTTATATGCGTGGTAGTGACCTTTGTTGCGTGGTTATATGCGTGGTTATGAGGTAGTGACGTTTGTTGTGTGGTTATGAGGTAGTGTCGTTTGTGCTGTACACTGTATTGCGAATATTTTTATTTATTTTATGTTCCTGTGCAAGCTATATGAAGTTCTCCGTTTAGTGCGACTAGGCCGTCGGCTGCCGCCTGCGCAGTAGAGATCATAGGTTAACAGCTTGCGTCGGATGGCGCTTATCGTCACGCCTCACGGCAAAAGGGATATCGTATGTCGCATTCTTTGGCTACTGGTGGCGATGTGATTTAGCTGAAGTTGTCGCTTCTGCTGCTGTATTGAAGTTGGTTTGATGGGTCCCGCGCTAGGCCGGCACTGTGCGGATAATTTTATAACGAAAACTAGCTGGCTAATGTTGCGTTATTAAGGTGTACGCAATAGTTGGAATATAGAGAAGCTAGGTGGAGCTTGCTGCTGTGTGTACGCAATAGTTCGATTATATCAGCAGCTGCCTACAGCAGCCGCTAGGTACTGACGCTGTGGAGATATCGTATTTCGGCATTCTTTGGGTGGCGTTATTATTAAGCTGAAGTTGTAGGCGATATTAGTAAACAGCCCGCTGGCGCTAGGCGAAGAATTCATAACGAAACAAATAAGGCTTCTGCTGCTGTATTGGCCTAGCGCGGGCGGGTTCACGACAAAAGACTGCTGCTGCATTGAAGGTGGTTTTATTTAATTATAGAGACGGTAAGTTACTACACTAAAAGCCTAACTACTATATTAAAAGTTCATGGTGTGAAATAAACCACCGCGCAACTAAGTACTATACTAAAAGTTCGGTCTAGGAGTTTATGTTGAAGTAAGCTAATCCACAGCGAGAGACACGGCCCCCCGGGACGAGGGACTAATCCACCGCGAGAGATACGGCTCGCGGGACGAGGGGCTGTTCGCACACCTGGTGGTGCACCGTTAGCGAAGCCCGGTGGGGTGCTGAGGAAGCCCGAAGCCGTTTCGGGGCCGAGGTCGCTGCGTTCCGTGTACAACGGCGATCGGTATATGTCGTCGGCGTTGACCGTCCGTTGGAAGTATTACGGGGTGCGGAGGCTCGACGGGCGGGCTGCGGCTGCCGTGCTCGCGAGGCGCCGCGCGCGGCCCACGGGCGGTGTGCTGTGTTGATTCCCCTGTCGCGGCGGGCTGTAAGCTGTGCATGGCGAGGCGACGCTGCACGGCTGGTGCGTTATAACGCCGCGTCCTCGCCCAAAACCGTTTCTATGCAATCGCGTAAGGAGAGTACGGCCAATGTTGACCGTTTCGAACTCTCTAAACCTATAAAATAAAAATTTTAGTTAGTAAAGCAAAATTACACTGTCCGTAGGTACCGTACCTGTCGGATTGTGAGGCGCGAAATTTTAGTTAGTAAAGTATGGAATGAAATTACAGTGTCTGTAGGTAACGTACCAGCTGTTGGGGTCGTAATGCGCGCTTCTCTCCGTGACGTGCTCGTCCATTGTACTTGTTTAGTGGAATGACGCGCAATTGTTCGCGCGACGCTAGTTGTTCGTACGGATGCCTGCCAATTAGCACGTAGGCCACCGTTACATAAGCGCCTTTGTTAACTGGTTACAAAAGTGCATAAAGCCTTAATAAATAGCTAAACGAGTAAAATAAACGGTATATCTATAATACGAAGTAAGGACTAGAAAATCTTATGGTAAACTTATATTCGAAAATAATGCTGTATAAAAGCGACGTTCAGTTTGTGCACTAACATGACCGAGAGGCTTTTTTTAATTTTAGTAACCTTGCGAGAATCGGCTGTTTTGTGGCGTGCATGTGCTAGCACACGGGAGCTATTCGCTATGCTAATATAAATAGGGGCGGTCGAGAACGCCTCTGTATTCACCTATTGTCGGTGTCGTAACGTTGTGTTATTTGTTGCCTTCGCAGACTATCGTCGCTGTCATCATGTCGCCGGTTCAAAGAGAGCTGCTGAAGAAAGAGAAAACTAGAAAGCCAAAGCTGTCGGGCGTAGCTGCTGAGGTTGCAAGAGAATTGAAGGCGCCTGCGGCGACCGCCACTCAATGTCACTGGGCACTGTTGTAGAGCAGCCGGCCGAGGGCGCGACGGCATCGTTCAGTCTCGATTCAACCTTGGTGAGTTTCTTTGAGCCGGATGCGATGAGTCTGAAAGAGCTCGTACAGGCGACGGACGGTGTGTACAAGGTATCTACACCCGTGAAGATTGCAGGATTCGCGTGGAGGGGGAAATGTACGTACGCTGGCTGTCCTGACTGTAAGCGTAATTTATGACGATTCCAAGGCGGCACTATGACGTGCATGACTCACGGTGTACAAGTTAAACCGAAAAACTATTTTTCGGTTCGCGTCCTGGTGGAAGGAGTCGGGGTCGATCAGGACGACGAGATTTGGCTTACTCTAATCGCGGACGCGATGTCGGAGCTCGTCGATTACGACGCCGACTATCTGGCCGCTATGATGCCGGAAAAGCTGCGCGAAACTGTAATGCCCCTAGTCGGTTCGATCCTGGAAGTGTCCCTGCAAAAGACCGTATGGGGCACTATGGAGATGTACGCTGTCCGGAGTGTGAGTGTTACCTCGAAGCCGAGTGAATAACGTGCGCTCACCCTCGAATGACGCTTGTTGCTGTAAGATGCCGTAATCGCCGCCGCTTTGAACAACCACGGGGAGGCGGCGGCGGAGGAGGGACAGACCGTTTCGAGCGCAGTGCCCCCGGCCGAGAAGCGCGCAAAATACGACGCTCCATATCCACTGATGAGGGAAACGCTGATTCGCCTGCCTTCGTACAACGACGACGATGCGCAGTCGTCGCCGCCCACGTATGCTACCTTGTATCCGGTGCCGCCGCTGGAGGTCGTGTCCGTTTCATTGGACGATCTTATTCCGTGGGAGGGCAGCAGCAGCAAACGAGACGCGCCGGTGATCGAGGGCACCGCCCGACCCGACCTGCAGTGGCGCCTCATACATTCGTGCACGGGACGACAACGGTGCATGACGAACACCTTCTCCAAATTGATCGGGGTAAAGGTAATGGAGCGTATCGAGGTAATGGGTATCGAGGCAGAAAGCCCAGCCGACGCTATCGCCTCGTGTACGAGGTGTCTGGCATAACCGATCTTTTTATTAGCCAGCGCTCGACTCCCTTCTGCATCGATCGCTCTTGCCGTCCGCCATGCGATTGATAGGCGTGCTGGAAGAGCTATGCGTACCCTGCGCGGATAGAATCTCGGAAAGAGCCCTCGTGTACCAGGTGGCTGACTGGCTGATGGGTACCGACTGAACGTCGTCATTCGATAATGCGCTCCTGGAGACCGCGGTGAAGCAATACCTGCTGAAGAGAGCTTGCCTCAGTGATTGACATTATGTAGCCCTGTTTATTTAGTACATACTTTCACCACGCGATGGTTACGAGAGCTAGCCTGACATTATAACACGCCGCCATGTTTATTACGAACATTAGTATATTTCACCACGCGCTGTTTGCTGAAAACATTAATATTATTGTGGCATAAAGCCTTACATGCTTGCTGACATTAATAGGATTGTGGCATAAAGCCCGGAGTCCGCGGTGAAGAGAGCTTGCCTCAGTGTAATTGTTGTTGCGCCGTTTTCTACGAACATTAGTATTGTGGTAGCAAAAAACGCGGTGAATAGAGCTTGCCTGACATTATAACACGCCGCTGTGAACATGTTTTACCACGTGATGCTTACTGAAAAGCCTGACATATTGTGGCATAAAGCCTTACATGTTTGCTGACTTTTGGCATAAAGCCTTATATGTGTGCATGTATCACCATGCGATGCTTAATAAAATGTTGAAAACGTACAAAAAACCCGCCTCTTCTTGTCGGCGCGATCCCAGTATGAAAAAAACACACAAGTCCTACTTCTACGACGAAAACCAGTGAAAATTCTAGCGGCCGTAGCCATGTAACGGTAGTCGGCATCGACTAGGCCGCAGCGCTGCCACCTAACGGTTGTTGCGGTAGTAGGGGCATCGACTAGAATCCCAGTGAGAAAACAAACGCCCTTTGAAAACGAACCCAGTGAGCGGTAAGAAAGCGTCGCCGCCTAACGGTCGTTGCGGTAGTAGGGGCATATACTAGAATCCCACTGAGAAAACAAACACATCTTATTGAAAACGAACCCAGTGAGCGGTAAAAAAGCGTCGCCGCGCAACGGTCGTTGCGGCTTTATAGTCGGTTAGGCCGCAACGCTGCCACCTACCGCACTAGGCCATAACAGTTGTTGCGTCGACGCACTAGAATTCCAGTGAGAAAACAAACACATCCTATTGAAAAATAAACCCCGGTTAAAAAAAAGCGTCGACGTAGCCGCCTAACGGTTGTTGCGCGGCTTTATAGTCGGTGTCGGTGCTTCGTCGTAGTTAATATCGTTCCGGCATCGTCTAGGTCGGACGCGTGCTCCGCTGCTGCTGCTGCTGCTGCCACCTACCGCACTAGAGGTGCGCTCCGCTACCGACGATGCACGAATGACCGAAATGCGGTCGATCGTTCGCCAGTCGCTATAATACGTAGAGGCATCTAAAAGTCAGCGGTAAACCATCACGGGGACAGCAGCATCGATGTCCGAAATGCGATCGATCGTTCGCCCGTCGCTCTAATATGTTGAGGCATCTAGAAATCTGCGGTATTCCACCACCACCACAACCACCACCATCACCACCACCACCGCACGACGACGACGCGATATCGGACGGTCTACGGCGTACCGTTGGCGAGCACTGGTCTAGCATCTGCACGTCTATAGCGCGCGGTCCCGTCCAGTCGAGATATAACTACGAAATGACCGGCTGTTTGGATACGGGCGCACTCGACGCCCGACTACGACTGATGTTCGAAGAGCAGACTCGAGCGTTTAACAAAACTTACGTTTTGGGTTTATTCTTCGTCACAAAGAGACGGGCCGCTACAGATACTTTCTTTCTTCGTGTAACTGTTGCAGCCGCTATCTCGAGTCGCCCGTCCTCGTTACCGACGCCGCGACGTTCGAACGATTCCTCGAGACCGTCCGACAGCCCGACGTTCTTCAGTACGTCATAGCGCAGAGACACGACTCGGGGTGGATCGACGAATTGGTGAAGAACGTTACCTACTTCCTCAACGCCATCATCCACCATCCTATCGGGTGTCTCTACGCGCAGCGACTCCCCGACAACCTGCGCACCAACAAGGCGGTCATCGGTCTAGCGAAAGATCGACAAAATCAACCTTACACCGATAACCTATGCCTCTTCCGCTCTCTGGCGGTGCATCGAGGTGCTAGACACAGCGTAGACGATTTGACGTACCCGGCCTTAAAAATCTACGCCTACTACAGCGCCGGCGGCCAACCCTACTACGCGTTCGCCGGCTTTCCGCTGAACGAGCTCGACCGGGTGGAGACGGTCTTCGAAACCAACGTCACCGTGTATCGACTGACGGAGGAGGGGTCCGCCGAATTGGTCCGCCGTTCCCTCCACCGCTATTCCACTACCATCAACGTAAATCTGTTCGAGACACACTATTCGTATATAGCCGACGTCTCGATGTTCTGTCGCTCGTACCTATGCGCTAAGTGCGGCGAAACGCTCTGGCCAACCGCCCATCGACTACGGCGTCAAGATGCGACATGCGAGGGCAGCGTTCGCCACGTCTTCCCCGGCGGTGTCTACCATCCGACGCCGTCCGTGTTTCAACGGTTGGAGGACGAGGGCGTCTACCTGGACGAACGCCTGCGCTACTATCCATACAGGGCGACGTTCGACTTCGAGTGCTACTTCGACGATCGCGACCTGCCGGCGGACAGCGCCAAACGCCGGTGGATAGCCCGACACGGGCTACTCAGCGTAAGTATCGCCTCGAACGTCCCCGGGCACGAGACGGCGAGCTGCTTCTTCACGACCGGCGATTCGAGGGAGCTCGCGAAGCGCCTGATCGTCGCCCTGGAGGCCATGAGCGAAGCGGCGTGCGCGGCTCTGCGACCGTCGTACGACGCGACCTTCAAGGGGATCGCCGCGCTTGACGACGAATGGCGAGCTCGCGCGACGGAGAAGGAGGCGTCGAACGATAAAAGCCCGTACACCGTACTCGCCGACCACCTGTGGACGCATCTGCGCCGCCTCCCCGTCCTCGGCTTCAATTCGGGTAAATACGATCTGAACGTCGTCAAGAAGTATCTGACTCCCCTGTTCATCACCAGCGAAGTGCAGAGCGTCTCCTAGGCGTTTACAATCAAGCGTCAGAACAACTTCATATGTCTAACGACGGCGACGCTCAAGTTCCTGGACATCACTAACTACCAGGCCCCCGGTTTCAGCTAAGATAAGTTTCTAAAGGCCTACGGCTGCGATGTGACGAAGGGACACTTTCCCTACGAGTACCTCGACGACCTGCGAAAACTGGACGACACCGAACTCCCGCCGCGCGAGGCCTTCTACAGCCACCTCAAGCGCGAAGGCAATTCCGCCCCGGAGTACGAGGGTTGCGCGAAGATATGGCGCGATGAAGGGATGACGACGCTGCGGGATTTCCTCGTCTGGTATAACAACAGGGACGAGGTGCCGTTCTTAGAGGCCGAAAAACAGTTCAACTTCTATCGGGAGCGCCTCATTGACATGTTCAAGGACGCCGTCAACGTACCGGGTCTAACCCTGCTGTACCTGTTCAACGACCTGCCGTCGACGCTCTACATCACGCTCTTCAACGAGCCGAACAAGGACCTGCACCGGCTCCTGCAATCGCAGATCGTCGGCAGCCCCTCGATCATTTTCGCACGCTATCACGAGGCCGACGTGACTGTTTTTCGCCGCGACGAATACGGCGAGTCGGCGCGGACCTGCCGCTCGATCGTCGGCTTCGACGCGAACGGCCTCTACCTATGGGCGATCACGCAAGACATGCCGACGGAATGATACACGCGCCGTCGCGTGGAGAAAGCCTTTCGGCCGGAACGCTTGCATCGCTACGGTTGCTTGGCCGTGGATTGGCTGACGTGGGAGGCCGAGCGGACGGGGGCGCGCATACGACACCAGCTCAAAGGGCGCGAGAAGCGCGTCGGCAAGTACCGAATCGAAGGCTGGTGTCGCGAGACGCGGAGGGCGTACAAGTTCCAAGGGTGCTTCTTCCACGGCTGTCCGTGAACGGGGAAGGAATCGATCGAGGTGAACGGAAAACCGATAAGTCAACTCTACGCCGAGATGGCCGCCGTCACGGCCTACCTTCGCCGCTTCGTCACAGTAGTCGAGATGTGGGAGTGCCAGCGGCGCGCGGCGAAGCCGCCGCCGCGGAGCTGGACCGACGGATTTGGCGGCGCCGTGACGCGGTCGACGATCCTGAATGCCGTGCTCGACGACACTCTCTTCGGCCTGGTCCAATGCGACATCGCCGTTCCGGACGTGCTGTGCGACTCCTTCGCCGAGATGGAGCCGACCTTCAAGAACGCCTACATCGCGCGCGACGATCTCAGCCCGTTGATGCGTCGCTACGCCGAAACGCACAAGCTCCTCGCCCGACCTCAGCGGACGCTCGTGCGGAGTTTCTTCGGCAATAAGATTCTACTCGCGACGCTCCTACTACGGTGGTATCTGCGGGACGGACTCGTCGTCGAGCGCGTGTACCAGATCGTCGAGTACGAACCGATGGCGTGCTTTCGTCGCTTCGGCGACAAATACAGCACGAAGTGGCTGAGCAAGCGTCTGAACGACATCGACAAGGACGTCTTCCTCGGCGTGCTGTGCGGACAACTGAACGCCGGCGGCTGGAACCGCGGCTTCCAAGTGAAGGAATCGTCCGTGGTGACGTACATTCAGGAGCGCTCGGCGTTGAGCTACCTCTACACCAAACGTCTCGTGCTCGACGACGGCGTCATTACGGCGCCGATACTCGTATAAGCAACCTACCTTCCTGAACTAAGGACTACCTACCTACCTACCTACCTACCTAGGGCCGCCCCCTCCCCTTGGGGTACCTAACTAAGAGGGCCGCCCCCCTCCCCTAGGGGTAGGATATGTATGTAGGGGTAGGATATGTATCTATGTATGTAGGAACAGCCGCCCCCCTAGGGGTAGGGTATGTATGTATGTAGGGTATAATAAAAAATGAGTGAATAACAACACGCATTACAGTTTTCATCGTCTTTTTATTTACTACACACACACACACACGACCTCACTACTTCGGCCCGTATTGAGAGCACGCTTGCCCAGCGCTAGGGCCCCTATCTTGATGAGAGGCATGGCGCTTCGAAACAGGCTGCCGAAGAGATTGCCAGGCCGTGTCCCCGCTGCGTTCTGCCGCCGACGAACACCGGCAGGTTGCCGCCGACCTGTCGAGTGTAGTTGTCCTCGTACGCGTTGCGTCCGGCCCTCGCTAGCGCCGCCATCGTCGTCAGAAGAGTTTAGACTTGCAGCGTCTGATGTGAAGCGCCGACACGAGTTTCCCCTGCTCGAGTGGTATCGGTTGACCAATGTCGTCTCTTATATCTATCTCGATCGAATCGAATTGGCGCCGCAGGAGCGGCATGTATTTGACGCGGTCGAAGGCGTTCGATACGATGAACTCGTTCGTCCAGTAGGCGGGCACGGTTCAGAGGAGCGGGGCGAATACGTCGTCGACGATGCGCAGTTCCACGATGTCCGTGTACACGTACAGGGAGTCGACGCCCCGATTCATGTCCACCTTACGCGCGCCCTCGTATTCGAAGGTGTACGAGACGGGCGAGGTGATGACGTAGACGCTCGGATCGTCGACGACTCGTCAGGGGTCGTCGCCGGCGTCGGCGATACGTCTCGGTGGATCGGGGCTCGCGATATAGCGCCACTCGAAGCCTAGTACGTTCGCCGGGCCGCTCCGAGGGGGCATGTTAAATTCAACGCTCGGCGATAGTTGGAGCGTCATCCGGTTAGAAATCGGGCTGTACTCCAGGCGGGACTTGACCTTACCGGTGCTCAGTTTTATCAGGGCGGCGTTGATTTTGTGCATGAACTCGTAGGCGCTGTTGTAAAAACCGTGAGGGATGTTGCCCTGCCGGTAAATCAGACTAAAAACAGAATTTATTCACTACAGAGTCAAAATTATACAAACAACAAGTGAAAGTGCAGAAAAATAATTAACTTAACAAGCAAGTGCTCATGTATAATCTTTAACTTGAGGATTCTGGTTAACACATTGCGCATATGTGAAGCGTCATGATGTGGAGAGCGAGCACGATATGCGAACTGAACGCAGCCTGGCGAGAGGTAAGAGTCACAATTGGTAGAGACAAATTTGGTAGAGTCAATTTGGGTAGAGTCAATGTCGGGACCATACTCTTCCTGGAGAGTATGGTTGGTTGAGTCAAGATGTGTTTCACAAACATCACCAGGGAGAGAAGAGCCATCTCCCACCTTGCCCCGAGTCCACGTGGACTCGGTCTGGGACGTGACGAGGAAGACGGGCAACCCATCCTCGGCAGGTTGTGAGGACAATTCGGTAACTTCCAGGTTGACCCCTTGGTCTGGTAACGTATGGTATCTCCAGAGCAGAACCCTGAGGCAACGAGTAAACCCCGGATTCTTAGATGTTCCCATTCTTTCGGATGGATCGATCCGATGTCGATTCCCATCGGTCCGGTCCTCAAGCTGTCTGATGAGGGGCATCAATGCTTCACTGCCGGAGACTTGTTGGGCATCGAATACCGATCGAACGGTCGGACCCATTAGTACGCTTGAACAGGTCCGAGCGCACATCGATATTTCACTCTCTATAGTCAAAATTAGTAGAGTCACATTTGGTAGAGTCAAAATCAGGACCAAACTCTCCTGAGAGAGTAAGGTTGGTTGAGTCAGGATGTGGTTCACATTCACCGCCAGGGAGAGAGGACACCATCTCCCACTTCACCCCTTGTCCACTGGTAGTGGAGTCGGGTCAGGTGTTGTGACGAGGAAGCTGGGCAACTCCTCCTCGGCGGGTTGTGACGAATCGGTCTTCATCGCCTGAAGACTTCTTGGGCACCGCATCGTTTGTGTTCTCCAGAAGACGGGGCAACGAGCAAACCACGACTTCTTTGATGTTCCCTTTCCGACGGTTGGATCGACTCATTGGCAAGAATACGCTCGTACCGGGAGCAGGAACAGAGCCTGCCCCCAGCCTGGCGCAAGCACAACGGGCCGGTCCTAAGGCAATCTGGTGACCTGACCCCCGCTGACTGAGTCAGGAGCGCACACCAGTACTTCTCTCTCCGTTTTACGCTAGGAGTAGCAGTGACTTCTCCTTTTGTTGAGGGTCGACATGTGTCACCCAGTATTTGATACGATAGCGCGTAAGATACAACATCGCTGGGAACCCCGCCCAACGATGAGGAGCAGGACGTTTAGCTACCGGCCCTTTCGGACCGGCACCCAGGTTGGACCGCGTGGAGGCGTCCTGCCGTCCCCAACCCTGCGAGGTGGTGTAAAAGTCCCGCTCCCCCACCTTACAGGCCAGAAAGAAGTACGCGTCTTCCTCTATCACGTTGTACCAGGTATGCGTTTACTGTAGCGTCACCAGGCCGCATTCCCACTGGCCCGACAGGTCGACGAGTTGCGGCAGATTCGTCGTGTAGTGCGTCAACGTGTTTCCGGGGTGCGCCTTCATAGACGCGTTGCTCGGCAGCGTCAAATAAAAGTCAGAGGATGCCATCGCATCTCAAAGACGGACTCGGTAGTAGGTAGCCGAGGCAGATTCCCAGCAGCGCCGTCCACAGATTGGAGTCCCCCTGGCCGCGCGTTAGATTGTATATACTGACGACGACAACCGTGTACAGGACGACGATATGGCAGAGGAAGATGATCTCGGCTTTAGGGCATTCGTTGCAGCAGAGACGCCACGGAACGTGTTCGGCGACGGAGGAGTCGTCGACGGCATCGGTCGCATCCACAGAGACGCATGAGTCGACGGCGGGTTCTTCGACAAACACGCCTGAATCGACGGCGGAATTCGGCATCAGCTGTCGTCGTGTCGTCGGTAGTCATATTTCGACTGCCGTTCGACGTTACGGTATCCTTCCTTTATCGGACGACGACCGCAGAGACGCCATGGAGCGCGTTCGCCGACGGGGGTGTCGACGCGTTCGACGATTGCTGACACCTTTGGGTGCTCTGTCGATACAGCTGCACCCTCCCTTTATCGTATAAAAGAACGAAGAAAGTCTACAGCACTTCTCGTATCGCATCCAACAACGCGGCGGCGTCATCATCCCTTATAGTCCACGAGCGCCTTGGCGTCGATCCAGCTGTTGAACGAGGCCGGATAGCCGGACCATTTGACGTGCACCCCTTCACCCTTACAACGTCGTCGACGCCTCTGTAGATCCGACTCCACCCGATACAATTTATCCTTCGAGACGACTACCTTTTGTAGCTCCGGTTCGTAGAAGGTTTCGTCCAGTATCGTTCCGGCGTCGTCCATCAATCGGTAAACGGGAGGGTCGGACGGGTGCGAATCTACGACGGTGAAGAGCTCTTCGCTCCAGTTAGCCATGTACCCCTTCTTGAATCGCCCCTTCACCTTGCTGAAGCGTACGCGGTCTCCCTCTCGCAGTTTCGGCTTGCTTTCTCGACACCGACGCCGTACAGCCTCTGCCACACGCTGTCCTGATTCGCGGCGTTGACGGTCGCCGGCGTCCTTACGATGCTTCGATGATAGGCGTTTTGTTGTACGACCGCACGAAGTCCTGCAACGGCTCCACGTACCTCAGCGTCTGATGCTTCGTGAAGTACCTCCACATGCGTGTCTTCAGCGTACGATTGAATCGCTCCACGCCACTCGCTTTGGTCTCCTCGTTGTGCGTTACGAAATGGTGGACGCCGTGCGCCTTCAAAAGTTTCTGAAAGGGCCTGTTGAGAAACTTCGTCCCCTTGTCGGTCTGCAGGGCGTTCGGCGGCTGCGACAACAGGCCCTCGAAGGCCGTAACGAGCGCCGGACCGGTTTTACTCTTCAACGGGACGCACCACGCCCGCTTTGAGAAGACGTCGATGACCGTCAATAGGAACGCTATATAGTCGTTGTGCTTTTTCAGTTTAGCTGCGTCGACGAGATCGTCTTGCCACTGCTGGTTTCCACCGCCTACGATAACGCAACGTCGTTTGAAACGTTCTCTGACCGGTTTGTGAAGCGTATAGGTGTCCTGCTCCGATAGCCACCGCTCGACGATCGGCTTGGGTACTAAGCCGGCGGTCGCCCGGTGTAACGCGTCGACGCCGCCGTAACTGCCCGCTCGTTTCGGATCGAAGTAGGCGCGCTTCAAGCGGTCCCGTTGTTGTTGTTGGCGCTTTCGTTGCGCTCCACGAGACCGCCGGGACACCTCCACCATGGCTACTTCGGCTAATCCGATACGGCGAATAATATAAAGATGTATAGGGCGAAAGCCACCGCGACTACGCCGGCGAGGGCGACGACGAGTACCGATCTCCGAGGACGCATACTAGCTTGTGAGCAGCTCGGGCGTTTCTCGACCTCTTTAATAGGTAACCCACGGCGCGCGTTCGAGAGATTGAGTGCGGTGTTTGGTCTTTCGCTTCTGCGCGCGTTGCATGTACGCTCGACGCTGCGGATTACCGACGAGCTACATATGGACATTCTACCGCCTTATATGGTCCCCGAAAGCTTCCCAGCCAACCGGCGCGGGCGTCTTCTTCCTCTTTCTCTTGAGATCGTTCACTAGATCTACCATGTTGCTTTCAACGATAGGCGCTCCGTCGTACACGAGCTCCCCTCGATCGCTCCAGCGGATCAGCGGGTCGGTTTTCAGTTTTGCCATCAGGAGGCGGGTCTTTTCTTTTATATTTTTCATTACGCACTTCACGATCTCGCTCTCCATATAGTCCGTCGGCGGCGGCGGCGACTGGCCGGTCTTCGTCGTCGTCGACGACTCTCCGTCGTTCACTACGGACACTCGCGTCGGTTGCTGCGCGCGAGACGTCTCCATGGCGTTGTAGCGACTCAGCAGTTGATTGTACGACGCTACCTTTTCTTGTTCGGACAAATCCGTACGCTCGAGAACGGTTTTCATGTCGTCGTCCAGGCTACTTATCACACGCGACGTGGTCGTGATCGGTTGCGATAGTAACGGCAGTAGACGCTCCACCAACCGGGGATCTACCAACGCCATCTTCTTCGCGTGCTGCATCAACCTATAGCCTGTCTGAGGAGGGGCAAAAAGGTGCCTGCCAACGGTGCCAGCAGCGCCGTCAGAAAAGCGCCCGACCCCTTTTGCAGGACGGCCCTCTTCTGTTTGACGGAAACTTTTTTCGTCGCTAGCTTGCGCAGATGGTTCCTGTATTTCACCAGCACTTTTTTCTGTGTCCCCGATAATTTCACGTTTCCTCTCAGAATGTTGTACGCGCAGTCGCACAGACTACAGATGAGATCGGAATCCGCGTGGGCGATTACGGCTTTTCTCATTTCCGTATTCTTTTTGTATCTACGCAACAGCTGCAGTGCTAGGATGTGCCTCTTCACGCGTTCTGTCATCATGACGAATGACGTCGTCTACGACGTGCTCCACTTTTTATACTCTCTTCGGCGCGTAGACGTACTGAACGCAATCGTCTGGAAAAATGGCCGTACGCAGGCGCATGGTTTCCGTTGTTTTCTGTTTTAGGTCCACCAGGAGGTAACCGTAGGCTGCTGACGTGGCATCTTTGAAGGCCTCCGTCATGTAGTTGGTTCTACCCGGATACATCTGTTTTACCAGGTGACCTATTTGTCCCGCATCCCGGGGGCTCTTGAAGAGGACCATGTATTGCGCATTTAGGCTGATTGTGCGGTTTTCTTTCCCTTTTGGAAAGAGATTCTGCAGAAGCTGTACAACGGACGCGTTGCAGTGATGTCTTTTTTTAGTAAACAATGTCGTGACCCTACTATCGGTCTCCTCCATAACGTCATCGAACACTAGAAGCGTCCTCGTTTTGGCATCTAAATGCTTCGGATCCGGTAAGCCGTCTACGAATTGTACACCGGCTGTCGCAGAGTCGTAGGTGGTTTGCCACTGGCCGTAACACCACATAATTTTCTCCGGCGGCGGTACGATCATAGAAGAAGCGAACTTTAGCAGACGAGCGACGAAAGTAGTCTTGCCGCACCCCGTAGGGCTGGCCACTATACACGTCAAAGGATGCTTCCACGACGCGTCCATATCGACGATTGGTGCGCGGAAAACTAACGATGACTTTTATTCGTTTCTTCTATACTCATGACGCACCTCCATCAACAAATTACCAAGCATGTTCTGACCTTATTTATACCCGTGGCCGCAACCCCAAAAGGCTTCTTTCGACGGCACCCACTCCACCAATTCAGCGTCCCCGGTAGCCAATTTCAACTTTTTCGATGCCCCGAACTTACTCATCAACAGGCTCTTCATGCACTCGAATCTAACGGCGTCCCATTCGGCGCCCGTTCTCCTTTTCCTGATTCCGTAACTTCGTCGCTTCGCTATATAGCCCGACCACGCCGCTTTGTTGTACTCAGCGGTTTCTTCGTCTTCGTTAAACATCGCTTTTCTAAACTGGTAAGCGTGTTCGACGGATTTGAAATCCCGACCGTACGCCGCGATTCGACACGGATGAAAATTCGACAGGAACGACATCGATCCTCCAAAACGTATAGGTGCCATACCGCTGATCTAAACTGAATACGCCTCACGCGTAACCACTGTATAACCACATAAGTGTCTGATTTTCTCGCTAGAGGCGCTATTGTGTACTTTATTTCAGATCATATTCACTAGACGTCAGCACGTACGTCATAAAAAAATAAAAACTAGGTCATAAAAAATGTACTTAAAAGATAACGAGGCTGGCGCCACAAATGTATAATAAAACATCAATCAAACTTTTTTATAAGTAAGCTGTCAGACACATTTGCTCACATTTCGACTCACGGGCGCGCTCATGCCGACAAATCCTTTGATCTTCCCTTAGATCTTTGCCGACTTTCCTTTGATCTTACGTCATGACCCGTAGTCTGAGCAACGCCATAACTACTGCCGTCGTCACTAGATGCAACTATGACATACTACATCCAGTAAGACATTGAAGAACCTGGCACCCAACTGTTGAGCTTTGTGCAAAATGCTTCGTGGAAAAAGGGATCAAAGCCATGCATGATTCGCAATGTGCTTCTGATCGTTAGGAGTTATGAATTTATTAAGTTTATATCCAGCTGCATACATTTGGATATGTTTTTGGACAGGCAATAACGTTATTCATCTTAATGGCAACGGCATCCATCATGCTCTGCGAAAAGATCTGTCACGTCATTGCTAGTTGTCAACAGCATGGGAAACCCAAATTCCATACCACGAAAGAACCACAGCATTCACTCATCCATTTGGATGTGGATTCGCGACATTTCAGCTCCTGGAACGCATTACCATTTCTCTTTGTAAATAGAGTTGTAGCGGGCGTGGTGTCCGTTATCGAGGCAATAAAAAATATACTATGTCAAAGGAATAATATCACTGAGATATTCCAATAACCCCGGTTGCTCTTTAGCAGTATTCAGAGCGCATAGCGTAACAAGTTTTTATTTGGTTGACCAGTCAACTGGTTCATCAGCAGATGCCCGCTGCAGGTGGTTGGGGGTGGACATAGGACGTGAAGAGGCTGTTATGTGCACAAGAACATATCAAGAAAAATACCAATATTTTGAAACAAGATTGAGTTTGTGATCCTCAAAATGACATTCAAATTCAACATAGGGGGTGACATCCACCATCATCTATTTTCACATCCCATGGGTGATGCAAAAATGCCGTACAAGAATATTATCACCTACAATATGAAGAATGGTACAATTTCAAAAATGCATGTATCTTTTGATGGTGACCTTGTTCAACCTCCACTCCTCAGTTAGACCACCACTTTACAATTTCATGCCAACCATTTTGACGGGAATACAATACGCATAGGTGTATAACATGGCCCAGTGTAGGTAGACAAAGTAGATCGTTATGCAAACATTGCAATTGTACAACGTTTGCGGAATGGCGCTGTTTTGAACTCTCATCAATTGGTGATGACCTTGCTTGACCTTCACTCCACACTGCACCACTTGATAGCTCCCCGTGGTATCCTGTAATTAAGGGGAGACAGTAGGCTTGTATATCACATGGTCATGAGTAAGTAGGTAACGTAGATAGGCTATAAGCCACCGTTGGTACAGTATAACGTTTGCGGGATATTGCAATTTCAAACATTCATAGCTTTACGGTGACACTGTTTGGTCGCCGCTCCACACAAACTCCATCAACTGAAACCTCCAAGTGATATCTAATTTTGATGGGAAGAAATTGTTCTTTCGCGATATATGTGACATGTCCATAGAAATGAAGTCGATACCGAGTTATTGTAACCTAATAACGTTCGCGGTATTGCAAAAGTTCAGATATTCATAATTTCATGGTGATCTTGTTTGACCTTAGGCTCCACACTTACTATACAGTGAAACAACTTCACATCGTATCCTGTTTTGACCGGGAGACAATAATCTTTCGAAAAATGTATGACATGGCTATTTCATTATTAATAAAAGTAGATATGCAACTTGTTTGACCTTGGACTCACGCTAGTTCTACGATAGGCCTCGTTGTGATGGGGATATCTAGGGTATACAATGTGGGTGCTTATCTCCCGCCTATTGAGGAGATAAAGATTGATATCATAAAGTTATATTGGTCAGAGCTTATTTGCATATTAATGCGACAAATATGCATACTATGATTTGTTCACTGACGTAATCATACCCAGATACCCTGAAAACATGCGTTTGCACACATCATTTTGAATGTTTAGATGTTTACAATTCGAGGTATTCAAACAAAGTAGTATATACTTTAAAGACGATGACTAATTTGCATATTAATGAGTTTATACAAAAACGCTCAAGGTTGCCTGAGTGGCACCCGTCGGATTATTGACCTAGAAGGTTAGAAGGTCACAAAAATGCAAGAAAACATCGTGCAGACCCTAATGCACCGTCCACCTTCAAACGGGCGTTTGACTGCCGGACGTTCCCTTTCACTGTCTCTGTATGATATCCCTCGGTCATTTCTTCAGCGTCGACTTTGGTGTCATATCATACGACAATGTTGGTGAAAACAACTTGGCATTAGTTGACACATGTGCTGTGGAAAATTCGAAAAAAATTCTCATACCTCGTTTTTTTTTATACAAAAATCCACCCAAACATCATACCCCTCAATTTCGCTCCAATCTGGTTACGGATTTTTAAATATTGGTGCTTTCTGCAAAACAGCCACCGTACGAATACGCGAGAGACCAGCGCATATTTATTGCTACACCGTGATAGATCTAATGCAGTAGTACATTCAGATTCACGGGACCAACAAGTCCCATGTAAAAGTGCTCGAAAAAAATCCACACATCACACCAAAAGGCTATTTTCAAGGGCACTCTTTAACTCGGTAATGGCGAACGAATCCTTAATGTGGTCTAACCCCTGGTTTCATCCACGTATTATTGTTGATAGTAGTTTCTTGCTATTTAATAGACTAGCAGGCCTATATCCAGGGGCAGATCTAGGCTTGTTGGCAAAAATGCCGATCCCAGGATGCCGTTATACACACATACATAGAAGACCGTTTAGTGGAGTATTCACGAATGTCGTTTGTTATTAAGTAAATTTGAAGAGCTTTTCGCTTTAAAGCAAGTTATGTAAACATCCCTAAGTGAATGGTGGACATCGGTAGACAATCGGAGAAACCACGTGTAACGTTTTAAACAATAGACTTGCGCCCGGAACGCGTGCTCCAAACGTTAAAGCTCACAAGCTCACACGCACACACGCACACGCACACACGCGCACAAGCGCACTCGCGCACTCGCGGACACGCGCACACGCGCACAGGCGCACAGGCGCACAGGCGCACAGGCGCACAGGCGCACACGCGCACACGCGCACACGCTCACGCGCGCAAACGCTTACACACGCACACACGCAAACACGCAAACACGCACACACGCACACACGCACACACGCACACACGCACACACGCACACACGCACACACGCACACACGCACACACGCACACACGCACACACGCACACACGCACACACGCACACACGCACACACGCACACACGCACACACGCACACACGCACACACGCACACACGCACACACGCACACACGCACACACGCAAGCTAGCCTGGTTATAGTTAGATTCGACAATGTACACTGTCGTGACGTTACCATTTTATTTGATACACTCGACCAGGTTTTACCGTAATCATAACAAATATTAAATGAAATATTGAAAGCGATGCAGAAATAAAATAATGACCAAAAAAACTTGCACAAAAAATACTTACTTCTGGTGTGGTCGGACACCATGCCCATAAAGTCTTGGTTTGCCGAAGTGTTTGCAGTCAAACGTGACGTATGCATACTGCAGACGTTCAGCATACAAAGGTTGTCCATCTTTGATGCGTTTGTTCGCCTGTGCAATAGTTCCCGAACCTGTTTTGTATTTTGGACCAACTTTTCTTGTTGGTAGATGGCAAGGGCACTTTCAAACTCTTCACAAGACCGAAATTTGTTCCTAGCTGGAAGTCACCCATGCTGACAATGCAATCACCTAAAACAGGAATGTAAACGACGACTTGGCTTAATTATAACTTAACTGATCACCGTATTCTCCTCTACTAGTATCACTACAAATAGTACAATTACGTAAGTACTTCACTGAAAGCAACTTTTCTAACAGTTTATTTGCGGAAATTTGACAGAAAATGTGTTAAGAGATTTAGCACATACAGCTGTATATATCTTCCGGAAGAATTTGATCAGGTTTTTGCTAAACTAGCAAAAAAGTTTGGACGAGCCTAATGTTCCTTTTCTGATTCACAGAGATGTGCTCTGCGAATTAGAATCCATTTCTTATTCGCAGAGCTAGCCTCTGTGAATTATAATTCGTTTCTTATTCCCAGAAAGTGTGCGCTATAGCGTAGTTCGCAGAATTTAGCTGGGCTCTGCGACTATTTTTCCTCAGTCACGCTTATTTTGGCCAGTCATTAAACAGACAACCGAATATTAACAGAAGCAAGGACGCCAACACAATTACATAGACACCGTCCTACCTTCCGAGCCGGTTGTTCGGGATCAGCAGTCAGAATTTTCATCTGGCAGCTGGGTGGCGTCGTAAACGAGACTTTGGATATTCAGCGTTGATGCTCCACCGTGTATCCTTTCAGGCTGGTGATTATATCAGTGCTGGGCAATATTGGTAAATCCGAGCTCTGGATGCAATTCAGTTCCCCCGAACTGCAATGAAGAAAGACGCTGGATAACCCACAGTGATATCGCAGGTGTTGGAGGTTCACGACATTCACACCCCAGATACCATAACATTTTCTTGGGCCAAGGTTGTCAGAGAAGACAGCCTATAGATTGGAATGCCAACAATGGGTCAATGTCGATAGGTCAGTGCTAGGCCAATCCTCGGAAATGCCAACATTGGCCCGATCTTACCCCAATGTTGACTGCCAACGTTGGCCCAATATAGTAATATACATTGAGCCAATATTGGCCAGAGTTGGTAATGCTATCTGGGAAATCGCAAAGAATGAGAAACGACACGACACCGCAACAATTAACCCTATAAAAAAAACATCGGCACCACAAAAATATCTCCTACACTACCCCTCCTCCGCCCCAGTGATAGTTCCTACGCTACCCTTCCTCCGCCACCGTGATAGTCTCCTACACTACCCCCTCCTCCGCCACCGTGATTGTCTCCTACACTAACCCCTCCTCCGCCACCGTGATATTCTCTGACACTACCCCCTCCTCCGCCACCGTGATAGTCTCCTACACTACCCCCTCCTCCGCCACCGTGATAGTCTCCGACACTATCCCCTCATCCGCCACCGTGATATTCTCCTACACTACCCCCTCCTTCGCCACCGTGATAGTCTCCTACACTGACCCCTCCTCCGCCCCCGTGATAGTCTCCTACACTACCCCCTCCTCCGCCACCGTGACAGTCTCCGGCACTACCCCCTACTCCGCCACCGTGATAGTCACCGACACTACCCCTCCTCCGCCTCCGTGATAGTCTCCTGCACTACCCCTCCTCCGCCACCGTGATAGTCACCGACACTACCCCTCCTCCGCCACAGTCGTAGTCTCCTACACTACCCCCTCCTCCGCCACCGTGATAGTCTCCTACACTACCACCTCCTCCGCCACCGTGATAGTCTCCTACACTACCCCTCCTCCACCACCGTGCTAGTCTCCTACACTACCCTCTCCTCCGCCACCGTGATAGTCTCCTACACTACCCCTCCTCTGCCACCGTGATAGTCTCCTACACTACACCCTCCTCCGCCACCGTGATAGTCTCCGACACTACCCCGTCTTCCACCACCGTGCTAGTCTCCTGCACTAACCCCTCCTCCGCAACCGTGATAGTCTCCTACACTACCACCTCCTCCGCCACCATGATAGTCACCGTCATTACCCCCTCCTCCGCTACCGTGATTGTTACCGACACTACCCCCTCCTACGCCACCGTGATAGTCTCCTATACTACCCTTCCTCCGCCACCGTGATAGTCTCCAACACTACCCCTCTTACGCTACCGTGATAGTCTCCGACACAACCCCGTCCTCCGCTACCGTGATAATCTCCGACATTACCCCGTCTTCCGCCACCGTGCTAGTCTCCTGCGCTACCCCTCCTCCGCCACCGTGCTAGTCTGCGACACTACCACTCCTCCGCCATCGTGATAGTCTCCGACACTACCCCCTCATCCGCCACCGTGATAGTCTCCTACACTACCCCTCCTCCGCCACCGTGATAGTCACCGACACTACCCCTTCTCCGCCACCATGATAGTCTCCTACACTACCCCTCCTCCGCCACCGTGATAGTCTCCTACACTACCACCTCCTCCGCCACCGTGATAGTCTTCGACACTACCCCCTCCTCCGCCACCGTGATAGTCTCCTACACTACCCCTCCTCCGCCACCATGATAGTCACCGACACTACCCCTCCTCCGCCACCGTGATAGTCTCCTACACTACCCCTCCTCCGCCACCGTGATAGTCTCCGACACTACCCCTCCTCCGCCACCGTAATAGTCTCCTACACTACCCCCTCCCCCAACCACGCAACAGGCCTGACAATTGGCGGGTTTTAATGAGCCTCAGGCGCCTTCCCCCGGTATTCATTAAGTTCTTACACCCGTAGGCCCCTTCATGTAGGCTACATGAATCAACTAATTTATTTCAATGTGATGACAATGAAAAATATATCTTTAAAGTTTATATGGAAACACCTTTAGTTAGAAGTTTCGTCGATGCTGTGCGTTCTGCCCGGGATGTATCGATACGACAGTTTCTAGACGATCACACATGACCACCCTGCTATTTAGCATAACATTATCGATGTCTTTCTTCGAGTATACATAGTCTACACTAAAGTCCGCCTGGTTTTGTAGTGTCCTTGCATTTCAAGTTGCATTCGAAGATCTTCCATCTTTTAAATATAAATTTCCAGTGAATCAACATCCCGCATCTTAGTCACTTTCCTGAACACCATAACAAACTTGTTTCACACATTAAGCAAGTTTAAAAATTGGCGCAAAAGACGATTATATATGCGGGCTCAGAGGCGGATTAAGATATATTGGGGCCCTGGGGCAAGTTTGAATTGTGAGGCCCCCACCAAAAAACATGGAGCTCTGGGCCCTTGAATAAACGTTATTCTAACCTGATTACCATGGATCTCGGGACCCTGGAATGATTTTATTCTCACTTGACTGGGACGCCCCATAAGCTCGAAGTCAAGGAATTTGTTCTCACTTCAGTGAGCCCCGGGAGCTCTGGTTCTTGATTTTTTCATCGGCGCTCCGGGAGCTCCTGACCGTGGGGTACGTGACCCAGTCAGGGACGGATCCATAGAGAGAAATCTAGGGGAACATCCAATTGTACCCCCGTTGAGGATCGCCAAAAAACCTCCACAGAACCAAATTCATATTGGATAGGCTGAGCCGGGGCTTCAGCATGACTTCGCTGTCGAGTTATCGCTGTGTCGCGAAGTCGCCACTCCGCCGTCGCGCTGTCGGATCTTGACATTGGAAGAGTTAGCGCGGGGGTGTTATTGAATATTTTTTTGCCAGAGCTTCAACACCACTCTGCCGTCGCGCTGTCGGATCACGGCATCGGAATACGATGGGGGGATGCTGTTGAACATTTATTCACAATTTCGAAGCTCACCAAAAACCTCCAATTGCACCCCCTTGAGACTAACCTAAGCGGGGCCACATTCCAAAGTCTAGGGGCACTTAACGGGGGCACATCCCAACGATATATGGGGCACCCCACTCTAGCGCAGGCATAGCGAGACCAAAAGTGTAGGGGACACGTGCCCCCAGGCTTCCCCTGGATCCACCTATGTCAGTTATGGTAATTCGCAACCAGCGTCCCATGGCGCGCGAGGATGGACGCTTGTCGTGAATGTGCAACATAGAATTGGCGCATGCTTATACTGGCGCGACATTCACAGGAAGTTGCACACTGCGTAGCTACGGACTGACGTATCAACAATTGGTGATGACGTCATTTTTCCCCATTTGACAAACAGAGGCGTACATTCCGCGGCAGCACATATAATAATAATAAGAAAACTTCTATTGCGCCTAAATCATTGGAAGCCAAGCTCAGAGGCTCATAAAAACAAAGGGATTGGTCAATCGCATAATCCATCACCAGTATTCCAGTTGTCAACAGATGGGTCAAGGCGCTAGGGAGCTATAGTGGATAAGCAAGGTTGTAAAGATAAATTTTTAAATGAAGACGGAATTGTGTAGTATTTTCAACTGATCTAACAATAAGAAGGAGCATATTCCAAAGAGTTGGTGCAGCAGTAGAAAAAAACTCTAGTTCCAATGGTAGTGTTGACTCTAGGAACAAAACGTAGGTCAGAACTAGATGATCGAAGCTGGATAGGTTTCCTGACAGGAGTAAACAGAGAATGCCAATAAGATGGTTGTTTACTGGACAACGCCTGGTAAGTAATGGTACACATCTTAAATATAGTATATGATATCGTACAGGAATCCAATGCAGACTTCAAAAGTGGTACAGAAAAACGAGGAGATCTTGTAACTACAGATTGTAACAGACCTGCAGTGGCTAATTTAGTTAATTAATATTATTATTAGTTATCAAAGAAAGACTAGAACAGAAAATCCAGAGTCACATTATATAAAAGTATAATGCTGCTGTGGGCGCGTTTCTAAAGCAACAAGGTTTGAACGATTTGTTTATTTTCGCGTCTGCAGGCGTAGTTCTTGGTGTCTACCGGAACAGAATGTAGTTGACAGTTAAGAGTCATGACTGGAATTTGGAGCAGACATTGGCCTGACCTTAGATTCACTTCGTGACCATGTCCTGGTTTTAAGATCGAACCGGAAAGATGAAATTATGCAAATAAATGCAGACCCCCTCACGTGAGTGAGCACACTCATCCCCATAGTATGACGACATAAAAACACGCATGCGTAGAGCCATAATTCTACAAATTTCATACTATGCGTTTCGATCCCTTACGGTTTAAAGACAATTCCCGGAATTAGCTTGAGGCCAAGCCAGTATATTTAAAAGGGAACTATTTTTGGAATTACGAGGAGGGCGGCAATGAACACAGACGAAGAGACACGTTGACGCTCTCCACGGGAAACTAGGAAAATGTTTCCCACAAGTTTAGACTTATCAAAATTTCGGCAAATATAAACCACGGTGGTTTATATATTGCTTTATCGTTCGATCTTAAAAACCACGGACACTTTAAATGTAAAATAGAGTTATACTGTCGGCGCCCATGAATGTGCAAACGTTGTACGGACATCGTGTCTGAAGTTTCTACTGATGAATAAAACATGTATATTCGTAACGAACCTAGAACGCTTGTTTGTTCAATTTCATTGACAAACAGATACCCCCTTAGCCGTGAGGGGACAACGTATCACCACAGCACGATGATGCACACGGCTTGGCGAGCGACATACCCGATGTAAGGCTCCGGTCTTCTTAAGCCATTTGCGTACCGCCCAACTGAAGGAAGGAAGGAAGGAAGACGGAGGGGACAACAACTTTACAACTGGCGAGCGCGCCAGGATCAGTATGAGAAAAAAAACGACGACGCAGTCTTACAACTGACGAGTCAACTCGAGATCGACAACAATCGCCGGCGCGTGTCACGCATTCCGACGGCGATGTTAAACACTACATCGACTTAATTCTTAAAATGGTCTTTCTGGACCAACTTCCCCATATCGGGCCAAACGATAACCGCAGCTATGCTGAACTAAGTAGGTGTATGTTGTTGTTATCCGGGACGTTAGGGAGGTTGGAAGGGAAGGATCGAACCATTACGTACATTGACGAACGGCGCCGGAACGACCAACGCAGTCCGAGAATTCAATAATCAATCGATGGAAACCTGGAGCGATCGATTAGCTGAAATCGAACAAGCAATGTACGTCCCTCAACCAACAGGACGACAAAGACATGGACTACTGAACATTTTTGGACAGATTTCTAAAACACTTTTTGGTGTTGCGACAGACGATGATGTGTTAGAATATAAACGACAGATAAGGCAAGTCGGCAGATTGAACCAGAGAATCGTGCACTCAGTAAGTCAAATGCTTTCTGTAATAAATCAAACACATGTACAGCAAGTCGAGGATCGTAAACATATCCTCGCGATAGAACGCTATGTAGGTGAAATGTCACATGAAATACGATTCATTGAATCGCAATTGAGTCAACAGGACAACCTGTTGCAGGTGCTTGACGCGCAGATAAGGATTGATCAGGTCCTAAGTGCGATGGAATCTGCACACGATAACTGGCTCCGACAAGTTAATAAGTTTAACAGACAAGTCGCTTCTCTAGAGATAGGATTTTTAACCGAAGAATTAATAAGAAGCTTCAAATAATAGTGAGAATTCTAACAGCCGGCAGACGTGCTGGTTATGAATCGCCGAGTGCACATTGGTACTATGAGAACATTCGCGTGTCCCCAATCACCAGAACGGAACACCAGTTGATATTTCGTATTAAACTCCCATTAACGGACGCTATAGTGTATAAGCGATATTTTCTCACAAGTTGGCCAATTCCGGGGAAAACACACAACTTCACTGTCCAGCTAAAAGTAGCCTCTGATATAGCAATCAATCCATTAACAGGCGGAATGTTCGAACCGACCGTTTGCCAAGGCAAAAAGCCAATGGTGTGTAAAGCTGGAGCAATATATGACAGGACTCGTTTTCAGTGCCCTATGGGAATTCTTACCGGTGAGGTTGCCCTACTAAAAAATGTAAAGTAACGATAAGACCATAGACAGACACAGACACGACGGTGACAGAACTATTCCCTGGAACATTTGTGATCGTGACATATGGAGAACATGTCTCACTCCTTTGCACATTGACAAGTGGTGCATACGCGTTAAGATTAGAACGAGACTGCCATTTAAAGGCCTCCGGCTGGACAATAACAATTATTGCCCGACTCAGCTCCAAAGTTTTGGTCGACTTCTCAGTCATTTTGATTCCCCCAATGTCGCTTCTTCAAATACTTCCCCGCGACAAAATTAAACGCCATTTCGATAACCCTGTATGGGAGTCCATGGGAGAAATTAAGAATATCGCACTGGACAAGCTAGCGATTAGTTCCAGTGATGACACGCAAATTTGGGGTAGTTACCCCTGGCACATTTCTTGGACTGCATTAATCGGTTTAATTGGTGTGGTGGTTGCGCTAATGAGTATCCTATTAGTAATGTATCGTAAAAGGATGATTACTATTCCAACCTGGGCTATAAGACGCTCAGAGGAATCAGCGGGTAGCTTGGAGGATATCTCAAGGAGAGATGTGGGCGTATCCCCACCTAATTTACCCGAAGCGTGGTAACCGGATAGCAGTGATCGAACTGGTCACTAAGTTGACAATTATGTTATGTAGATGCTCGGCCATAAACACGACAGCTGACCGAAAGCGGTTCAACATGTCATTCACAGGGCGGAATGCAGTTAGATTAGCATGATGATAGTATATTGATGCTTAGCGACAAAGATTGCAGAATAATACCTGCCGCATAATGATGTATTATATAATGCATGTTTCTGCGTTATGTTGTGTAATGACATCCCTTACGAATGTCACACTATTGGCCATTATTCATTAAGCAACGGGGAGTGTTTTCAATAACCATTTATTCTTGCATTAAAAGCATGGCTTGCGCACTATAGGTGAAAACAACTGGTTGGTTGTACCTGTTATTTAGCAAAGGTATTGAAATATTATATACTACTTGAGTATTATAGATTGGTTATTATGTTAACACAGTGTCGTATTAAAACTACTAAGCATGTTTTATTTACCTTGATTGCCATTATTGTGTGCATGTTGCGAATATCGGCGCGTATAAGACCAATAACACCTGAATGTCATTTAGACATATATGTTTTGCTTACGCTTATATTGAATATGTTCAATTTTATTGTTAGAGATGGAAGACATCTTTTATGGATGCCATTTAGCTAATCTCAAGGCGAGCTGTGTGAGGCCAGAGGTTAGTAAGATATGTATGCGCATGTTTTGCAAATTAGCCATATAATGATAGTATCCTGCAGGATCTTTTGTTAGTTTATTGTGAGTTTTAAAATGTATTTTAAACTAGAAGTGTGTATGGTATGTAACAGACCTGCAGTGGCTAATTTAGTTAATTAATATTATTATTAGTTATCAGAGAAAGACTAGAACAGAAAATCCAGAGTCACATTATATAAAAGCATAATGCTGCACAAAGCAAGCATATGGTCGCCGTCACTGTGGGCGCGTTTCTAAAGCAACAAGGTTTGAACGATTTGTTTATTTTCGCGTCTGTAGGCGTAGTTCATGGTGTCTACCGGAACAGAATGTAGTTGACAGTTAAGAGTCATGACTGGAATTTTGTGCAGACATTGGCCTGACCTTAGATTCACTTCGTGACCATGTCCTAGTTTTAAGATCGAACCGGAAAAATGAAATTATGCAAATAAATGCAGACCCCCTCACGTGAGTGAGCACCCTCATCCCCATAGTATGACGACATAAAAACACGCATGCATAGAGCCATAATTCTACAAATTTCATACAATGCGTTTCGATCCCTTACGGTTGAAAGACAATTCCCGGATTTGGCTTGAGGCCAAGCCAGTATGTTTAAAAGGGAACTATTTTTGGAATTACGTGGAGGGCGGCAATGAACACAGACGAAGAGACACGTTGACGCTCTCCACGGGAATCTAGGAAAATGTTTCCCACAAGTTTAGACTTATCAAAATTTCGGCAAATATAAACCACGGTGGTTTATATATTGTTTTATCGTTCGATCTTCAAAAACCACGGACACTTTAAATGTAAAATAGAGTTATACTGTCGGCGCATATGAATGTGCAAACGTTGTACGGACATCGTGTCTGAAGTTTCTACTGATGAATAAAACATGTATATTCGTGACGAACCTAGAACGCTTGTTTGTTCAATTTCATTGACAAACAAATACCCCCTTAGCCGTGAGGGGACAACGTCTCACCACAGCACGATGATGCACAAGGCTTGGCGAGCGACATACCCGAGGTAAGGCTCCGGTCTTCTTAAGCCATTTGCGTACCGCCCAACTGAAGGAAGGAAGGAAGGAAGACGGAGGGGACAACAACTTTATAAGATGTTTTCTTCGTCTTTGTTTTCTTCTTATTATTATTATTACATCGCTTTATTGTTGTTGCAGTAAACGGCCACGATGACTTCGACATGTGGACTGTACAAGTTCTTCAATACGTGCGATACGGCAACAGGACAGCGGCTGGAAAGCTTTAGGCTTAGACACATTTCGAACATAATTATGGTTGTGTGTTTTAGAATTAACTTAACGAAGCCAGACAGCGGTCGCCAGCTGGTCACTTTCAGGAAGCTTCGGGACATTTGTATTCTGGAATTTATTAAGGATTTAACTCCAATTTTGAACAACACTGATAAGCCGCTAAATGAACTTGTACACGCCTATGCTACGGGAATTGAAGCGGTTGTCAACCAACACCCTCCCGTGCAAAGAAAGTTGATAATACTGAGACCAAACGCGCAATGGTATTCAGATGAACTGAGACACGCCACACACGCGCGCAGGCGAGCAGAGAAGGTATGGCGGCGAACCAAACTCACCGTTCATCGGCAGCTGTTCAGGGAGCAATGCAATGCAGTTAACAAACTGATGATCAGTGCAAAGAAAACATTCTTTTCTACAAAGATCAGAGACTGCGGCAAGGATCAGAAACAACTGTTCAAATTAACGAGACATTTGATAGGTAACACGGGACACGTAACACCGATACCGGCAAGCCAAGTGAAACAGCATTGGAAGATGACGTCATGTTTGACGGAATCCCGCTTCAAAGGTTTCTGCCAGCCACCCAAGATGAGGTGAGGCGAATAATCACAAAATCGCCCAACAAGTCATGTGATTTAAACCCGATTCCTACGTGGCTTTTGATACAGTGTCTGGATCATTTCGAGCCGTTGTTCACAGCCATTATGAACAAATCGTTGGCAACGTCAGTGGTACACGTGTGTTTCAAACGTGCAGCTGTGAGACCATTGCTTAAAAGGCCGGGCGTCGATAAGAAAGTTCTGAATAATTATTGGCCTGTGTCAAACCTACCATACGTGTTGAAACGTCTCGAGTAAGTGGTTGAACACTGTTTGAAAGATCATCTGGATTTCTATAATCTACACAATATTCACCAATCGGCGTACCGCAATAATTACTCAACCTAGACAGCTGTAGTGAAAGTTCAGAACGACATCGCAGAAGCTCTTGATCAAAAACGTGTAGTCGTCCTGGTCATGCTGGATCTGTCCAGTGCGTTTGACGTCATCGACCATGGCATAATGCTAAAGCGTTTTCAACACTCATTTGGCGTGACTGCAGAAGCCCTGGATTGGATGAGATCCTACATTAGCGGCAGAACACAATGTGTCTCGGTCGGCCTCGCAACTTCGTTTAACGTACATCAATGTTGCAGCGTGCCACAAAGATCTGTGTTGGGACCGAAACTGTACTGCATGTTTACTAAACCAGTTGGAGATATAGTGACTAAAGATAATCTTCGTTACCACTGTTATGCAGACGACACACATACATTTATCCATCAAGCCTGACGAGAACTGGGCACGTGAATGGTCAGCCATTGAAGCTTGTGTGGCGGATGTTGGCGGGTGGGTGAATGTTAAAATTAACCAAGAAAAAACGAACTCATTGTGTTTTCGTCCAAACACCGAATTCATCAGGTGAACGACTTGTCCCTTATGATCGGGGGAATACTACTACACGCTGAGCAATCCGTGAAAAATTAGTTAGTATGAACAGCGGCTTGACAATGGAGAAACAGGTGAATGCGATCTCCAAGTCCTGTTTTTACCACATCCGAAATATTGGCAAAGTCAGACAATACATCACAAATGAAGCCTGTAAGATTCCAGTCCAGGCAATGGTAACATCTCGCCTGGAATATGGAAACGCGCTGCTGCAAGGTTTTCCTCAGGTATACAGAACTGCGCTGCTCGCCAAATCAGCAAGACACGCAAGAGCGAACTACGTTGGCTGCCAGTGAAATACCGGCTCAGCTTTAAGGTCAACACTTGTACGTATAAAGTGCTCAACGGATTGGCCCCGGCATACATGAGTGACATTGTGCAGAAGCATCAACCTATTCGTACCTTGAAATAATTTCTCGTCGTACCTGTGCTGCGGACCTTATGGTGAACGTTGGTTCAGGAGACACGCGGCCATACTGTGGAACGACTTGCCTGAGAACATTAAACAACTGAACACTCTCAGCTCTTTCAAGAGACATTTAAAAACACATATCTTTAAACTGGCGTACGTACGACTGACGAGTCACGCTCTCGTTTTAATGATATTAATTAAAGGGAATAAAAAAACCTCTTGCTTGAATTCATATTATATTACATCCTGATATCTATTTCCATGTCCACCAAGCCAAAAAAAATCAAACAATTCAATGAATTAGAAATTCCACATTGTATGCTGTGCAGCCAGACATTTTCGAATATGCATATTTTTGGCGCGCTTTTCGGGATGCCGAAATGTGACGTCACCTGTGACCGACACTCGCATCAGGCCGACCCTTTCCACGCATTCAGAGCATGTTTACAAGGATAGCTTTTGGGTCGAAACGAGCGTCAGAATGAGTTATTGCGCAATATTCCGATGTAATACAAACACTAATCATCATAGAGGGACATGCAGATATCTTACGGTTTCACATGAATCCAATTTTATTCAAAACAATGAATGCGAATGGGCTTACAACTAGTCGACAAGGTTTCGCTGAGATTGGGCTCATTTTCAGAATAATTATATCGAATGCAACCAACGGGATTTAATCTACACCAATAAACATACATAGCAAACATATATTGTATCCAGCTACATAAAATAACGTGTATAATCTCATAATATCACTAGAATATCGATATTTGAAGGAGGATTTGTACAATTTATCATAACAACTTAAATCAGTCGGTGTATTTCCGTTGGTGCCGCTAGCTCAGTTAGTAGACGCGTTGGATTCTTGTCATTTATTTTACAATCGGGCGACGCCGGTTGAATCCTGATACCAAACCATTGATTTTCTTTACACTTTTTTGTTTATGTTTTCACGAAGTAATATAAACCAAATCATTTTGTATACTATGATGCACTGTTTGTAAATATTTTTCTTATTTTTGTAGTAATTATTTATTCGCTACAAAAATGAAAATATGGGAATTATATATAACGATGTTTCTAAATTTTATTTATCCAAACAAATATAATGTAATGGATATCTAATTTATTAATTGTATATATATATATATATATATTGTACGGTAATATATTGTAATTATATATGTGAAAACAAATTGTGATCTGTCTTGATAAATACAATTTGTTGCGGGACACGTGGGACTCGGTGGCGGCACTGACAGCATCGCACTCTCAATCGAATCCTTTTTTGATGCCGTTTCGAACCTTGTGCAAGTTCGTTCACTTCACGCTGTCCCAGTTCACTCAGCTGTGTGAGTGAGTACAACGCTATATTTAGATATCGGAAGGTATTTGTGAACGAAAAGTAATCTCGCACCAATTGCAGTGTATCCGACGGCGTCCCAGATAAGCCGAGATGGTCTTCAATTGAACATTTATGCCAGGGGATGAAGTATAAAGCGCCTTGAGCAGAACTAAGGATTGGATGCCATGTTATAAAAACATACATGTTACACAAAGCACAGTGAAAGTTTTTTTGGACATAAAAAAGCGAACGTTGTGGTAAGCTGTGCCAAACAAATTGCAATGTGCGCTTGGCATGTTTGATCAGACGAGGATACAGTTCCGTCGGCAAATGCATGCGACAGATCGAACTCATTGGAGGTCGTCTTGATTATCACAGAGTCGCATGGCAATTCGATGAGCTGGCTCAGTGCATATAGCTAACGACGCGTCGTCGATATCCTAATGGAAGATACGAACAATTAACTTTCTGTTGCGAGCTCTGAGTAGTATGCCAATACATATATGTCCGGATTTCCAGGGTTTATTCTGGGGTACTGATACGTGTCCGTTGTTGGCATTCCGCAGTAGCATCTTGATATCGAAAGCGGAGACGAACTGTAAAATATCATTGATATGATTTTTTTCTATCCTGTAGTTGAACATTCAGCAGATTGAGATGTGCCTTGATTTCCAATTAATGTGAGGGTCAACGAATTCCGGTAAATTTGAATCTTCTGTTCAATAAACAACATAATCTCGTGGCTCGATCAGCGCACCATAGCTCCTCAACTCAGCCAGCACGCTTCGCAGAAGGTCTCTTAATATTGCGCATTTATATCGACAAGAATGAGCTGGAACTGCCGGTGGTTTAGGCTACAAGCACGAATGTAGTCTTCATGATGACGCTCAGTAGGTTTGGCATTTTCATTTATATACCACCAAGACTTTCTTGAAGGAGGACGTAATGAATGATCCGGTGGGTTCTTGCGCCCACGGAAGGTGCACCAATTAAGTGTCATCATCTCGCGGAACGCATTGTGGACAATCTCGCGTCTAGTCCGTGAGCCGCATGTAACATCTGCGCGGGCTGCAGTTAGCCCGCGGGCCGCAAGTTGCCGACCCCCATAATGTGGGATATTAAGCACTATCCTAGATAGCATTTCCAATTCGGGCTAACATGGTTGCCAACATTGGGTCAAGATCCGGATGTCCGTCAGGCCAATGTTGGTCCAACAATGGCAGTTCCGATGCTTGGCTTAGTACTTGCCTATCAACATTGGCACAAGGCTCGCATCCCAAGCTACTGCCAAGACAAGAAATTAATGGTTGCCGATTTACAACCAATATTGGCCCAAGGCTGGCATTCCAGGCTATAGGCTGCCATTCGTTGCTGAAGACGGAAATGCTATCTGGGTTCTCGCTGTGCCGAGATGGGAGTGTTGGTTATTGCTCACAAAAACCTCCAACTGAAGTGAACCTACGTTGCCGAAATATTTAGGAGTGCTAGTAGGAGCTTACAGCTGCCTAATCCACACACCCATCCCGCCGCCCATGTTATAAACACAGCATTATCACAAATGTTGCAAAACGTTACTCCTAAGTTCCGGGGCTGTTTGGAGAAATCCGCCTGGCATGTAAGCGCTCTAAGTTCAAATCCCGGACCGGGCAGGCATGTTATTTTGTGTAAAAACCAGGCTCTCAACATTGGGGACTGGGTAGCCCTCGTGACTCGGAGATCACGCTACTGTCGGTCCCGTCTCAATTTAGGACGTAAAAGCACCATCGAGGACGACAAGCATCCTGGCAGTGACTGCTGCATTGACTAAGGGTCTTAGTCAATGTTGTATCATACGCCTGGTCAGATGCTCCACTAATGTCACCTTCTTTATTTCGTTTTATATTGGTAGTTGTTTGGTCCATTCCCATAGTGTACGTCCATTCCCACTTTAGATGTAGGGTTTTGCGCAGGCGTCTGTTATCTTTTTAGTATTTTCTGTGTAATTCACAGTGTCTCCGAGCCATAGTGTAATACTGACTTGATATTTGAGCTATATGTCCTCAGTTAGGAGTTAAGCTTTATTTGTTTTGCCTTCCAAATATTTCTCAAAATGACCCGTGCGAACGTGTGTGTGTGGTGCGTGCGTGTATGTATGTGTTTGGTGTGTGTGTGTGTGTGTGTGTGTGTGCGTGCGCGCGTGCGTGCGTGCGTGAGTGCGTGTGATACAGATAGGCATATGGTGTTTTTCGAATCTATGTCGTTTTAGCTAACGTTGTGTTTTTGATGAAGCATCTGAAGGCGTTATTGCTAGTACAATATATTTTGCCGACGAGATGCGTCACTCTTCTGAGGACAGACGTGTTATTTTTCTTAAAGGTGCCCGCATTATAATTGGAAAACATCCCTGCCCACGATATCTTCGTAAACGCATGCAACTATAATTGAGATGACGTATACATGAGTGTGCATGTGTATGGGTACCAGGTACTTTTCCTCCTAGACGATTTACATTACAGACACCAAAAGAATGGATTCATGTTTTAAAACACGTCAACATACCTATAAGTAGTATAGACTATATTTAATAATGGATGCCTTTCTAACCGTATTTACGCAGACGTGTGGGTATAGGCGTCATACTTATGGAGAACACTTGACAGACGGAACTAACGATACATAGGTCGAAACACACAACTAATTGTTAATTGTATTGACCACGAATTGGAAAATATTGTGACAACTAAAACATGGTCAGAAATGTATCAAAGTTCATTGATCAACTGAATTTAAACAGAAGCACCGACGCTAACACAATTACAAAGACACGGTCCTACCTTCCGAACCAGTTGTCCGGGATCAGCAGTCAGAATTTTTATCGGGCAGCTGGGTCGCGTCGTAAACGAGACTGGAAAGTCAGCGTTGATGCTCCACCGTGTATCCTTTCAGGCCGTAGATTATAATAATTAATGCTGGGTGGTATTGGTGAATCCGAGCTCTGGATGCAATTAAGTTTCCCCGCACATTAAAAAAGAAAGACATTCACACCCCAGATACCATAAAACTGTCCGTCTTGGGCTAGGTTGGCAGAGAATGACAGTCTATAGTTTGGAATGCCAACTATGGGTCAATGTTGATACGTCAGTGCTAGGCCAAGCATCGAAACTGCTATTGTTGGCTGCCAACATTGGCCCAATATAGTAACATACATTGGGCCAATATTGGCCCGAGTTGGAAATCTGTTCAGTGAGCCCCCGGAAGCTCTGGCCCTTGGTTTTTTCATAGGAGCTCCGGGAGCTCGGGACGGTGGGGTACGTGACCCAGTCAGGTACGGATCCATAGAGGGTAGTCTAAGGGAACCTCCAATTGTACCCTCCTTGAGGATCGCCAAAAAAAACACTGCACCAAATTCATATTGGGTAGGCTGAGCCGGGGCTTCAGCATGACTCCGCTGTCGAGTTATCGCGCTGTCGCTATGTCGTCACTCCGCCGTCGCGCTGTCGGAACGTGACATTGGAAGAGCTGGCGCGGGGGTGTTATTGAAGATTTGTTTGTCAGAGCTTCAACACCACTCTGCCGTCGCGCTGACGGATCATGACATCGAAATACGATGGGGGGATGCTGTTGAACATTTATTCACAATTTCGGAAGCTCATCAAAACTCTCCAATTGCACCCCCTAAGCGGGGCCACATTCCAAAGTCTAGGGGGCACATAATGGGGGCACATTCCAAAGATGTATGGGGCACCCGACTCTAGCGTAGGCATAGCGAGACCAAAAGAGTAGAGGCCTCCGCTGGATCCGCCTATGTCAGTTATGGTAATTCGCAACCGGTGTCCCATGGCGCGCGAGGATGGACGCTTGTCGTGAATGTGCAACATAGAATTGGCGCATGCTTATACTGGCGCGACATTCACGGGAAGTTGCGCACTGCGTAGCTACGGATTGACGTATCAACAATTTGTGATGACGTCATTTTTTCCCCACTTGACAACCAGAGGCGTACTAATTCGGCTGTACATATAATAGAAATAATAGTAATAAGATAACTTCAATTGCGCCTAAATCACTGGAAACCAAGCTCAGAGGCGCATAAAAACAAAAGGATTGGTCAATCTCAAAATCCATATGCAGTATTCCAGTTGTCAACAAATGGATCACGGCGCTATGGTGGATAAGCAAGGTTGTAAAGATTAGTTTTTAAATGACAACGAATTTTTTTTATATGTTCAACTGATCTAACACTAGGAGGGAGCATATTCCAAAGAGTTGGTGCAGCAACAGAAAAAGCTCTAGTTCCAATGTTAGTGTTGACTCTAGGAACAAGAAATTGGTCAGAACTAGTTGATCGAAGCTGGATAGATTGTCTTACAGGAGTAAGCAGTGAATGCAAATAAGATGGTTGCTTATTGGACAGTGTCTGTTGTGTAATGTCGTACAGGAATCCAATGCAAAAACTTCAAAATTGGTACAGAAAAACGAGGAGATCTTGTAACTACAGATGTTTTCTTCGTCTTTGTTTTCTTATTATTATTATTATTACATCGCATTATTGTTGTTGCAGTAAACGGCCACGATGACTTCGACATGTGGACTATACAAGTTCTACAATGCGTGCGATACGGCAAGAGGACCATGCAAGTTAACGAAGCGGCTGCAAAGATTTAGGCTTAGAGACTGTTACATTATTCATAGATATCGGGCTTTAAATATGAAGGTATTAAAAAGCTTGTATCGTTTTAATTTATTTTAGGTAACCATGGTTCGCAGGAGAGTAAACTCCTTTCGCTGTTGAAGCACCCTGTTAAATCACACCTAGCTCCTCCTTCCCGATAAGGATTTGTGGTTGGTTGGTCGGCTTGCAGATTCCTTCCATAGCTTACTGTCAGTCATTTTAACCAGATATTGTTTTGATCTAAAGTAAATTAGCCTTAACTGAGACATGGCTAGGAATCGACACTGATAATCAGGTTATAAAAGAACGCGTGCCATCTGGTTACACAATACAACACACCTGTCGATCCAGTGAGCAGCGCGGTGGAGGTGTGGCCGTACTCTACAAATGCGGATTGACCATTAAGACTGTGGATTCTACACGGAATGGCATGTTTACCCATTTCGAACATATCGACTGTACGGTAATTTCCAATGATGTGAATGTGAGATTATGCATCGTTTACCGTCCGCATCCCTCTAAGCGAAACGGTTTTAAGAAGATTGTGTTTTTTGATGAGTGGAGTTTGTACTTGGACCGCCTTGCTGTTATAACCAACGAATTAATCATATCAGGTGACCTTAATTTCCACCTCGACAACATTAACGATGCAAATGCGGTGCAAATGCGGTGCACTTCAATGGCACGTTGGAAGCTCACCGATTGGTACAACACGTGGTGGGACCCATACACAAAATGGGCCATTCATTGGACGTTGTCATCACCCGAGACATTAATACCTTGTTGATTGGGATGCCAACAGTTTCTGAGCCATGTCTTGGTGACACAAAGGTTAACCCTTCCGGCGACCATCTGGCTGTGTGTTTTAGAATTAACTTAGCGAAGCCAGACAACGTTCGCCAGCTGGTCACTTTCAGGAAACTTCGGGATAGTTGTATTCCGGAATTTATCAAGGATTTAACTCTATTTTTTTTAACAACACTGATAAGCCGCTAAATGAACTTGTACACGCCTATACCAAGGGAATTGAAGCGGTTGTCGACCAATACCCTCCCGTCCAAAGAAAGTTGATAACACTGAGACCAAACGCGCAATGGTATTCAGATGAACTGAGACACGCCAAACACGCGCGCAGGCGAGCAGAGAAGGTATGGTGGCGAACCAAAGTCACCGTTCATCGGCAGCTGTTCAGGGAGCAACGCAATGAAGTTAACAAACTGATGATCAATGCAAAGAAAACATTTTTTTCTACAAAGATCAAAGACTGCGGCAAGGATCAGAAACAACTGTTCAAGTTAACGAGACATTTTATGGGTAACACGGGACACGTAACATCGATACCGGCAACCCAAGTGAAACAGCATTGGACGATGACGTCCTGTTTGACGGAATCCCGCTTCAAAGGTTTCTGCCAGCCACCCAAGATAAGGTGAAGCGAATAATCACAAACTCGCCCAACAAGTCATGTGATTTATACCCGATTCCTACGTGGCTTTTGATACAGTGTCTGGATCATTTCGTGCCGTTGATCATAGCCATTATGAACAAATCGTTGGCAACGTCAGTGGTAACCGTGTGTTTCAAACGTTCAACTGTGAGACCATTGCTTAAAAAACCGGGCCTCGATAAGGAAGTTCTGAATAATTATTGGTCTGTGTCAAACCTACCAAACGTATCGAAACTTCTCGAGAAAGTGGTTGAACACCGTTTGAAAGATCACCTGTACATCAACAATATACACGATATTCACCAATCGGCGTACCGCAATAATTACTCAACCGAGACCGCTCTAGTGAAAGTCCAGAACGACATCGCAGAAGCTCTTGATCAAAAACGTGTAGTCGTCCTGGTCATGCTGGATCTGTCCAGTGCGTTTGACGTCATCGACCATGGCACAATGCTAAAGCGTTTTCAACACTCATTTGGCGTGACTGCAGAAGCCCTGCATGGATTGGATGAGATCCTACATTAGCGGCAGAACACAATGTATAACGGTCGGCCTCGCAACTTCGTTTAACGCACATCTACGTTGCGGCGTGCCACAAGGATCCGTGTTGGGACCGAAACTGTACTGCATGTACATTAAACCAGTTGGAGATATAGTGACTAAAGATAATCTTCGTTACCACTGTCATGCAGACGACACACAAATGTATTTATCCATCAAGCCTGACGAGAACTGGGCAAGCCATTGAAGCCTGTGTGGCGGATGTTGGCGGGTGGATGAATAGAAACATGATAACATTTAACCAAGAAAAAAAAGCGAACTCATTGTGTTTCCGTCCAAACACCGAATTCATCAGGTGATCCCTCATGATGGGGGACAGATTACTACACGCTGGGCAATCCGTGATAAATCTTTGAGTTATATGGACACCGGCTTGACAATGGAGAAACAGGTGAATGCGATCTCCAAGTCCTGTTTCTACTACATTCGAAATATTGGCAATGTCAGACAATACATCACATATGACGCCTGTAAGATTCTAGTCCAGGCACTGGTAACATCTCGCCTGGACTATGGAAACGCGCTGCTGCAAGGTTTTCCTCAGGTATACAGAACTGCGCTGCTCGCCTAATCACCAGGACACGCAAGAGCGAACTACGTTGGCTGCCAGTGAAATACCGTCTCAGCTTTAAGGTCAACACTTGTACTTATAAACTGCTCAACGGATTGGCACATACACGAGTGACATTGTGCAGAAGCATCAACATACTAAACAACATACATTAAAATCAACGGAGAAGTCATTTCTCGTCGTATCTGTCCTGCGGACAGTACCTTATAGTGAACGTTGTTTCAGGAGACACGCGGCCATACTGTGGAACGACTTGCCTGAGAACATTAAACAACTGAACAGTCTGAGCTCTTTCAAGAGACATTTAAAAACACATCTCTTTAAACTGGCGTACGTACGACTGAAGTGATCGAGTCACGCTCTCGTTTTAATGACATTGATATACTAATGATTTATTCGTAATGTTTTATTCATGTGGGTGTATTATAAATGTACTTTCTATGTATTTATTGATTTGTTATATAATAATAAGATATACAATAGTGTAGCTACTGACATATTACAAATTTAAATATCACATAACGTTCTTTGCGATGGGTAAAATTTATTTACGAAGTATGTTCAATAATCTGGGATGACAAAGGATGGTCAATAATCTAAATTAACGAGATAGTTTTTTTTAGAAATACAATGGCTTTTCACACCCGTCGCCGTTGAATAATGCGCTTGTTGCAGGATTTTTCAGATAATAGTCAGTTCGGAGTTTTTTCTTCATCTTGTTGTAGTTTTAGTGCACCTCTTTTTGTTGACGCTACAACGTTCGATTGGTGGAGGAATGGCGACATTTAAATGTACGTGCGTGTGTACGTGCGTGCGTGCGCAGGTGAAGGGGTTTGTGTGCGGTCATTTCTGCACGTAGACTCGACAGATGAACTATTCTGCCGCAAACGTTGTCAAACATACACTATGCAAAGGAGAATGCTTCATATACACTGTCTGGAGTTGTAAACGTTTATTAAAGTTGCTCTTGAATAAAGTATAGTCTTGCGTAAGGTGTTCGAGAAACATTGGTCTAAACGTAGTGTGACGCTGCATGATTAGGTACTATCAATTAAACGATAAAAATGACGCCAACGACAAACCTTCTGACGCTTGTACGTTGTTAAATTGTAGATCGAATCAATTTACAGTCCACAATTCGTAGCATAGGTACGACAGCTACGTTCTTAACGTGTTGCAATATTAATACATCTAACAGGGAACATTGCGTATAATAATTATAATGACCCCTTGACATAAGGTCTACATGTAAATACATGAATCTAACTAATAAGCTTAATTGAGGAAAAAATTACGTATTCTCTCCCATATAAGGTGGTTATAATCTGAATTATCATATGAATATCCTTCTGTCGTGAACATTGACCGTATACGTAACATAACACAAGTTCATTTTATCATTATGAATAATAATTATAATGAACCCTTCCGTGCAAGGCCAACACATGTACATACGTGAATCTCCCGAAAAGGTAAGTTCTTATATATCGCGAGCCCGAGAAGGTAAGTTCTTATATATCGCAATACCCAGTCCTTTGGACTGCTCAAAGCGCTTTATTCTTTACTCCCTGACAGTCTTGTTTAATTGAACACCATCGAATCTTCTCTGGGAAGCATTCAGCCACTATGCAGTTAATGCGCCAAGAGTATTCGTACACAAATATCCATTAATGTCTATACCCAAGTAGTCAATCGTATAGCTGAGTGAATTGGAGCAACGTAGAGTGAACGTGTTTGCCCAAGGTTCGAAACGGCAACACAGGATTCGAACCCGGGTTCTCTCGATTGAGAGTCCGATGCTCTGGCCACTGCGCCACAGCACCCCTGTACTGACCGATTTTTGTTCGACATAGCACCACGAACTAACGTGTATTGGTGACAGGATCATAGTAACAAAAACTGGAGTGATGCGCCCAGACGGTCAGTATGCTGGAGCAAGCACTTCCCAAGCATTAATCAAATGAAATGTTCACACGCTTAATGTGGAACTGCATCCTATCAACAGGGGTGTCTTAACACTAAAATACTTAACACTAAAATTGTTAACACTAAAATACTATTGACAATACGGGTTTAATACACAAGGATATCGAGAAAGTAAAGACGGCAACGATCTAGAGACGTGTGTTCTTCTATAGCGCAGTATCCAGTCCTTATGACTCTCCAACGTGCTTTACACTTCACCCTTGGCAGATACATCTAATCGAACATTATCTTCAAATCTCTGAGAAGCATTCGGTCACGCTGCAATCAATGCGCGAGGAGTATTCGTACACAAATATCCACCGCTTTTTATAGCTAGGTACCCATTCGTACAGCTGAGTTAATTGGAGGAACGCGGACTGAATGAACTTGCGAAAGATTTGAGACAGCAGCGAGAGAAACGATCTAGAGACAGAATATCTCGAGTCTGAAGCTGTAAACACTACGCCAGCGCGCTCTACATCAACTGTTTACAGTCGAAGTGTACAGAAGGAAAAGTTACACTGAACGAGGTAGATATTACAGCGAGAGGAACGACTTAGAGATAGAATATATTGAGTGTGAAGCTCTAAACACTAGGCCACCGCGCTCTACATCAACAGTTTGTGGTCGAAGTGTATAGAAGGAAAGGTTAAACTGGACGAGGTAGATACTATAGCGAGAGGAACGATCTAGCGACAGAATATCTTGAGTCTGAAGCTCTAAACACTACGCCACCGCGCTCTACACCAACAGTTTGTGATCGAAATGTATAGAAGGAAAGGTTAAACTGGACGATACTACACCCACAAAGGCGAGACCGGGCAGAACGAGACGAAGAAAGGGAGAACACCTGATGACAACAGTCGTCAGGTGTTCTCCCTTCCTTCGTTTCGTTCGTAAGTAGATGATAAGTATATATATACATATATAAATATATATATATATATGGATAGGGTCTAGGTATAACGACACAATATCGTCACATTTACTATTGCGATGCATTAATAATTCGATGTATTGTTACACATTTAATCATCGTACACTTGGTTGTGCACCTTTGTGACGATGCAGTCTAACACCGGTGTAATACATTGGCTAGAACAACGATTCTTACACCCTGGGTCTCGACCCAAAATTGGATCGCCAAGCCATTTTGAATGGTCGTCAAGAGTCTCTAGTGACTGTTCGAACCTATATCTTCGTTGTCAATTTTCCAGTAAGCATGCGAGACAAAAATTTACAAGGTTATACCAACTACTGTTTGCATTTAAAACGTTGGGTGATATAGTGTAACATGGCATTTCAAACTCTGGCGTCTACAAAGTGTTCGTCTCACGTGGATCTGGTGAGCCACAAGTCATTCAGTTTGGTGCTGCCAATAATGGATGAAGCACGCAATGAGCGAAAATCGATGAAATTTTAGAGTCACTCCATCACAAAAGCCTTCAAAGTAGGCCTACATGTTCAGGGGCATACACAGGATCGACATGTTGAGGGTTTCTAAACGGGTACGTATTACCAGTGGCGCGGGAACGAAATTGATATTGGGGGCTACCGGAGCTTCAGCACCACTGACAAATGTTCGCTGCCGCTCCGTTGCATATCTTCACATCTCCGTTCACCTTGTAGCTGTCTCGGTTGGCTCGACTGCGACATGTTTTGAAATTTGTTCGCCGTTGTAACTTCAACTTCTCCGCTGTCTCGGCTGTGAACTCATCATCCGAACACGGGGGTGTGGGGGAGGGGCAGTGCTGTTCAAAACCCAGCTGTAACTCTAACCTTAGCTGTTCCCGGGCATATGGGTATTAGTCATCCTTCCGTATACTCACGTACATTGCCGTACTTTCGATCATACAGCAGTGCAGACATGTGGAGGGGTTTCCAGCCAACCAAACCGCCCCTGCATGGGTACACACCTGTTGTACGTTACCGTATGGATCATACAGGTCGTGTAGGAGTTTATCATCACGTTTACGGCAGTTGAACCGGAAGTGACCTAGGGGGGTTGGGGGAACCGGAGGATAAGGAAAGTGAGAAGAATTAAATTTGGAAGTTCAATCTGTGTCCATCTATGAATACAATATCAAGTTAGAGGACGTAACACTGGCGACGAGTTGAAGAACATATCGCATATCATAGTGCGAAATCACGATGGAAGACAAAAACGTTATTCCGACATTCAACCCATTTCGCGAACCGGCAACGATCGGCCCGCGTTGGCAGCGTTGGCTAAACAGCTTTGAATTATTCGCGGACAGTAAAGGGTTGATTTGCAACGATCTACTGGATGATGCAAGCGCGGATGAACGTCGGCGCGATCGGCAAACGCAGCAGCGCAGACGTGCCCTGTTACTACACCAGGCGGGCGCCGATGTGCAGGACATATTCGCCACGTTGGAAAACACAGGTGAACGTTGTGACTATGCGGCAGCCATTGTAGCCCTAAACTCATACTTCGTCCCGCAAGTAAATTCGGCGTTTGCGCGTCAAACCTTCCACCAGATTGCGCAGAGACCGGGTGAAACGATGCAGCAATTTGCGACGCGTTTTCGCTCAGCAGCAAAGGACTGTGAGTACGGAAATTATGTAGAAAATCAGATGCGGGACGCGGTTCTCAACAAGTGTGAATCGCTATACGTGAAACGCAAACTACTCGAAGAAGGGCAGGGACTAACGCTTGCGAGGACACTGCAAATAGCCCAACAGTGTGAAAGCGTTGAGTCACAAATGGCAGCCATGACACTGAAGAACGACGAAAGTCAGAGTGAACAGATTAACAGAGTGGCGCGCGACAGCACATCAGGAGAAAGGCAACCGGCAAGGGGGGGATGGTAAAAAGGGACATTTCGCGCGTGATCCTCAATGCCCAGCCAAAGGGAAATCGTGTTGCAACTGCGGGGGAAAGAACCATTTTGAAAATGTGTGTCGTTCTCAGAAGAGGAGCGTCAACCTCGTGAATGATGACGCCACCCGCAATGACCCCGACTACGCGTTCTGCCTGGATGGAACTGAGGACAACTCCAGCATGCTACAGGTGGATGTCGGGAACGTGACGTTGAAGATGCTTGTCGACTCCGGTGCGACGAGCAATATCGTAGACGAGGCGACGTGGGAGAAGTTGAAACTAAAAAAAGTGAAATGTGAATCGCGAGTAGCTGCGAGTGGGAAAAATCTGTACGCTTACGCATCTAATACGCCACTACAAGTGAAAGGCAGTTTCGTTTGCACTGTCAGGGCCGGTACACAGAGCGAGGAGGCGGAGTTTCTGGTCGTAAAAGGACGAGGCGTCCCGCTGCTCGGAAAGAAGACCGCTACTCAACTGGGAGTGCTGAAGATCGGCGTTGATGTCGCAGCTGTCTCAGATGTCGCAGGCATCTTGAAGCTGGACTACCCGGAAGTGTTCGATGGAATTGGGAAATTGAACAGTAGGAAAATCACGCTTCACATCGATCCAGAGGTTAAACCCGTTGCGCAGCCTCTGAGGCGCATTCCTTTCAACCTGCGCAGCAAAGTCGACGACAAGATCAGCGAATTGATTGCCCACGATATCATCGAGGAAGTCGACGGCCCCACACCATGGGTGAATCCTGTGGTAATTGTGCCAAAATCAAACAGCAGTGACATTCGCTTGTGTATCGACATGAGACGCGCCAACGAGGCGATCATTCGAGGGAGGTACCCCATTCCAACGGTCGACGAGCTATTGCAAAATATGAATGGCTCAACAGTCTTCAGCAAGATAGATTTGAAATGGGGATATCACCAACTGGAATTGACGGAGGAAAGCAGAGACATCACTACGTTCGCTACTCACTCAGGGCTCTACAGGTACAAACGGCTATTGTTCGGAGTATCGTCTGCTAACGAGCAATATCAGCATGAGATAGCTGCCGCCCTTGCCGGGATTGAGGGTGTTGAGAACATCAGTGATGATATCGTCATTAATGGGCCAGATGAAGAAACGCACAATGAAAGACTACACGCTGTCATGCAGAGGCTCAGAAGGTGTGGACTAACAGTCAATGGAGCAAAATGTCAGTTCAATCTCGAGCGCATCGTCTTCATGGGAATACTCCTGTCACAGAACGGAATCGGGCCAACGGAGGATCGAGTCAAAGCGGTGGTGGAAGCGCGGGAACCAGAAAATGCATCAGAGATACGCAGTTTCCTGGGACTGGTATGCTACAGCAGCAGGTTCATCCCGCAGTTCTCGTCGATATCCGAACCACTCAGGAGGCTCACAAAAAAGCATGAACCGTTTGTGTTTGGAGACGAACAAAAGCGAGCCTTCAAGCTACTGAAGGACAGCATCGCAGAGGCGATCACACTGGCATACTTCGACAAAAACGCGCCTACGCAGGTCATCGCTGACGCAGGTCCTGTCGGTCTGGGTGCAGTTCTAGTTCAAAAACAGGGCGACAGTCTGGTACCGGTGTGTTATGCGAGCAGGGGACTGACCGCATGTGAGCAGAGATATCCGCAAACTGAAAAGGAAGCGCTGGCACTGGTCTGGGCGTGTGAACGGTTACATGCCTACGTGTATGGTATGCGGTTCGACCATGTCACTGATCACAAGCCGTTGGAGGCAATATACAGCCCACGTTCCAGGCCGTGTGCTCGGGTAGAACGGTGGATGCTGCGGCTACAACCGTATGACTTTCGTGTCGTGCACATCCCGGGACCACAGAACATTGCAGATCCCCTGTCACGCCTAGTCAAGGGTGAACGCAGGGACACAGAAAATGAAGCCGATGACTACGTTCGGTTTGTTGCTGTCAGCGCTACTCCAAAAGCGATGTCGACGCGTGAAGTAGAGGAAGCTTCGGGAAAAGACGAGGAGTTGCAAAACGTGAGAGACGCAATTCAAACAGGAAACTTCGAGAAATGTCGTGCTTACATGGCCATCGCGAGCGAACTTTGTGTTGTTGGTCAGATGGTCCTGCGCGGTACTCGTATTGTGTTGCCAGTTAAACTGAGGCCAGCAGCTCTAGCACTTGCACATGAAGGTCACCTGGGTATCGTTGGCACAAAGACGATGCTACGCAGCAAAGTGTGGTGGCCTGCAATGGACCGTGAGGCAGAAAGACACTGTCGGTCATGCTACGGGTGCCAGCTGGTGGCGAGGCCCGACCCGCCGGAACCGCTCAGCCCGACCCCATTGCCGGACGGGCCGTGGGTAGACGTCGCGACTGACTTGATGGGACCACTGCCATCCGGTCACTCGCTGCTGGTCGTGGTGGACTATTTCACAAGATACTACGAGGTCGCGGTGTTGAAATCTACGACAGTCGATAAGGTGATCGACAGTCTCGACGAGGCGTTTAGTCGACACGGACTGCCAGTCACAGTCAAATCAGACAACGGACCGCAATTCCGATCGAGCGAGTTTGCAGAATACTGCGCCGAGACCAACATCACACACTTGAGAGTGACGGCAAAGTTGGCGCAGGCCAATGGCGAAGTCGAGAGACAGAACGCATCACTGCTTAAACGCATCAGAATCGCGCAGGCGGAGGGAAAAGATTGGAAAAGGGAACTGAGAAAGTACCTAGCGCAGTATCGAAACTTACCACACACGACGACTGGTCGAACCCCGGCTGAGCTACTATACAACCGCAAACTACGAGGGAAGCTGCCTGACCTCGGATCGAATCCTGTGGTGGACCACGACCTACGAGACCGTGACAGCGAGATGAAGGGCAGATCGAGAATACACGCCGACGAGCGACGAGGTGCTCGTTACTCCGAGGTAGAGACGGGTGACTGGGTGCTGGTTCAGCAAGAGAAAACCAACAAACTGAGCACACCTTTCAGCCCGAATCCACTCACCGTAGTCAGCAAAACTGGCAACAGTCTTGTGATCGAGGCTGAGGACGGGGCCCGGTACTCCCGCAACACCAGCCACGTGCGGAAGTTTCTGGAACCCGTGACCGAGAACGTCCACGACGACCGAGCAAGCGTGATGGAAGCGCCTACTCCACAGACGTCAGCTGCAGTGGTGCCATCTAAGGACAACCTGAGCACGCCGATGAAGCAAGTCCTGCCTACGAGATGTCAACGCGAGAGGAGAATCCTGAAACGGTTTGAAGATTTCGTATATGAATAGATGCCCTGCATCTCACCGCAGACATTCCTTCAATGCGAAGTATGTTATATTTCATTATGAACTCTGTTATGTTACAACAAGAACATGCGCACGTGCGGTCACTGGACACTCACAGAACGTTTAGATTTAGAGTTGCAGTAGTTAGATGTTTTTGTTAGTAGTTAGACATTAATCTAAGAAAAGGAGGGGTGTCGTGTAGGCGTTTATCATCACGTTTACGGCAGTTGAACCGGAAGTGACCTAGGGGGGTTGGGGGAACCGGAGGATAAGGAAAGTGAGGAGAATTAAATTTGGAAGTTCAATCTGTGTCCATCTATGAATACAATATCAAGTTAGAGGACGTAACAATACAATATGGGGAATTCTGGGGGGTTTTCCGGGAAAACAAAAACCCTGGGTACGCACTGATGTTTATAGACAAATATCATACCCATGTGCCACATGTTTATTTTTCTGATAGCCGGCCATGGGTAACTGTAATTTTGTAAAAGCAAAATTTATTGAGTTGTATATAAACTGCCAAGAAATGGACTCCAGTCCCTACTCGGACATGCCGGATATTTAAATGGGTCAGCAAGCTCCTCCAGAAACTCAACCTCAGCACGGATTTCGATAGCGACGATCATGCAAAAAATCCAGCTGGTCTTAACTGTGGACCACCTGGCTGCTGAACTCGATAGCGGAGGACAGACAGATACTATTCTACGAGATTTTGCTAAAGTATTTGACGAAAGTGCCCCACCAGCGTCTCCTCTCCATGCAAGCTTCACCATAATGGCATCCGTGGTACAATCCTTCTGTGGATAAGACATTTTCTCTCTCGGCGAACTGAGCAACTTGTAGTGGAGGGAAAGCAGTCTTCCACCGGCCACGGGACCTTCGGGGTCCAACAATGATCTGTCCTTGGTCGGACCCTGTTCCTCGCATACATCAACGACCTAGGCCAGAACATCAAATCTCGAGTGAGATTATTTGCCGGCAATACCATCCTCTAGAAAAGATATCCACACCAGCAGACTCCCAGCAACTCCAAGAAGACCTGGACGCATGGGAGATGAAACTTGTGCCACGCCCTGACCGTACGTCTGCAGTATCATATACATAGGCGTGGACTTCACAAAGGGCCTCCACTGCGGTAAACCAGATGGTAATTTAAGTGGCCAAGGAAACCTAAGGCTTACCAACATATTTTGTCGATGTGAAACCCGTCTTTCCGAGATATTTGTCGATTTTGTATGACAGGGCAGTCAGACAATTACACACCAATTAGACGAAATACCAATTAACCACCTAGACAACTATACACATGTGTTTTATCCAAATGTTTTCTTTAGCGAAATGCAAATGTTTTTGATTCATTCAAACATTCAACAACCAATTTTTTATTCACATGTTTAATTCAAACATTCAAATGCGACATAAAATGTAATTGCATTTACATTAATTTTAAACGTTCATCGACTGTTGGTTTCAGCGTTGTGGTCGATCTGTAGACAGTGGCGCCACAGCGTGGACAATGTCCCAACCAACCAGCGGACCTCTGCATACTTCCCAGCTGTTGAGAATAATGCTGTGTTGCAATGACACGCCTACTTCACCCAGTTGCATAAATTTATCAGTGGTGAGGTTGGGCTTCTCTTGAACTTGACCAAGTCATGTCTACGATATAAACGGGCCCACTGAAACGCAACATAGTGCTGCGTTCCAGTCACCTTGTGTATATCGTGAATACGTGAGAGTGAGTGAACTCGACAGTTCTGATGCAGCCCGACTTCACCACTAGTAAATTTATGCAACTGGATCAAGTAGACATTACAAAGTTGTATTTACGATATAACCGAGGTCAATGGAATTGTCCGATTTGAGTGAAGTGAATATCTGTCTCACTATGTCTATAGACATATTCATCTATCTACATTAGTGCAATCCAAAAGGTCAAATATAGTAATAGCTTGTTATAACCAGTAATGAGTAAATGCAGTCAATGGTTGTATACTACCTAACAGAACCGAACTGTGCCATGTCGACACTTGTGAACACTGGTCTCTTGGCATTGGTAATGTCTCTCACGGGGGAGTGGATCTTGATCTGTCGCATGTGTGTCACGTCCATTCTGGTGGTTAGACAAGACTATGATCTGCATCATGAACGTGCGTATTGGCTGCTCGTGCATGTCTTTGAGAGGGATTACAATCCAGCTGGACGGCTCCGACAGATCGACAAGTTCTATCTCAGAGAGATCGTTGAAGTGGTTGCCAGTGTGAATGGAGATCCTACAAGAATATGCCATCAAATGTAACTGTTGTGTAAGGATAACAGATAATATCTAGTATTTACAATGGTTTTAATCATAGTAACTAACAGGGAGTATAACATTATACACTGTTCTTCCCTTATTGTTCTCATTCCCCTGGCTCACCAGAACCCTCCAACTGCAGCACCCAAAGTAAAACTGCACGTCACAACACACACCCTTAATCTGCAAAATACGTCCAACTAACCCCCTAAATCCACGCCTGATTATAATGACTAACAAATTATCATTCTCCACTTGGGTTCTAAAGCAACTGAAATGTGTCGTCAATGCGTTATTTGTTGGAAATCCCATATCTAGACTGTGTACCAAACGTTATCCCCTCAATGGATGTATAATGAAGGAGCACTCTTGCCTGCTTGGTGTGTAGCTTTCATCAGCCTTGTAGTCGGCATACAGACAGATGTCTGTTATGGTCATCTTTCTGTGGAACTGGATGTTGATGAGATGGGGTTGAGGGCCATCAGACTGCCAGTAGGTGTCTAAGGAGCCATCTATCAACTGGTCGACACCAAAGCCTGTAAGGAAGGTAAAGGTAAGTTCTTATATAGCGCAGTACCCAATCCTTAGGACTGCTCAAAGCGTTTTACACTTTACTCCTTGGTAGACCTCTTCAATTGAACACAATCTCAACTTCTTTGGGAAGCATTCAGCTGTGCTGAAATTAATGTGCAAAAACTATTCGTACACAAATATCAACCACTGTCTTTAGCCTGGTAATCATTCATACAGTTGAATGAAGCCTGCAGTTGCTAGACACATGGTTGTAGGGAACGAACAGTTATCGGAGATGAGGTGAAGGTAAATTTGTAATTTATGTCCCAAAGTGACTCATTTTCCAATCAGCAAAATTTGTTTTTATAATGTAGCGTGTGTATTATGTATGTCAGATATGTGATAAGTTTGGTGGCTCAAGATCAGCAATTCTAAACAACTGTCAACAACCCATTTCGGAATGGGTCACCAAGTCTTCAGTGACTGCGAACATTCCTTTAATATCCTGCTTACATGTATCAGATGCTTGCAACACAAATACTGTTTATATTCAAAATGTAGTATAAATTTGATGACTGCATCTGGTATGGGCAAGTCACATTCTCAGAATCTGTTTGATGTCGCTGAAAACCTTGATAAAATCAGTGCCATTTTCGATTCAGTCTACATGGAAGCCTTCAAAGTACACTTTCACATACAAATGTCGCATTAATCAGCATGTAGGCCTGCGCAGTGATATTATATATAGTATATTGGATTGTCTTACTCCTTATCATTACCAGTATGAAGTGCATTATGATTTAATGATGCTGATGCATTCAGCAAGCAGCAAAGTAAGCAAGTGTAATCAATGTTTTAATTATTTTTTGGTCTGATTATTTATTTCATCATTACAGAGCTGCCAAGTTGAGTTGTGAAATAAGCGTGATGTTCGGTTCCTCAAATGGACACGAGGTGGCAGTACTATTAGTTATAAAACAACAAAAAACTAAATTTTATACAAGTCACTAACAATGATAAGAATAACCCTCGCGACGGATTCTATGAAAGCTGTATGCTGTCAGCACATGCATGTGACTAAATATATCAAAATATGTATGAAAATAAGCCTGTGGGAAAGGGTGTTGAAGTGCACAGCGCCACAGCCAGTGGCATTGGGACAGGCTAGCCCTCTGTGGGTGAAAAATGAAAATAGTAGCCTGAAGGTAAACCATAGAACACCCAGGTCAACCTCACCTCCTTGCGGTTCCCCTTGGGAAACCACTACCTTGTGGTTGTGGGCAAATGAGGCTCTGACTATGGGAGAGAAAACTGCCAAATTAAACCTACTGCGGAGGGCCAACAACCCCTCAAAGGCAATAATTGTTACAGAAACTGAATGTGTGACTTCGCAATATTCAATAGGTAAATCAGCACAACTTGCAAAAGAAATGCATCAATATGAAGTCGATGTCAAAGGCATTAGCGGATGCAGATGGACAGGACATGGGAAAGTCAAGTTGAACACTGGAGAGTGTTATTTTCTCTGGGAGAGAAGACAATCTACACAGAGTCACAGACACAGAGTGGCAATAATGATGAGAAAGAATGCAGACCAAACATTACTAGAGTGGAAACCTATCAGTGATAGGATTATATATGCTAGATTCTTTTCAAGATATATAAAACTATCAATCATACAAACATATGCACCAACAAATGAAACAAGTGATGAAGAGAAAGACCAATTCTACGAACAGTTGCAATCAGTTGTGGATGGGGGACCTCAATGCCAAAGTTGGAGAAGACATAATGGAAAGCCATGGAATTTGTGAACGAAATGAAAATGGAGAAAGACTAACTGACTTCTGTGGATTAAACAACCTTGTGGTAACAGGTACCATATTTCCACTCAACTCATCCATAAGCAGATGTCCACGGACATCTCCAGGAGGGCGAACAAAAAAAAACAAATTGACCATGTGCTGGTGACCAGGCAGTACAGAACATCAGTTATGGACACCAGAGTGATGAGGGAGCAGACATTGCTAGTGCGACTGAAGATCAGGCTGAAGCTAAAGAAGAAGCAGAAGAACAGTGAGAACAGAAAGAAATTCGACACAATCAAACTTCAACAATCAATCATAAAAAATGAATTCTTGTTGAAGCTACAGAACAGATATGATGTACTACAGGACTACAATGAAGCAGATAACGACATTGTTGAGAGAAAATGACAAGAATTCGAGGTGGCCTACAAATACAGCTGAAGAAGTACTGGGTTACAAAATAGAGGACAAAAACCATAGATCACCAAAGGGTCAAGGGAGCTGGTAGAATACAGGAAATGACTAAAGAACAACATAGAACAAGCAAAGTCAGAAAAGATAAAGTAGAGCTACAAGGATAAGTATCAACAACAAGACAAAGATGTAAAGAAAAACATAAGACAAGATAAAAGAAAGTGGGCAGACAACCTGGTCGCAGAAGCAGAGATAGCAGCCGGGAATGGAAGGATGAAAGTAGTCTGCAACATCACAAAACACTTAGTAACGACAAACACAAGACAGCAAATGCAGTAAAAGACAAATCTGGAAATATAATAACTGAAGGACCAGCCAGGCGGGCAAGATGGAAGGAGAACTTTGTGAAAAAGTCCTTATTAGACCTACCTGGTATGCCCGATGACCCCGTGATAGATATTGAATTAGATCCAATCTTTGATGAAATCAGCAGAGACTGTATAACAAAAACAGAGATTAGAGCATCATTGAGGAAGTTGTAAAATGGGAAAGCCGGAGGCAAAGATAACATTACAGCAGAATTGTTGAAAGCAGACATGATGACAACAGATAATTAAAAAAGTTAAAATACCAAAGAAATGTAACCTTACAGAGTGTGGAAATTGGAGAGTAATTACTCTAATAACTGTCCCCAGTAAAGTGTTTGGAAGAGTGATAATAGACAGAATAAGAGATGGAGTTGAAAACAAGTTGAGAGATGAAGAAGCAGGTTTCAGAAGAGAACAAAGCACAGTTGAGCAGATATTAATTTTTCGAAATACAATAGAACAGGTAGTAGAATGCCAAGCAATGCTATATGTAACTTTCATAGACTTTGAAAAGGCATTTGACTACGTGTACCAAGAGAGCCTTTGGGAAATCATGGTGAACTACGGAATCCCACACAGGATAATCAGAATGGTCCAGATTTTGTACGAGGACAGCGAATGTGCAGTGTTAGATGAAGGTGAACAATCTGAATAGGGGTAGTTCAAGGTAAAAATAGGAGTTAAGCAAGGAGACGTAATGTCCGGATTTCTTTTCTTGATGGTAATCGACTGGATAATGAGGAAAACAACTGAAGAAAGCAACACAGGGTTAATATGGAGATTCATGTCAAAACTGAGGATGTGGATTTCGCAAATGACATTGCGCTTATGTCATCAAGTCACAGACACATGCAAGCAAAGGCAATAAAGATGAATGCATTTGCATAAAAAACCAGCCTAAAATAAATAAAAAGAAAACTGAAGTACTGAGAATAAACAACAAATGCAACAACAGAATACAGATTGATGACCAACAACTGCATAAAGTAGAGAAGTATACATACCTGGGCGCAGACGTCAGCAAGCACGGAACTCAGAACTCAGGATCAGTTTATTTGACCTATAAATACAATATATACACAATGAATAACATGAGTACTAGATAAGGTCGGGAGACTCCCATTAAGATATACAATATCGCTAGCACAGGAGCCACCCCATAAATATAATCAACATCAAAATTTACATGTCACAAATCAGAATAGCACATGCCTTGTTTTACAGTTGATAATTACTCAGTGTATCAACATACATACATAATACAAGGACTGATTAAATGTACTCTTGTACAAATTGACATACACATGGATACTTAGGAATACATTTCAATACGTATTACGAATTACATATAAAGCAATTATGAATACGACAACAGGATTCATAATTTAAAATAAAAAAGTTTTTTGTGTATGTTGAAAAACCATACAGAATTTGGGTGTAAATTTTATTAATGATAATACTTGGTGTATTGTTAACTGTCTCAACTATGTTGTCTAATGCAATTTTTGGCAAATTCATGTTTGAATCTGGACATATACAGATTATTTCTTTCACGTATGCAGTGCTGATGAATATTATAGATGTGTGTTTGGAAAAACATTGAAGTAGTAGGGTAAAAGATTATTAATTAATTTATAGTAAAATTTTAATTGTTGGATTTTATCAATATCATCCAACTTTAGCAACTGAAGTCTTTTAAAAATAGGACTTATGTGAGCATTATATTTACTTAAGGATATTATTCGTATTGATTTTTCTGTAATTTGGAAATTCGATGTGCCTGGTGACCCCATAAAAGTAAGCCATAATTAATATGAGGGAGAATAAGAGCATTGTACATAATATATAATGTATTAGGTGGTAAAAATGTTTAAGTTTATTTAGTATGCCTATTGTTTTAGAGATTTTATTTGCTATTTTGTTTGTATGACTCTGCCAGTTTAAATGGTTATTTATTGTGATGCCTAAAAAATTGAAATCGTTTACACATTCGATGTGTGCCCCATCTATTTGTAACACAGGGTATTCTATTTTCTTTTGAGGCATATGAAAAATCATGAATTTAGTCTTGTTGGCATTTAGTGACAATTTATTAGCTTTTAACCAATTACTAATCTTTGTTAGTTCTTTGTTAATATTTTCACTTCGCATTTGGCCTTCTGAATCATTAAATGTTTTTAGTGTACTAGTGAGGGTTGTGTCGTCAGCATATGTTATGAATTTGAAAAGGTCACTAGAAAGTGCTATATCATTTATATATATAATAAATAAGAGCGGCCCTAAAATTGAACCTTGAGGGACACCAGTGTTGATGACTATTTCCTTAGACTTAACATTTTCAATTTCTACATACTGCTTACGATTTTGTAAATAACTCTTACAAAGGTCCAGAGCCTTGTCATTTAATCCATAGTAATTAAACTTTTGTACCAATATATTGTGATCAATTGTGTCAAATGCTTTTGATAAATCAAGGTATATATTTATTGGAGTAACCGATTTATCAAGTTCTTGTATAATTCTGTCTATGATTTCGAGTGTAGCAAGCTCAGTAGAATGTTTCTTTCTGAACCCATATTGGCTACTGTAGTATAATGCTTTAGAATGGAAGTAATCGTGGATTTGATCAAACACAACCCTTTCAAAAAATGTTGAAATCACTGGCAGGATAGAAATAGGACGATAATTGTTAAAGTCAGAAACATCACCTTTTTTGAAAAGGGGTATGACTTTTGCAATTTTTTATTTGTCTGGAAATATACCAGTTATTATTGATTGATTAATAATTAGAGTGACTGCTTTGCTGATATCATTTTTTATTAATTTTAGTAATTGTGTTGAAATACCGTCTTTTCCACAAGTTGATTTTGGAGGTAAACGATTAATTATATTAACAGTAGTTTCCATGTCAATCGGATTAAATCTGAAGGTGTGAGATATCGGGTTTTTCAGGTAATCTTTGTATGATTTACCTCCACTAGTAGTTGTTTTAGAGGCTAGAGTAGGACCAGCATTAGTAAAAAACGTGTTAAATTTGTTTGCAATAATGCATTTGTCACTAATCATTTCCCCATCGACCTTGAACAAATCTGGAAATTGGTCTTTCTTTTGACTTTTCTGAATAATTTCTTTAATTAAACACCACATCTTTTTAACACTATGCTTATGCTTTTCAAAACTGGATTGGTAATGCATTTGCTTAGCTAATCTAATATTACTCTTAAGAATTTTATTATAAGTATGTAAGTCAGTTTTAAGTTCATGATAATGCTCTGTATTTACTTGAGTCGTTTTCATTCTCGAATACAATTTGTTTCTAAATTTTATCGACACAATAATGCCATTGGTAATCCAAGGAGTTTTCTTATGTTTATACTTGTTAAATTTAATTATTTTAATAGGTATAAATTTATCCATAGCTGCAGTAACAATTTCATCGAGGATATTGTAGTTTTCATTTGGATCCGCATGAATATCTGTGTTAAGTTTATTATAAATATTTGAGTTTATTATTTCAATTTTTAATTTATTGAGCGAGTCAGGACTTTGTTGTTTTATTCGTATAAACCTTGGTATTGCACTAGTGGTTTCAACATAATCCAGACTTAGAAAGTACGGAAAGTGATCAGAAATATTGCTCACTAAAATACCAGCTGAGGATTTGAAGAATCCTTTTGACAAATTGCATAACAAATTATCAATGAGTGTTCCATGATATTCTGAAAGTCGTGTTGGCATAGTAATTTTAGGGAAGAAACCATGTGAAACGATTGTGTCAAAATAGTCATATTATTTTTTTTTCTTCTTTAATTTTAAGCAAGTCAATATTGTAATCTCCTGCAATTACTATTTCACTTTTAGATTTTTGTAAATCAACTAAATTTGATGCAAACTCTTTTTGTAAATATACAGTAGTTTTCGATAATATCTCTTGGTGGTCTATATATATTTCCAAGAATTATTTTTTTCTTCATGGCACAACATGTTATTTCAATAAACTGACCTTCCCAAGTGTCTGTATTTGCACGTATATTTACAGATTTGTAATTGTATTTGTTGCTGAGGTAGATTTCCAAGCCGGCATGTGCACTACAGATTTTGCCTTGGCATATTAATGTATATCCATCTATTTGAAATAAAGAAGTGTCAGCTTCTTCATCGAGCCATGTTTCCTGTAAACATAGAGCAATGATCTCACAGCCACTACTTCTGAATGATTCTAGCTTTATTTTAATTTTGTCAATTTTTGCATTTAAACTCTGACAGTTTAGGCTTAGCACGATAAATTTGCTTTGTTTGTTCGTTAAATGGTTTATTAAATTATCATCGTCGAAGTATGGTGAATGTTGAAATGGTTCAACATCCCCATCTTCATTCATTTCATCCGTTTTTAATATGTGATAGAGAGAATTTTTCTCTAGACCACCAAATTGCGCTAAGAAATAATTGTTATCAATCATATTGGAAAATTGAATAAACAATAGTACTCTGTGTTTACAGGACACATCATATAAACATAGACTAGATGTTGTGAAAGAGCTACACAAGCTATACCCTGAGCATTATACAAATACATTTTATAAAAGAGAATATTGCGAATATTCTGCATGTATATATAACACAATGTACTTATTGCATCAGCGCAAGAAGAGTAAAAGTAAATTACAGCATATGTACTGCCACAACATGAACGCAGAGTGAGAATAAGCAAATAAGTATATCGAACAAAACACAACATGATTATTAAGCAACAAAACACAACATGATTATTAAGTAGACACTAATGTTTGAGGAAATACTATACATAGTGCACTGTCCCAAAAAAAAAAAAATGTAAAATATCTAACACTAAACGTAGTGAAAAGAAAATGTATAAACATTGCTCTCCCAAAAAACGAAAACAACGTGAATATTGACCTATATCAATACACATCGATGCACACCATATAGCTGTAGACTAAAATGTAAATGATATGAAATTGCACTATTTAAATAAAACGTCATTTCATGTGGAGCAGTTCGCTCAAGAGTAAATGTTAGCAAAACAGCATATATCAAAAACATTAAATGCTTTATAGAAAACATAATTGGTACTATAAAGTCTTTTGATAACATTTTGTAAGTGAGCCTATGCAATAACGTTAACATAGCTAAAACGAGTTTAGACATAGCGTTAAGAAAATCGTTAAAAAAGGTCACGTTTGGTTTTGTAATAATGACATTCAAAAGCAATTTACAATTAAACGTTACTTTGATTAAACACAAGTCAAGGGTGAGAAGGATAATAAGGAAAAGAACAAGTAAGGAAAAAACACAAAGCAGGTGACTAGGCATGTTAGTCACACTGGAGTCTGGCCATGAAAAGCCAAGGACCATACGGTATACTGACCATGATAGTCACGATCTCCCTAACGATGCTGAAGTTGTCGCAGGTGTTGTTCAGTTGTTAAGGTGACCTTCCTCCCGTTTAGCAGGAGGCACACTACACGACCGTCAATTGGAGGGGGCGATGATATTATCAACACTTGAACAGAATACAAAAAGCAAGGACATCATTCATGAAACTCAAGCAGATATGGAGCTAAAATGTATACACATTCAGAACTATTAAACTCAGATTATACAAATCTCTGGTCAAATCAGTGTTATTGTATGGATGTTAAACATGGAAAGTAAACAAAAGCGAAAAACTTGACATTTTCCAATTCAACTGTCTCAGAAGAATTAAAAAAATTAGATGGCCAGTAGTAATTTCGAACAAAGACATTGAGAATATAACGGCAGAAGGAAAGATCGGCACAGAAGTACAGAGAAGAAGGTGGAATTGGATCGGGCACGTGCTGAGAAAGAAGGACTACAACCACATTGGAAAAAGAATGAAAATAACTGGGCTGGGCAACTTGGAGTAAAGCAAGACACATAGCCGTTGACAGGGCGAGATGGTGGAGTCACACTGCAGCCTTATGGGCTGGTAAGGTAAGGTTACAGGTTCCTGCGTAAGATGGATGCCAAATGCATGAGACTTGGTAGCTCTGTCATTATTTATTTTATCATTTATCTGTTTGAAGGCATGGGCTGATGGGTTGCTAAGTAAGTCCTGCGGCTGGAATTTGTGTCGCGACCAGAAAAGGTTAAGAACCGCTGCTCTAGATGGCCATTTTCATGGTTAGACCAGAAAGTAAAAGATTATCGGTCTGTGCCTGTGGCTATGCTTTGTTTGGGGGGAGTCTGTCTGAAAAGGTTGTAATCACCTGACTTGCAGGAGGACAGTGACCACACTGCATGGTGACTCACTTCCCTCAAATACCCATCTTTCTCCCCCTTGTAGGGGTCGATGTCTTCTCCTCCAGATAGTTTCGTCAAACTCATCGTTCGCTCATGCAATCGCCAACAAAGTATTTTTTCCTGTCAAAAGGTATACATTTACGCTATTTATCGCCCACTGTCACACCGTTTGCACCGACACAACGTGTTATTTTCTTACTATTGTTAAGTCATTGTGTGATCATATCAACATCACATTGATCTCCAATGTCACAACAATTTAAATGTGAGATAAATGGAAAAGTTCGCACAATGTTTCAAAATGTAATTCGTAGTAAGGTTTTGCAGTTGTAAAATGTTTGTGTCGATCCTATATATGGTTGACGCTGTATGTTAGTTTTCAACTGTCAGCTTGGTAATACGGAGGCGGGACTGTGATAGGATTGGCAGTTTTTATACGCTGTACGTTTTAGCCCATAAACAGTACAGGGAAATAATGATACACATTTATTTGTTCGTTCAGCCGTGATCGAAATATTTATATCCACAAACGAACTTCTGGTTTGTGTTATAGTAACTTCGTTTATGACATGAGCGATAAAGGGTGTATCTGTGGACTCATGCCATGGCTAAATCAAAGCATGTTCAAGAATGAATCTATCGTCCTATGGCTATGCCATGGCTACAGTCAGCATACTCGCTAGACCCATTTTTTCTTTCATAAAGATAATGTTGATTTAATACTATTGGCCATTGCTATATTTTGATGCAACAGAAGCCAGGGCCTGTCACCCAGTGACAGTGTCCAAGTGTCGGGGACATAGCCATAGGCTACAACCTCGAGTCTAGCCTAGGATGTTGACACAAGGTGAGAAGCCAGTGTCTGTAACGTCCATGACTAGTCTAAGACACAAAATGAGAAGCCGACCTTGCATAAGCTTTTCAGAAAAACAGCTGAGGAATTCCCAGAAAATGTTGCCATTGTTTATGATGACAGCCACACAAAGGAACATATGACGTATGACATGCTTTTCAGTCAGGCCTCAGTGGTGAGTCACATATTACTTAGATGAATGATAACATTGAATCATGCATTCATCAGAACAGAATTTTACCCACATGCAAATTAAGGGATTCACCAGTCATTATTTGCTTATGTCACAATTCACAATCATAATTATATGACCTCAATCAAACTTTGCCCTCCAAAAAGTTTACATGCGCAATTACTTTACAAGGGTGAGATGACATCTGCTAAATCATTCTTTCACATATGCTTTGCCATGTGGCTTTGTGTCACAATTACTTTACAAGGGTGAGACAACATCTGCTAAATCATTCTTTCACATATGCTTTGCCATGTGGCTTTGTGTCACAATTACTTTACAAGGGTGAAACGACATCTGCTAAATCATACTTTCACAAATGCTTTGCCATGTGGCTTTATGTCACAATTACTTTACAAGGGTGAGACGACATCTGCTAAATCATTCTTTCACATATGCTTTGCCATGTGGCTTTGTGTCACAATTACTTTACAAGGGTGAGACAACATCTGCTAAATAATTCTTTCACATATGCTTTGCTATGTGGCTTTGTGTCACAATTACTTTACAAGGGTGAGACGACATCTGCTAAATCATTCTTTCACATATGCTTTGCCATGTGGCTGTGTCACAAAGAAAACATTTGCAACAAGAATTTCCAAAAAAATCGTCTCGATGCACAAACACCCACACCTCATATCAAAGGGAGTTCTGGGAAATCCAAATATAATTACCTATTCGACCATTCTCATGAGAGGATGAGCAATACTTTGTTTCAAAATAATTACTTCTACGTCCTAAATATTACATATAACATGAGCCATGTATGGATGATTGAAACGAAAATGAACCAAACACTCTTGCTGATGATATTATTGGCTGTGCCTAACTTCGGTGTTTTGGAAGGCAATCTGCCAGAAGGTGCTGAGACTGATGCAATCTGTTCCGTAAACAGCAGCTCTACATAGATTGTGGTGGATATTTGTGTACGAATAGTCTTGATGCAGTAACTGCAACGTGGCTGAATGCTTCCCAGAGAAGTCAATATGATATTTAATTGAACAGGTCTGTGAGGGAGAAATTGTAAGATACTTTGAGCAGTCCTAAGGACCGCATACTGCACTATATATAAATTTACCTTGTTGATCTTTTTCAGAGTTCTGTTGTCAGAGTCGGCAATCATTCACATAGATGGGGACATCAGCTGCATTACCTAATCAAGCAGTTGCACATCAGCCTTCTCCTGGGCCAGCCATACTGGGTCTTGGTGGGTAGTACCAAATATGATATGCAGCTGTTAAAGCTGTTACTGTGAGAAAACTTTTCTTGTATTTAAAAGAATTATTGCTCGGAGAGTGAAAGCAAGGAAATGTATCATGATGGCATGGAGTCATCAGCTCGATTAGACTGATGGCGTCTCCTTACAATCATAGTGAAACTCCACAAACGGTCCAAAAAATAAATTCTCTACGATTCCATCTTTCTTCTCCTGCTATAGTCAAGATACCATCCACCGTCTTCTGCCATTTACTGTGTTACAAGATCTAGCGAGACTTTAGTGCCAAGCAATTTTTACAAGATGTGAGAGTGGGCATGATTGTCAAGTCAAGATCACATACATAGTTAATAACTGTCGTTCATTGGCTTATAGCCACAGGCACATTGTCACTAGAAGTTTTTCAAGTGGCAAGATTTCATCACTGATAGTTGTGAATGTATCACTAAAACTTTTTCTAAATTATTTGTTTGCAAAATTGGAATTAAATAAGTATTAGAGAAATACAATATGGATAAATGTTTCTGTTAAGAAGGACGCTATGCTTGGCAGCAATAATATGCCATTGTTTTTATCTGGTAGTTCTACTTCTACCCTGAAAGTCATTACTACCAGTTGTATAAGATACATAATATATTTGTTGTATTACCAGTAGTACTAAATACATCTTTTCCCAACTACTTCTCATCAGTGTCAGTGTTCAATTCTTTTTAAAGGTTTTTTTCACACATCACTGTTGTTTTTTTAAATGCAGAATTTGAAGAAGAAACTTGAGTGTTTCTGCCTAGAAGTTGGTCACGTCAGAGGTCATGTTAAAGGTAAAGCTGAAGGTCGAGTCAGATGTCAAGTTGGAGGTCATGTCAGAGGTCAGGTCAGAGGTCAAGTTGAAGGTCGAGTCAGAGGTCACCTTGGAGATGAAGACTTGCTGTTGTCGTCACTCTGTCTTAAACAAGTTGATCATGTGACATCTGGCGTATGTGATGAGTACGTCAGTGACGACGGGAACTCCCAAACTGGTGAAGGTGCCTCATCAGTGCATTGTGCCAAACATGCTCCATTTAAGGTGATTACTTTTGTAGACGACATGTTATTTTCTACACAATGAATTTGTTTCCATAACAAGGTACTTATTTTACTCTAGTATTCGGACACTACAAATCATTCAAATATCAGCTTTCTGAATACTTAACGAACAAAAAGTAGTTAAGTTTGTAGATATTTAGGGTGGGTAAAACGTAGTGTGTAAATACATACAGCCATTATGGTAGTTCAATCTGTCTGTGGCGGGTTTCCCACACGAGATCAAAGATTAGTTGAGTGACAGCTAAGACAGTGTAGTTATAGGATGCAATTGCAACAGCAAAACTGTAACTGGATGGTTGTAGACAGTCTGAATATCATAATGACAATATATTTGGACATGTCAAACAATTTGATTTTAAGCTGTCTGAAAACAATGTATAGATATTTTTTTATTTTGGCAAATTTTTAAGGTGTCCACAAATATACAGCATTCGAATGCATACTATCATTACGGTAATGTGTATATCTGTATAATCTGTATATAGCACACTCAATGTGCTTTACCCCCCACGTACTTCTTCCTTCCAGTACTAACTCGATCACTGTTGGAAGAAGAAGAAGTGCAAAGACTACTTGTTCATATGTATTGTGGTCAAATAAAGTAGTTAATACACATTTACATAAACATTTATCCAAGTTATGTTGAAAGAATGCTATTTATATAATTCTATTTTTCAGTCACAGCAAACCTTTCACAACATTGTAACTGGAATTGTTGACTCAAGCTTAAACGTTTACACATGTTATTGTTTACCTGCGTATTATAATAGCTTTGTAGTTTTGATTCCCTCTTAAAATGAGAAGTTCCACATGTGAGGACAGAGGCACCTCTCTATTAAGGTCACCTTTGGACTGGACCAAAGTGACCTGAAAGCGAGGAGACCTTACTAGCAGGACTAATACCTTCTACTTTACTGCATGTAGAAATAATTTGGAACTGTTTTGGGGTGACCTTAATTGCGGGGTGGCTGAATTACTGAGGTGACGTTAAAGCGAGGTACTTCTGTACCTGTGTTTGACTTCTTTGTTAATTTAACTAAATATAAAAATTTACTAGACATGGCAACATGTATCTATGAGATAGTTTAACTAATTATAGTGTTTTTTGTCGTACCTGCTGATATTGTGTTTCAAGCATCACCGCTAACCTTTGACCCCAGTATTGTGGAAATGTCATTGCCATGACAATGGGAGCAACCCTTCTACTTGTGCCTGACAGGGTCAAACTGAATCCTGCTAACATGGTGGATATACTTTGCCAAAATAAAACAACCATTATACAGGTAAATGAACATTGTTTTCTCACCTTGTACAGGTGTCTTACCTTGTGCAGGTAAATGAAGATTGTACAGATAAAAGTATATTTTTATCTTGCATTGTACGGGTAAATGAACATTGTTTTCTCACCTTGTATTTCTGGTGGTTCTCTGTAGTTGGACTTTTTTGTTTTATCGGTCATGGTTCCCAGCAAGATGCGCATGCCCAGCATCAAATCAGTATTCCAGGAAAAAGCCTAATTACCCATAATTATTTTACACATTTAGACGTTTTGTGTGTTGGGGATAAATCCACGTTTCAACAGGTAGTTTCCTGAAGCGATATTTTCAGCAAGCCCTGGCCTGCGAAGATGGTGTACTCAAACTAACAACTTTTCCTTGTTTCATCTTTTGAGCAGAAGAAAACTAATTGTATCAATATTAAATTTTTATGATTAAGATTACAGTAATTAGATTTCATACAGAGCTTTGAGCATTTTATTGGAAATTGCGCTTTATAAAATAAATAGTATTATTTATTGCTAACAACATTTGTGCATGTGTGTCTGCATGCGTGCGTGTGTGCGTGGTGTGTGTGCGTGTGTGTGTCTGCGTGCGTGGGTGTGTGTGTGCATGCGTGCGTGTGTGTGTGTGTGTGTCTGCATGCGTGCGTGTGTGCATGGTGTATGTGTGCGTGTGTGCATGGTGTGTGTGTGTGCATGGTGTGTGTGTGTGTGCTGCATGCGTGCGTGTGTGCATGGTGTGTGTGTGCATGTGTGCGTGTGTGTATGGTGTGTGTGTGTGTCTGCATGCGTGCGTGTGTGCATGGTGTGTGTGTGTGCATACGTATGTGCCTGCGTGCGTGCGGGCATATGTGGGGATTAATCTGTTATACATGGAAAGAAAAGTAACACATTTATGTTTTCAGCGTTCATAGTGCCATCCAAGGATAAAACAAAATTATACTTGTGTGGTCATCAAACAAAATTTACATACAATAATAATACATTCACCAACTGCATGTTTGTTTCTATCTTTCAGGTCTGACAGAACGGATGTTCCCCTAGGGGAGGTATTGGAGGAAACTCAACTGGAAATACACCCTCAACCGGGAGAAGAAACAGAACGGGGTGTATTATGAATAGGTACTGGATGGATAATGCATCGCTAATAACAATTTAATAGTAATCACTTTATTTATACCTTAAAATTCATGTCGTTTTGGCAATGTTTACAACAATCGATTAATATGCTAAAGAATAAATATAATAATACAAATAAAGTTAATAAGAATATCTAAGACTTTGTATACTTAACTAAATAAACTATATATCACACATATGAAATTGTATAATATACACATTGCAACTGGTATTTAAATAACTAAATAAATACATATTTGGAGATACATTCAAATCAGAATTAATATAGAAAGTGGGATAGCCATCAGAAAAAGCGATACTACTACCATGCTGTAAACATGGATTTACACTTTAATTAATGCATGCATTGTTGTAATTTGGAATATTACTAAATATTATTAAATATTTTATGTTATTTATTAATAATATCATGATGTTGTTATTGTTGACAGAAGGCAGTGAGAGAGTTTGTTTAATTGATGGTGAAGAGGAGAAGAAGGGTGTAGTCTTCAAGAACTCTCCTGATGGCATCGTCTACAGAAATGCAGGTGATGCGGTTGCAAGAGACTCGTGTGGTCAGATCACATTCCAGGGATGAACGGATGAGCAGACGAAATGTCACGGCAAGAGACTTAATCTAGTTGAGCTCAAACAGGTGCAGTTCTTTTGCTTCTTCCTCTAATGAGGTTCACGTAACTTGATCCATCTGTCTTCCTTGCTGTTTCTCTATATCTTTCTCAGATTTCTTCAATTGTCTTCCATTTTTATCTTTTTCGTACCTGCCCTTTCAATATCATGCTGTATACTGTCTTTCCATTTCTCCTTTTTCTGCCACCCTGTTTTGTTTACCCTGCTGTCATTGTCAGTATCTCCTCACTTTCTCCATACATGTTCTGTCCATCTCAGTCTGCTCCCAACTACCTTCATTTTCTTTTTTCTGTTTCCATAAGCCAATCTCTACTTTCAATTCCTTTGTTTTATTGTTTCACTTTGCAGGTGCTATATCTCTATCTAATGAACTGGTAAAACAGATGCTGTACAAATATACATATACGCGATATACATGTACATTATATAGTAAAATATAATATATGCACATACATGCTGATGTATATCAAATAGGCACATTACACATACACACAGATGACATCTGAGAAGTATCTTCCATGGGAGAACTCACAAAATCCACCGGTTGTTCTGTTTCAGATTGTCGCCTGCTCTGACATTGTCCAGCAAGCTGCCGGTGTCTACGACACTGTTAGCAGAAGACTCGGTCTGGTTGTCAGTGTCGACCCTGTGACACATCCACACCTCCTGGAGGACTGTGCACCCAGCGACAGTCCTCAGGGTGGATCGAGGGATGCCTCAGAGAGACGTACTGCAGTGAAGGTAGAGATAGAGCAACTGATCAGTGCCCACCTGCCTTCCTACTACTTCCCTGATGTCATTGTGATACGGCAGACATTGCCTATGATGACACATGGTAAGATATAAATGGGTTTAGTCTAAGCTCTGGGGGTGGTCTCGTAAGTTCCTATAATTCAAGAAACGTTATGTTTTTAGCATTGGTTCAAGCCACCGATATGTGGTGTACAGGACTTCTAATCCAAAATGGCTGTTAACGCCAAATTGCATTAAACTATGTTTCACTCACTAGGTGGTGTCATTGTGTCAATTAATATGCGACTACACCTAAGGGCTATGGTCAGTATGCGGTGTGATGTGATGTAGTGGTCAATATGGTCAGTACGTGGGGTGCTGTGATGTAAAGATCACAGCATCAAAGGCTCAATTCAGACAATCCAGGTTTGAATTCTATTGTGGCAGTTTCAAAGCATGAATAATTTCTTTCACTCAATGTTGCTCCAGTTCATTTGGGTGTATAATCAGTATGTTTGTAGGAATGCCATCAACTATTTGACCGTGTCTTGGTTGTGTTTGTGAGAATGGTATCAACTATTTGACCGGGTCCTGGTTGTGTTTGTAGGAATGCCATAAACTATTTGACCGTGTCTTGGTTGTGTTTGTGAGAATGGTATCAACTATTTGACGGGTCCTGTGAGTGTTTGTAGGAATGCCATCAATTATTTGACCTTGTCTTGGTTGTGTTTGTGAGAATGGTATCAACTATTTGACGGGTCCTGGTTGTGTTTGTAGGAATGCCATCAACTATTTGACCGTGTCTTGGTTGTGTTTGTGAGAATGGTATCAACTATTTGACCGGGTCCTGGTTGTGTTTGTAGCAATGGCATCAACTATTTGACCTGGTCCTCATGTTTGTAGGAATGTCATCAACTATTTGACCGAGTCCTGGTTGTGTTTGTAGGAATGGCATGAACTATTTGACCTCGTCCGGGTTGTGTTTGTAGGAATGCCATCAACTATTTGACCGTGTCTTGGTTGTGTTTGTGAGAATGGTATCAACTATTTGACCGGGTCCTGGTTGTGTTTGTAGGAATGCCATCAACTATTTGACCGTGTCTTGGTTGTGTTTGTGAGAATGGTATCAACTATTTGACCGGGTCCTGGTTGTGTATGTAGCAATGACATCAACTATTTGACCGGGTCCTTATGTTTGTAGGAATGGCATCAACTATTTGACCGGGTCCCGGTGGCCTAATCTGTAGGACCAGTTTGAGAATGACGTTCCCGTCTACCGGTTCATCCAGAAGTCCGGTGACCTTGTGTGGCTCAACTGCGGCACCGTCCACTGGGTTCAAGCCATTGTAAGTGACCACAGCCGGCTTATGTAATCATTATATTGTTTCTCTAACTTTGGAGCTTTGTAAGTGCATCCGCACCGAGGTGCCAACAACGTCCACTCCCCTGTTTCTAGGTTGCCTAGCTTCCAAGCCTCTTATTTAGCAATTGGCTGTGTACTTCGAGAAAACACACAGGTAGTTATTTAGAGTTATTTTCTTTTCTACGGTATACAGATTATGTTGTCAGTCATTCCCCTACGAACACTAACAATTTTGCAATTTAATACCCATTTTGTCATGTCAGGTCAAATATGATGCATCATTTTTTTTCTGTGCTAGGTTCTCATTATCTGAGTTTAAATATATTGATGATTAACGTGCCGCAGCAAACTGGTTATTACGCCGCGCAAAAATAGCTGTCTAAATCATATCAACGTTTTGATTTGGGCAGACACGTCTCCCTTATAATTTCTTCTTTCAATGTCCGGGATATTTTCCTTGACAAATAATGCTAAAGTATTGCAATACTAAATGATGGTATGAGCATTGGTTTTTCCACACATCCCAATTTAAAAAAAAATATTAATCGTTGCTTAGTTTTACCAATGAATAACAAATACTGATATTTCAACAAATGAGGTGTGATTTTAATGCTTATAATCTGTTGAATGCAGAAAAAGGTGTAATACTATATTTTATAATTGTTCAACTTAATACCCACTTTGTCATGGCTGGCACTGTGTAAAAAGACGACTCATTCTGCCAATAATATCTATAAAAAATTTGCAATTTAATAGCCACTTTGCCATGGAATGCCAAACATGTAGAGAGACGAATCTTTCTGCCTTCCATTGACACGTGACATGACAGTGTCAGTTTGTGTGTGTGTCGACAGGGCTGGTGCAACAACATCGCGTGGAACATGGGACCGTTGACCTTCAAGCAGTACATGCTGTCAGCCGAGCGCTACGAATACAACAAGCTTCAGCTGTGCAAGTCGCTAGTTCCCATGGTGCAACTGTCGTGGAACCTCGCACGCAACGTCCACGTCACCGACGCGAGACTCTACGACCTCATCAAGACATGTCTGTGTCACTCTCTCTGACATAGTCGCGTCGTCATCGACTACGCCCACTCTCTAGGCAAGGAGGTGAAGTTCTACAGACACGCAGAGAATGAAGCTGCGCACTACTGCAGCAACTGCGAGGTTGGTGTCACACGAAATGATGCATCATGTAAATTTTATATATAAAAAATCTCATTGATGATATATAAACGGGTGTTCTCGTAAGTGTAGTTTTTGTATTGGTTCAAACCACCACCAGTACCTGGTGTTGGGGCTTTAGGTTTTGAGTGATCCAAAATCTTTGTGAACTTATACGGCCATCTTTATGAACTTATGCGAACATCTTTGTGAACTTATGCGACCATCTTTGCAAACTGACACGACCATCTGTGTGAACTTATGCGACTATATTTGTGAACTTATTCGACCATCTTTGTGAACTTGTGCAACCAGCATTGTGAACTTGTGTGACCATCTTTGTGAACTTGTGTGACCATCTTTGTGAACTTGTGTGATCATCTTTGTGAACTGGTGCGACCATCTTTGTGAAATTATGTGACCATCTTTGTGAACTTATACGATCATCTTTGTGAAACTTGCGACCATATTTGCGAACTTATGATGCGACCATCTTTGTGACAAGAAAGTTACCACCACCTGTGAGGTGAATTAGAGCACCTTTGGGTGGCCAGTATGTTACAATAGATATAGTCTACACTGCATATTATGATTACAATAACAACAAACAGACAATCTCCCTTTATATCCTCAAAAATGTTATGATCATAGAAATCACTTCTTTTGAAAAAGTAATTAAAATAATATCCTTTCTGAAATGATTTCTTTTGTGGTAGTGTATTGACAATGCGTATTTATATTTTTTCAAAACTGTCAGGACTTTACATAAAATAGCCAATCAGATTTCTGAATTTGATGTCATGTGACGTGAGCTTGGCATTGCTACCACCAGGTGGAGGTGTTCAACATCCTGTTTGTTATGGAGCAAGAAAAGAAGCACGTGGTCGAGTGTCTGGAGTGTGCGAGACGCACCAGTAACATCCTCAATGGCTTCGTTGTTCTCAGTCAGTACAAGATGGACGACCTAAAGAGTGTCTACGACAACTTTCACCTCAGTACTGCTGCCATGACGACTGGTACTGCCGCTATGACGACTGGTACCGCCCCCACGACAACTTGTACTGTCGCCACGACTGGCACTGCGGTGAGAATTTCTCCTTGTTCTTGAGCTTGTGTTGAAGTCTCCCTCCTCTGTGGCCTATTCTCTATCAGCTGACTCTGTTATCACCCCCTCTCTCTTTCGCTCTCTCTCTCTCGCTCGCTCTCTCTCCCTCCCTTCCTCCCTCTCTTTCCCTCCTTCCATCCCTCCCTCACTCGTTCTCCCCTCCCTCCCTCTGCCTTCCTGCCTCCTTCTGTCACTCCCTCTCCCCCTCTCTCTCCACCCTCTCTCCCCCCTCTCTCACTCAAGTTAGATAGAATAACATACATACATATATTAGCTCAATTTATATATACATATGGCCATACATGAATACGTACCAGACCCGTTGTATGGTTGATTTTTGGGGAACGCCGTCTCACATAGCAGCTTACATACATCCTTATTTTATAATTATACACAACTAATATTTACAAAAGAATACATAATTATAATCACTGTTTTCTGTTTTCAGACTCCAACACCACAGCCAGACACACAGGGTAGTTAGCTCAGTGTCAAGACAGTCTTCATGCTGCAGCTACAGACATACTTCAGACACCAGCACCACAGCCAGACACACAGGGTAGTTAGCTCAGTGTCAAGACAGTCTTCATGCTGCAGCTACAGACATACTTCAGACACCAGCACCACAGCCAGACACACAGGGTAGTTAGCTCAGTGTCAAGACAGTCTTCATGCTACAGCTACAGACATACTTCAGACTCCAGCACCACAGCCAGACACACAGGGTAGTTAGCTCAGTGTCAAGACAGTCTTCATGCTGCAGCTACAGACATACTTCAGACACCAGCACCACAGCCAGACACACAGGGTAGTTAGCTCAGTGTCAAGACAGTCTTCATGCTACAGCTACAGACATACTTCAACAGGCAAGAAATGGTTTCAAATCATGACATCATCAGGCATCACTTACACGAAATCAAGGTTATTGTAATTTATTAATTTTTGAAATGAACCGTTTTCTAACTTGTGAAAGTGTTGGTGTGTGTCAGTGATAGTCAGACTGAAACTGTCTGACGATGGACTTCCGTTCAGTCGTGCTGAGTCTATCTGATGGTGGAATTCATTTCAGTCTCATTAGTGTGGGTTAGACTTGTGTTGTACTTTACAGGATTGTGACACAAGACTGAAAGTTTCCAAACAGACAGCTCCATCAGACAAGAAATTACTTTATCCCCCATATGACCAGTGTCTATTGTATGCGTCAGTCCCTGTGGATATATAACAGAGATGCTCATGGTTTATAAAGACACCTCCTCTCAGTACTCTGTCTTATTGTTTCCCTGCCAATATTGATGTATTGAATTATGTCTAATGGTGTAGTTTGTTTTTGCTTTCCCCACTGATGGATGTAAAAGGTAGAATTAAAAGTGTTGTAGTTAATTATCCCATATAATGCTGATTAAATATGTGGGTAGGTTACCTGTCCCAAGAGGACAAGATAGTTTTTTTTTATTTGTTTAACCCTCGTTTGCCTGATGAAGGTTTTCTATATTAAAATTAAACATATATGTACATTGCGATTTGCATAACAGAGAAGATTGTCAATCGAAGTGGTTGGTTAGTAAATTGTTTTTGATGTTGTAGACAACTGAATATGTTACATTCTCACTCATAGATCTGTGTCACTGAAACTGTTTGTTTTGTTCAATCTTGTCAACGTATGTTATTTTATGTTTTATATTTGACATGTTCTCTTCTCCTATGTCTGAATGTTTGGCTGATTTCTAGGAAAATTTGTGTAAATGAGAATTGTGAACGATTCATAAGGTATTGTATTCATGTGTCATCTTCAGGTGAGACATGAAGGGTGCTGCAACAATTGGTAATGTAAGATCTCTGCTGTTGTCACAGACGTCATATTTAGTGAGATGTCTTCACTCACAAAATGAAGCAGCCCTTTCAGTGGTGATGTTACCCTTGCGAGTCAGAGGCCACCGAGTGTGTGCCAGTGCCCTTTGCCAAACACATCGAAACGTGTTCGTCATTTGCTTCAGTGGTCACATTTCTCATGAAATGTTGTATTTTAATTAACTGTTATAAGTCAAAAATGGTAGTCCCAACTTCACAAAATTGTCAGAGTAAAGTGTTTGTATTAAAAGAAAGTGAATTTGTTAATTAGTTGGTATCAGTAAAATGGTCCATGGACACGCACGAACATAGGTATTGGGAGTGGACCGTGGCACCTGAGAGGAAAAGCACTTATCCTGCCTCCAAGTTAGCATATTAATTCTTCATAATGTATCATCAGAGTCGGTCACAATGTCAACATGTTAGTCCGATAATACCCAGTCTAGAATTGCGACATGGTGGAATGGTTTCTAAGCTACACTGCAGAATGTGTGTATAAATTTATAACAAACGCTGTTTTATTTTGACGAAAGAAAACGTTATGACTGATTGAAGTTTAGACGCATGTAGTGCTGTACCGTTGGTGGAAGTATTCGGAAAATCACCGAACTAACATTTTATTTATTGTTATTTCCAGTCAACCTCTCGACCTGTTGTTGAAAGGTGTGCTTTGTGTATGTAAATATCAGTGAGTGTTGGTAAAATTATAAGCATGCTGGTAAGCATATTTATTTTCGTTAAATGATCTCATTGTATGTCTCCATTAATGTGAAATTGCATCAGTCGTCAAATTTCTTTAACATCACAGAGATTGCGGAGATGAGCTAGATTTGAGTGAATAAAGTGTTTTCTACGAATTTAAATACCTGGTAGTCACGTTTTGTTTTCCTTGTGCACCTAAGGAACAACAAGCCAGTGTCAACTGCTGGCGCCATTATAGTATCTTTATCTTAAACTGCTAACAGGGGAATGTCATTCCTTTCAAGTTTCCACTGCAAGAGTGATTAAGTCCCTTTGTGCTTTTAGTCCTTTGGGCCGAAGGTTCAATGGACTTACGCAATCGCTCTGCTGTCCGCCATGTGCCGTTAGCTGCCATATCTCGGAAACCATTGAGCAACTTTTTCTCTAATTTTGCATAGACATATCCTTGGGTACTGCCACTATGCACGAGAAATCTGTATTTGATTGAATCATTCTAACCCCCCAAGATCCCCAAACTGGTAAATTGTCCAATTTTGCCTGTATGTCATGTGGTAGTGCCACTATACACAAGAAATCTGTACTTGATTGAATCATTGTAACCCCCCCCACTGGTAAATTTCAAATTCAAAATTATCACCTTTTCCCTATTTCTCTACTGCACTGACAGAACCTGGACAGCTGTAAGCCTCTTTATTGCACTAGCTTAAGACACTGCCTGCCATTGTCCAAGTGTCAAACAGAATGCCTCCATGTGGGCTGTGATTAATGTGTAATAAGAATCCCTACTGCACTGGCAGAACCTGGGTAGGCAAGTTTATGATACTGACTTGCTTGTATGCACCAGGCCAGGTAAATTAGCATGCATCCCTGTTCCCCATGCTGCTGCCACATATTTCACCATTTCTGGGTGCCTGTAGGTTTTAAGCTGTATCTTCAAAACTATTTATTTTCTATAATTGCAAGTTGTGTTTATTTTTATGTTCGTTTAATTATCTTTAAAATGGTTTGACTGTGGTATCTATTGGTTAAAGATATATTGTCACCTATAGGTGACAAATAGAAAATTAATATACTGGACACTTTTATTGACATCAAATCAAAAAATGCATTCTACTTTCTTTTCTATTTACATGCTATGCCTTGTGTAGACATGGTACTACGCAAATCGGTTCATTTTGTATCAATATAGACAGGAAACCCAGCTTTGTAAGACTTTTATCTTGGTTGTTGTCATCCTACACGTGGCTTCTGTGTCACGTCGATGTATGTGTTGACATTGTGATCACTGGTATTCTGACACCTGAAACAACCAAATGTCAACGATTAGAAGAGCTGACATAGTGTTAGAATACTTACCAAGCAATTTGTTATAATAAAAGACCCAATTTTCATATAACAACACATAATCAACAGTCTCGTGCTCGAATATTTCACTTCCAGGTGTATCTTCACTGGCATGTATACAGTCTCCACTAAACATGTAAACATTTTACTTCCATCGTAACCCTTAATGATCTGTAACTATGATTCACCAAAAACCATTTGATTAATAATTACAAACTCACAATTTAGTCCAAAGGACTTCAGGGCATCTTGGCCCATTTTTAGTTTTGTAGTTAGATGAAATATGTGTGGTTTAATTATATATATGTTCAGAATATAACATTGTTGCCTTATATTTTAAATGTCAGTATGTTACAATGGAAGTCTCAAAAGCACACGGTAAAGAAACGTTAGGTTTTCGTAGTAAATTATTTAATGATTTATCGACATGCTTGTCTAGCTGTTGATATCTGACATGGTGAAAACTGGGATGCTCATTGGTTCCAAGATGAACACAGTTTATGGTGTGTAGATCTACATTTAGCTGGGTAATGTTGGGTTTTTGTTTGTGTTGGGGTAATAAGCAAAGTTCACACGATTAAAGTATGTATACTATCAATAGTAACTTGTGTATTATTTATTTTTATATAAAGAAACAATGTTTCCTCAAGAAGAACATTATTTTGTTATTCCCTAACTTGAACTTGCTTGAAACATTTGATATTCATTAACACTGTCTCTTGAAACTTGTATTTAAAAACTCAACTGGCAACATATTGTTGAATATAATGCACCTTTATGGTAAACACATCAAGAACTAAGCAATGAGCAAGTCGATTCGTAATTAAATCTAGAGAAATGAACACAAAAAGACTAGTTAGTCACTCATTACCTCTGATCATGAGGTAAAGTAAAAGAGAATTGCCTGTTTTAATACACATGTTTGTCTGAAGATATTATTGTCATACCGATTACCAATGCCTAATATTATTCAACATGTGTGTAAATGATCATATATGTGTAAAAACACAAATTTCATCTTGTTATATCAAGTGTTCATATGATACAGTGAAACCCTAATAATCTAGAAACAATAACATCAGGACATAATATACCTTGCAATATACATGATTAATTTCTTTCAAAATGCAGACAAATACAATAGTGATTAATGTCCATACTGTATGAAACATGTCAGTTCAAATTGCACAACCAACAAAAGTACCTGGTAAAACAGATCGGTATTATCCAAAGTTTTGCAAACAACTACATTTAAAACTAGAAAAATTGACTATTGCATTGCAGCAGTGCACATCCAAGTACTGCACCCATCCTTGGCAAACACCCCAGAAGATATATGTTTCAGCAGTATAGCCTCTCATACTAGAGTACAGTTGTAGTTGTCGAACATTAGCATGTGGTCGCCTACTGACGTCTTTCTGTAGAAAGCATGCAAGTTTGCTGCTTTCCTCCTAATGCTAATTTGCTGAGCTATTTCCAATATTTGTTTAAGTGGAATTAACTTAGTTTAGGTGGAGTTATTGTAAATGGCTGAAGTTATTGAGTGGAATAAGTGTGTGTGCACAACCAGTAGTGTTTGGATATTAAACACCAGCAGAGATCGAACCTGCCACACACAACACTGAAACGCTATTGTCTTAAACAACACAGTTCAAGAGTTTTTAAACAAACAAATGACATAGTATGTCTGCATTTACAACGCAATACTTTAACAGCATTCGGTCACAAATGTATTGTTTACATTGTTATGAAAAGTCATATGGTACATACACATATGTGAAATTTTATAAATGAGTGTTAATGTTTCACAAAAGAGATAATATCGTATGTTTGTATCAATTGACAGAAAATAATACAATATATACTTGTTACGAAACTATCGGAACAAACTTATAAACCCACTTTTTCAGTGCTAGGCTCCCAACTGTTTACATTCTAACTTGTTATATTAAGCAGCTGTAACAGAAAACCAATTTTGCATTACATATTGGAATAATTAAATTTTACAGTTCAAATAATAACTAATTCAAACATATTCCATACAAAAAACTTGTGAAAGTAAATTACATTTGGTTGTTCTTCCAAAAATCACATTTAGTTACATGTACATTATGTAAGGGGCCGTCTAACAAAGCACAGAGGGAGTTCTGTGGGCAAACGTGACGAAGCGCTTGTGTGGGGGTCTCTGCACCAGTCTTACGTAACGAATCGTAATATTTCAAAAGTTTATTCCAACAGCATTTCAATGGAAAACCAGCTACATACACTAAAAATTTTAAAACCCCAGATAAATTTCAAGAGCATTCCAACAGAAAACAACTTCTACTAATATATCAACATTTAGAATCACACAAAAAATGACGCAAACTCATATGTGCAATCCAGTACATGGATTATGTTGAATTGAAATGGCTTGACGAGCATGATATGGACGTTCACAGCAATCCCCTATTTCAGAAACTGTATTGGTGTTTTGACCCCAATAATCCCCTTGGGCAACACGATGAATCATTGGGAGGAAATTTAGTGTGGGGATAGACATATCACTAAAAGTGTGTTTGCTATGTGACGAGTATATATGCATAAAACTATCAATTGCTTTTGTTGTTGAATACGTGTTTTCAAGTTCCACACCAAACACATTACACTCACTAGTAGATGCACTTGTAGATTGTTAAGTCCACAAAACGACGCATATGTCATCACCCCATTCTGGGTGACCCTACCAAAAAAGAGTTAATTAATTAATATCTACATCCACACATATCATATAGTTACAGTTGAAACTCGATTTACGGTCACCTCATTAATACTCCCTCATTACAAATAAGGTCACCCTAGGACAGTCACACATTAGTTCCATATATAGTGTAAAGTATAGGAAATTAGTCCCACTAATATGGTCACCTCGGTATTCAGGTTTCTTTTATGCAGTCCCAACTGTGACCTTAATAGTGAAGTTCCATATATAATACTATATATATACAGCATATGGAGGAACGTCTATGCATATTTCACTGCATACAGGAGACTGTTGTTTTAAGGAGACTGGCTCGATCCGGTCTCCTTAAAGTTTTGATATGTTATTGCGCAACTAAAGCATTTTATGTTACGATTATCCTTGTTAGAAGTGCTTAATGTTGAGGAAAATATGTCAGAAAAAAATTAATAAAGCCAAGTCGATGATGGAGATAATCTGACGTACTTTCGATCACATGGATGAAAAGTCTTTTTCTACAACTTGTAAGTAACTCGTTCGTCCACACTTTGAATACGATAATCAGGTATGGAGTCCTTTCTTAATGACACATATTACAGCTCTTGAAAAAGTTCAGCACAGTGCAACCAAATCAATTCCTGGTTTCAAAGACCTTGAATACAAAGAACGTTTACAGTGACTGAAATTACCAACGCTATGATACCGTCGCCTCAGAGGAGATACATACATACATACATACATACATACATACATCTTCTGTCTTCAGGCAAATTTGCCTATATACCGCTCTTTAGCCAATGTTGCTTTATAATCAAATTTGACAGGCTGGTGCATCCATAATATATCGAGTCGGTTTTTCAGTGCATTGATTGTTGGAGCTGTGACAATAGTTTCGGGTAAGGTGTTCCATACATCAATTACTCTCTCGCTAAACAAGTGTCTCCTTATTTCTCGTTTACTCCTGTTTTTATACAACTTTAAAGAATGCCCCCGTGTTCCTTCGTACAGGTCCTGATTAAACATAGCGCGCGTGCAAGTAAATATGCCATTCAAGTATTTGTAAACATTAATAACGTCCCCTCGTATTCTACAATATGTTAACGTTGGTAAGCTTAGGACCTATAGTCTCGTTTCAAAATCATAATGTTTTAATTCTGGCACCACTCGTGTCGCTCTTCTTTCGACAGCCTCCACAGCATCAATATCATACTGATACTTTGGAGACCAGACTGCTACGCCATACTCCAAAGATGGTCGGACAAGTCCCTTATAAAGAGGGAGAAAGGTTGTCTTATCTAGATATAGATACGTACGACGAATTACACCCAGCAACTTGTTTGTAATTGATACAGCCTTTTGGATGCGTTGTGTGAATCTCAGCTGATCGTCAACCTGGATGCCTAGGTCTTTCTCGACATGGCTACACTCCAGAGGATTTGTACCTGCTGCTGTAGTCAAGGTGTGGTTAAATTATGGGTGCCCATGTCCAATTATAATTAAAGTTAACTGTCACTTCTCAGCCCATTCCTGTAATTTGTCTAAGTCTTTCTGCAGATCTAAGCAACGTTGTCTTGTTGAAATTTGGTGGTATATTTTGTATCATCCGCAAAAATCTTCATGCCACATTCTACTACATTTGTTATACCATTTATATACAATATAAAAATAATTTATGCAAGACAAAAGAGAGAATCAGGAAGTGGGAGACACTGGAGCCGTTACTGCCTATGGTACAGAGCTAACTGCACCAATGATCGGCTCGGGACATCTCATCGGTTGCTCCTCATAACGCTACTCTGGAAAGTAGTGTCACAATCCTGATCTCTCACAGCTGACCCACCCCGTGTGGCTGTACTCTGCAAGGGAGGGAGATATCGGCCCCTAAGCCATACGCCGTTCCCATAGACGTTGTGGTCATCCATGCCACGTGATATAACCCTATATATTGAGCACGTCAAGCTGCAATTAACATAGAAAATTTACCTGCTTTTATACCCTGCCAAACACAGGCAGCCGGGATTGTGGTGTGTGAACTTCAACATTAATTAATCTTGCATACCTACAACTATTGAAGTTATTTATTGGTTAGAATGGTATTAAAACTTTGGTCATATGTTATGTTACATGATATGATGTAGTAAACATGTGTGTACGCGGCGTACATAATATTACTAATCTATTATATGTATTCTGATGTATGCAAGTTCATGGATAGTTATGGTTGACGCCAGTAGGGGCGAATCCAAGATGGCGCACACAGTGGGGAAACTTCCAAAAGTCAAATCATATTTATTGTCTATGTAATATACCAACAACGGTTAAAGTACAATACACAGTGCGGCATAAATGGAGACTTATAAACGGGGAGAGATGATGGGAGAACTTATGTTTACTCTGCCATGGTGCGTTGCATTAATAAATGTTTCAACTAGTGCATTTATTCTGGTTCTAGTTGTTTCCAGGTAAGGTTCTATTAACTGACTAGTCTGCATATATAGTGGTTACAATGTTATGATCTTATGAGGTCTCATTCAACTAGTCAGCGTTTTTCAGAACATTATCGCCAAGCCGACCTTTCTATGCTGGCACCGAGGATAGTCACTGCCAGGATGCTTGTTGTCTTCAGTGGTGTTTTTATGTCCCAAATTGAGACGGGACCGACATTAACGTGATTAACGAGTCACGAGGGATACACAATCCCCAATGTTGAGAGCCAGGTTTTTATACCAAATATACCATACCTGTCCGGTCCGGGTATTGAACTCGAGACGCTGGCATCTATTTTGTGTACTTTAAGTGACGATACATTTGTTTCTAGTACTTCGATCATTGCCAATTAAAGTAACTATAATCGGCCAAGCACAAGCGTGTGCGTATTTGCATTGTGATTGACAATATGTTCTATGAATACATTACGCGAGTGCGTATGTACATGTCTGTCTATAAGTGTCTACATTACGATGCCATACAAAAGTAACGTTTAAAGACAATAACCATGTTCTTTTCTTGCGCGCGCGTGCCTGCCGCCGTGAATAGACTAGTCAACAATAAAGAATTTTCTTGTTGTACCCATCCAAATGCTATATATAGAACAGACTACAACTACTTGCTGTTCTAAACATCCAAAGTCCCTACCTTCCTTCAGTTGGCGCTGTTGCAGTCATCTTGCAATGCATACCCCTTCACGCTGTCATTTGCGACATTTGTGTCTGTTGCACTGTTGAAATCACCTGTTACACGAAGCACCATATCGAGCGTCAAGCAAATATTGTTTAACATACAAATAATGTGGCTGCACCCACACAAGTGAGCCATCCACCAGTTAAGTCGGTGTTGTACTGAAACCCGTCGTGTCACCTATATTTCAACCACTGTGCGTATTCCTATTTGTCGTTTTACGCTTCTCAGTCAAACGTTTACAACAACTGTCAGGTGAACCTCGACAGAAGTAGTCATGTTAAATTCAAACTAAAGTCCACTTAAATCCTCTTGGCACGTGATTACGAAGGAACCATTGTTGGGCTTGCACGTGATGCCTAGAATGTTCACCGGTAGTTGAAGCAATGCATTGTCTCTGAGGTAATGAACCATGACATTGTTTGTGGACGAAGCACAGTTGGCATGTATGTAGGAATAGCCTCTTTATTCGTGCTAACTGTGCAACGATCCATGACCGTACCCAATTACGAGTGATTGCGAGAAAGAGAGGGAGAGTGTGTGTGTGTGAGAGAGATAGGGGGGAGGATTGCGAGAGGGACGGAGAGGTAGAGGAGGGAAAAAGGGACGGAGAATGGGACAGACAGATAGGGGAAACAGGGAGCGCGACGGGGAAGATAAGGATGGAGGAGTAGAGTGGGGACAGAGATGATAAAACATAAACAACACACAATGCATAAAACATTTAGTGACCTTACTGTATTAAGTGTTTTCGATAATTGTTATAATCAGTAGTGCAAAACAAATAATGTTAAATAATATAAAATAAACCACGTATCATACATGTATTACACAATTTGAACTCATTTACATGTAATTATATAACTAATAAATTCACTATTAGCTACAATGTTTCTTCTATGCAATTCACCGTTTTGACAGGGAATTTGTTACATAGACAAACTTTGTCAAGATTACATTAATAAATCTGGAAAGATCTGTCAACTGTTTCACATTATGTAAGTTAAACAACTGGTTAATTTTCAAAGTATTGGGTCTGATTCTAAAATATTTCTGTATGTATTTTGATCTTTCTTCTACTAGTGATGGACATACAAGTACATAATGATATTTATAACCTTGGTCTCCATTGTTGCATAAATTACAGAGCCTCTGAGCATTTTCAGGGAGATACTGACCTACAGAAATAGGTAATTTGTGATTTCCACAACGAAATTTACATCAATTGATTCTGTCAGATGGGCTTAACTAGATTAAATACTTCTCGAGCCCTACTTCATTTTTAAATATTTTGTAATTTGAGTACAACCTATTTACATGAATTTCATTGTGCCATGTTTGTCTGTTTATGTCTTTCATTTTAAGTTCTCGGGTATGCTTCAACCATTTTATATTTACATTTCCATGATCATGCCACATGTTAGATATACCCGGGGAAGTCCACATACATAAATGATTCTCTTGATTTATTTATTTGTATGTCTATCGGTAAATCTAGCTTCCTTGCTTTAGTTGTTAGGTTGAACATTGCACGCCCAGCTTGGTTAACGTGTTTTGTTATGGCTTTCTTAAACAATCCATTATAGTTTAGACTGGTTCAGAAATAGATTATAGCTATAAGTTATTTCTAATTTGTTTTCTCCAAACAAGAAGTCTAGGTGTGATGTGACCTTGCCACGAGAGAATATAATAAGCTATGTTTTACTAGTATTAACAGTTAGGTGCCATGTTTGGCAATAATCACATGCAGCATTTAATGCCGCCTGTAAATATGCAGGTGTTTCTGCCATAACAATAGTATCAAATAGGACCGCAAGAAGAGGGGTGAAAGAGACAACAGACAGACAGACAAACAGAGACAGACAGACAGACAGACAGACAGACAGACAGACTGATAGACAGACAGGCAGACAGACAGACCGACAGACAGACAGACAGACAGACAGACAGACAGAGACAGACAGACAGACAGACAGACAGACAGACAGACAGACAGATAGACAGACAGACAGACAGACAGACAGACAGACAGATAGACAAACAAACAAACAGAGAGAGAGACATACAGACATACAGACATACAGACACACAGACAGACAAACAGAGAGAGAGAGAGAGAGAGAGAGAGAGAGAGAGAGAGAGAGAGAGAGAGAGAGAGAGAGAGAGAGAGAGAGAGAGAGAGAGAGAGAGAGGCAGGCAGGCACGCACGCACGCACGCACGCAGGCTCGCAGGCAGGCAGGCAGGCAGGCAGGCAGGCAGGCAGGCTGGCAGGCAGATAGACCGGCGCAGGCAAGCAGACAGACAGGCGGACTGACGTACTGTCTCAAACTTATAGACAGACATTCTAACAGACAAACACAGATGATGGAGGAGAGAGAGTTTCGAGGAGAGAAGGAGAGTTGGCCGGAGAAAGGGAGAAAAACAGAAATACTTTTTATAGAGAGAGATATGGACAGGGAGACAGAGACAGCGTGCTGGTTGCGACTACAAAATCGCTACATTATTAAGTTGCGTCGGCTGTTCTAATATTATACATGTTAAACCGCATGTAATTAATCAGTCACCCTATAGATATTTGTCTGAACTTGTACAGACAACGAGTCGGAGAAACTTGTTTTAGCTAAGTACTTTTTTATCTAGTAACCATCACATTATCCAAAGTCAAACGTATGCACACGATATACCTATACATCACAATAATTAGCTAAAATGCTTGCTAGATGTGTAAGTCGTCTGTAAACACAATTTAACATTATACGACACAACACTATTAAACTCGTCATACTATAGCTGGCTTGCCCGAAGTGACAGTAATGGGGCAATTAACAATAAACAATTTACAAGTTACGCATTATTCTAATAATATCACTGTTATAACATGCAAACATGAACAAATAACTCACCAGGCCGTGTATATGGATACTCGTAATACGGAGCCGAGAGAACTGTACGTGTATCTTTGTGGACACGTCCATGATCCCTAGCAAACTGCGACTGGGTGTGGCTCTAGCTATCCTACATGCGTCTGGCGGCTGACATGACAATAGCCTATGCAACCGTTTGCACGAAACAATTCCGCCAGGGTTACATAATATATTGTACTTCTTGTGTTGCAGATTCTTACATGTCAACCGGCCCAAAGCACGATCGGATTATATGCCCACCAACATTATTATTTGTAAGTATACAACTTCATATTTACTCGTTTCCAAACATGTTATTTTTCGTTTTATTATGCCATTACATACAATTACCATCTTCGTGAATTGCACGCATGACTTGATTTTAACTAATGACTTGTTTTGATTTGTTTGCTCTATAATATGTTTCAACCAATATTCAATAAATATTAAATGAAATTATTACCGAATATACCAAAAATCTCAGATGTCATCAGACATAGAAGACTCCGGTAATTTGAGCATGTGTGTCGTATACCAAACGAAAACCCATTGAACGTAGCTTTCATACAAGCTTTTTGTGTATTAGAAGATCTGTTTTGTGAAGCGCAGTAATCCAGTCCTAATAACCTCGAGCGAGTGCGCTTACAAAGAAGCATTAACCAAAGAGGCCGTAATATATCGTGTTTCCTGTAAACTGTTAACTGTTAAGGATGAAAGCATAGTTACTTCATAAAATATCTTAGTGTTTATTGGTGATTTATGTATTATAACATCGTAATATTTTGTATATTCATAACATCGTAGTTGTATAACTCTAACCATTGCATACTGGCGGACATGACATCGGAAGTTGGGGAAATGTTTACTTTTTTAATCCCCTCAAGCGGACTCTTTGTCGTAGCGGAGGGTGTGTCGCAACCTATGCACAGGTCTAATGGCATCAGTTCAACATTTTAACAGGCCTGATTTTTCCACACTGGCATCGCAAGATACGAGCAGAATACGTAGATAGTTGATCGATGTAGAGCGTCAGACTCTTAATTGAGATTGCATATCCGACGGCTGGGCGACTGCAAAATAAAACAACTTGATATTGATCGTGTATCCAAGTGGAAGGTACGCTATTAAGATACAGTTTAGAAAGAAGTTGTTTTGCTTGAAGACGATCATGAAATGTGATTTTATTTCAAGAATAACTTTGGCCCTGCCTGACATATATAACCTCAATCATACGCACGCAATCACGCACGCTAGACATATGTGACGTAACCTTTACTTTAATAAGGTATAACGCAATCTCAAATCACACCCTGGATCTCACTGCAGGCACGTAACGCACAGTTGTACTGCATGTCAGCAATGCTGTTGTGTTCTACGTCTGCACTTGTATGATTTATAGATGCAAGATGACATTAATGTTAACGGTGGCTCCTTATCTTGATGCCATCATTTCGTTGTTTCCTGCCGTTGTCTGTTAATGCAGCGTGGCTGTTGGCACACTCCCAACAGAACTGTTTCACTGTGTTATGTACTTGATTATGATTAACCAGCAAATGTAAAATTTAGATTAAGGACATTGATTTTTTGATATTCGCTAGAAAAAACGCAAATTTTTCTATCTTGTTATTTTTAACACTGAACTGGTTATTTACAAATGATTTGGTATAGTATGTTTTATTTACAAATGATTCGGTATAGTCAGTAATAGTATGTTTGTTGTTATGTTATCAGGACATGTTTGTGAGTGTTTCACAATTGCTTACATATAGCTGATAGGAGCCACTTATTTTAAACAGACTTGCCACATTTTCTTGGTAAGAGATCCTTTATTGTTGACTTGAAACTATAAATCCGTAACATGTTTATCTCTAGGTAACCGGTCAATAGCATTCATATGCCAATCAAATGTCGGCATCTATGAAACTACAGAAAATAACACTTCAAACTAAACTTGTTGGAAATCTATCTAGCATTAACATTTGTTGGCTTTTCGACCACTATAGCTAACATCTAACTTTGTCATTTGGGTTGATACTTGTGTGATGACTACAAGAATATACATTCATTATTACTAATTAAAAATATAAAGTAAATCCATATTAAAACCAGATGCTACCATATTCCTACCAACATTCAAAAACTGTTTATTATATCTGGGAATTCTGTAAGCCGTGGCATATCAGTAAGTTTGTTTATTTGCATCTGTGTTGTCCGTATAAAGCAACTGCATTACCAGCATAGAAAAACAAAGTTCTTATCTGGAGTTGTCAGATGATATCAAAGCATGATATTTTGGTAGATTGTGTTCTTGGTTGTTGGGTCATGTGACCAGCTAGCAGTTCCTGCAAGTCGGTGAGCAGCAGCTGTAAAGACTCAACTCTAGGTGGAATGTACACGGAAAGTTTGATGTTGTCTGAATAAACTGCTAAACTGCATACGTGTGTTTGTTCACTTTGGTCCTGCAACCATCATCATGAACCCATTGATTGGTTGATTTGATTGCTTGTTTGTACAGTTCACTGGAACTGACAGTGCTGCTGTCACGAACATGTTTTATGTTTATGGCTTTAGTCATTCACATCTGACATGTGTTCATCTGAGGTTCAAAAGCTTATTTTCAGTCTCTTATTCCTTCACTAGTTAGGTTTACAATAATGTGCTACAAAAATGCATATTGCCCCATATACACCGAGTGCTCTATGGTGGTTTCCATCACAAGATAACCTAAAGTAGAGATAATTAAAAGAAATAATAATACAATAACTATACGACAAAGGTATATGTATTGCAGAACATTTTCAACATTTTGAAATTTAAAACAAGACCTGTCTGATTCTTTAGGAACAGTGGTTAATGTCAAGAGAAGGCACTTTGTCACTTAATTTAAGTAACTATCATCTAAAATTCTAAACACATGGGTATGCTATAGTTCCAGTTGGCTTCCATTCTGACAGCATACTTGAGATCCACGATGTCGGTTCTTCAAACTTTTTATTTAATTATAATGTGTCTAGTGTGTTCAATGTTACTTGCAATTTGTGTACAGTAGAATCTTTCTTGCTACATTCTGCTACGGCGTGGCTGTGGCTTGTTCAGTCTTCATCCAGGTCTGACAACCCGTCAGATTTTGCTGGCGTCACCACAAGCAGGGCCGCTGAGCGCGCCAAATCCTTTAACACGCAGCAGTGCGGCCTGTTGTTTCAGACTGTACATGAAATTGCAATCGTGCAATTTTTATATCACTGTAAAGATAATATTCTTCTCTACAAGTTTGTCCCTGTATGCAAACAGGAATTGTATTAACGTTTTTAGTTATTGTCGTTTGAACATCAAGTATGCTCAACCTTGAATTATATCTAAGAATTAGCAATGTGCAAATGGCAATAACTCAAAAACTAAAAACAAATCCTGGGTACATCCAGCGACAAACTTGTAGATAAGGTTATTTGTCTTCCACCCTTGTTTCCACGACTGAATCATTGCTTAGCCTTCTGAAGTTTCCTCTTACCTAGCTGCCATTACCATGTTTTATGTGGCGTGCTAATTTGCATGCAAATAGCTGTTTAAGTGGAAAGTTCTGACGCCGTTTCGGCTGCGAGATAGCGGCACGTACAAGTCATTGTTTGTAGTTGAACGCAACACTCGAGTAGCTCTTTGTTCGTGGAGTAGGTCGGTGATGTAAGCTGGTACCAGTCCGCATGTTGAGTACGAAACGTCAGTAGCAGAATTGCGTAATGAATGCGTTGCTTTACGGGAAGCCAGTGCAGTTTCTTGTGTACCGGTGTGATATGGTCCCATCTGTGGCAGCGGACCACCAGCCAAGCAGCATCATTTTGCAGTCGGGGATGTCATATAGCAGGCAGTCCGCATAGTCAATTATCGATATAACAAGAGAGTACATAAGACGGACTGCGGCTTTCTGTGTTAGGCACGATCGGATCAAATTTTTTGGACTGACCATCGACATTTCCGAGTCGAATACAACGCCGATGTTTCTGGCAGTAGGTCTTGACGTTATGTCGCAGTCGCCAATTGTGATCACGGTGATGTCAATTGTGTTTCGCTTGATTGTTTCGTGATGCTAACACAAGTGCGACAGTTTTGTTATCATTCACCTTTAGTCGATTATCTACCATCCACACGCGGACGTCGTTGATGCAGTGCTCAATTCGGCGTAGAGACAACATTCTGTTGGTTTCGGTCATCTCAAATTTGATGTATAGCCGGGTGTCGTCCGCGCAGAGATGGAAGCCCAGGTTGTGTCTTCTGATGATATCACCAATAGGTGCAGAGTACGCATAGAACAACAGAGGCCCCAGCACCGATCCTCGAGGGACACCACAAGCGACGCTAGTTTTGATGGAAGCGCCACCTGGTATATTTACTGACTGCGACCGGTCGGTTAGATATGATCGCATCCATGCCAGCACGGAATCAATCATTCCGAAGCGTCGGCTGAGCAGAATTTCATGGTCAACTGTGTCGAAGGCGGCCTCGATGATGTCATTATGTACCAGAACTAGCGCAGTTTCCGTGGAGTGATGCGATTTGTAGGCTTATTGGTTTCATTCAAGAATATTATTATCAATCAAGTGGTCGACCAGACAGCGTGCAACGTACCTTTTGAGTAGCTTTGACACAAAAGGCAGGTTTTATATCGGTCTATAACTGTCCATATTGTGCTGGTCGAGAGTTGCCTTCATAGGCACAGGGGTGACGTTGACATGTTTCAGGCAGCATGGAACAACACCAGATGCTAAGTTGTCACTGACTTCTTTCAGCAGCCATGTTGGTAGGTGATCGAGCGCGCACGATGTTGTTAGTGACTTGTTGAGCAGATTGCGGATGTCTGATTTAGTCGCAATCGGAAGTGAGTGAAGTTGTGACACAAGGTTGCTGGATGGCGGTTTGTGGTCGTGGTGGACGTGAGTGTAGACTAGGTATGTAGCGCCACACGAATCGTCTCGATTTTCGCAGAGAAGAAGTTTGGGAAACTAGTTGCGACATCTTGGATGTTATCGTTAGCTGGTACATATTGGGACTTTCTTCGCTGCAGCAGTCCATTTAGCAGATGATACAGTCGCCTGTTGTCACTCCCATGCTGTTCTATCTCAGAAGCATAGTAGTCAGACTTGGCTTCTTTGATTGTCCTATTTACCTGTGCGCACTGTGTCTTATATATTTCGCGATGCATTTGAAGTAAATGATTACAAGTTTCATGGAGTTTCCCGATGATGAAACATCAACATCCATGAACTCGAAAGATTTCATATGATCACGTTAGTTAACAACCACCTTGAGACTCGATTAGTAAACAAGGCCGATATCATTACCGCGGCAATTTTTCCGATGTACAAACTTGTATTCGGCGGGCGTCAGGTCTTTTATAGTTTTATTGTCTTTTTCCCCAGTGCTTAACCACGGTGTCGCGCTTACATTTATCCGGGCGTTAAATTTTATCCGGGTGATGTTTACGTGCATATGTAAGGCATAGTATTTGGCACAAGTAGATCACGTAGTGATAAATAATATCCAGTAGTTAAATATGTTTCGTTGTTGTCGTAATACGAACATTATAGTTAGATTACATAAATATAAGTTGCTGTTTCAGATTTGTGACCAAGTATAAAAGTAAGTCACGCGACGTGTGCATGGAGAGGAAACTGTTTTACGACATAAATTGTTTATGTCTGTGGGAAGCAAACATTTTATAATTTATGTATATACATAGACATATATATATACATACTCACATGTATATATATATATATATATATATAATAAACATACATAACGCCCGGATAAATGAAAGCGCGACAGTCGTAGCTGGTGCTAAATACATTCCCCTAGATACACGCACGCGCAGAAACGTCACCCGGATATTATTTAGCGCCCGGATAAAAGTAAGCACGACAACGTCTCTGTGATGGCTACAAGATCCATATTCACCTCGGTCACGTAATCCGTGAATACTTCGGTCTTGTTGCGAACTGAACGAACGTTAACAATGCCCAACGTGACCGGTACTGCGACACGGCTGACCGCACCCGTGTTACTGGAAGGCGACATGGCGGATACAGCAATCCTGGTAACCGGATAAGTCTTGTCTAATGGAATAGGTATGACAGTCTTAATGTCCTGTCTGGTAAATGTCCAATGCCTGGTGTCATTCAGCTTGGCTGATATAGTTGGCCACCGATATAGGTTAGAAAGAAGTTATTTTGCTTGAAGACCACCATGAAATGTGATTTTGTTTCAAGAACACGTTTGGCCCTGCCCTGGCCTAACCTCAATCGTACGCACGCACGAACGCACGAAAGCACGAACGCAAGAACGCTTGATATGTGACTTAACCATTACTTTAATAAGGTATACCTAATGCATTCTAGCTGGTGATGAACCATTTCTCCTAAAATGATTTTGCATTGATAATTAATTTCGTACGTTAACAAGTTCAAAAACCGCTGTCACTGTGACCAAGCTGACCAAAAGAGTATGGGAAAACAAGATGATCACTGAGAACATCAATATGAGTGTCTACGGCAGCGAATCGTACCTTACAAAAAAGAGCCAATGATATACCATTGAATACCATTCGGTACACTTGGACCATTCAATGGTAAATCAGTAGGACACAGTGGTATTTTCAGTGGTATTTGAAAATACCACAGTACCATTGGACCATTCAATGATAAATCGGTGTCTCAATGGTACTCTCAATGGTATTTTAACATATCATTCAATACTATTCAGTGCTAAAATCAGTGTCTCAATGGTACTTTCAATGGTATTTGAACATATCATTCAATACCATTCAATAATAAGGCAGTATGTATCGGTGGTACTTTCAATGGTATTTGAATATACCGTTCTGTACCTCTGGGCCATCCAATGATAAATAAGGTTCCAGTGGTACGTGCAATGGTATTTGAATATATAATTCAATGAAACACCTGTGTGTTTCAGTGGTAATCTCAATGGTATTTGAATATACCATTCAGTACCACTGGAACATTCAGTGATAACTTATGTTTCAGTGGTTCTCGCAATGGTATTTGAACATATCATTCAATACCATTGGACCATTCAATGATCAATCAGGATTCAGTGGTACTCGCAATGGTATTTGAACATATCCATCCCCAGCCAGCACGCCACCCTTGGCCCGATCTGAGCGGCAGTCAGGAGGCATCCGTCGGCACACGACAGCCGCCTGCCAGCCGCTCTCCAATCGCT
>CM034531.1:20591439-20663939 GCA_020002185.1 Paraescarpia echinospica | reverse complement strand
ATCTTCACAAAATTACCATTATAGGCAAGTTGTCGTTATGGAGAGTTTCATGACTTGGATACTCACTAGGTGGAGCCACAGTGTTATAAATGGTTACGTTGACGTTCGCTACTTGGTACTCTCGTGAACAATACAAACCTAGAGTTAATAATAATATTAAATAATACACTACACAACTTGCTACATTTAATTGGTGTTCCTTTTTCTTTTGGGCAATGGTGAAATCAATCACGCCCTCCAAGTAAAGGCGAACAGAAAAAGCTTTGATGTCCAAAAGGAAACATGTGGGTGTGAACGAGTGCAAGGCAAGCGTTTGCCCAGATTTGCTCAGGGATTATCAGTATAATTCAGGGGCATTGCCCCCAGCCCTTTCATTTGCCCCCCCAGTTAGACCAACTTTGCCCCCAGTGTGCCCCCATTCTCCCAAACCAGCCTCTTGTAGCATTTACTTTTTATTCGTTTTAGTGTGTTTGATTTAATTTCCACTGGTAGTAGCAGTTGTCATGCATTCGCCAGAGAAGAACGGTGCCCTTGGACTACGGTGAACAAAGCTCTGGATCTGACAGGAGGTAAAGACATGAAGCTGGTTGGTATCACCACTGACATCATGGCGGCAAACACCGGCAGACAAGGTGGACTATGGCGTCTGCTTGCTGACCAAATGCAGAGAGGTTTGGCAATATTCTGGTGTGCTGCACACCGATCTGACTTAGCCATTGAGTCGGTCGTCAGCACCGTATCTGAGTTGGGAATCTGGAAGACCAATCTATTGGGACTCGTACGATTCTTCCGGATGCCGAGGCGGATGAAGATGTTGTCTGCGCAAGTCGGGAATCTCAAACAGTTCCCCCGGCACCACGATGTCAGGTTTGCCCTGCACGAGCTGCAGCTGGTGGATGCTGTGCTGAACAACCTACCAGCCTGCATTATGGTATAGGAACAGATGCAGGCGCCAGAAAGTACCAACGACAGAAAGGAGAAGGCTGGAGCCAAAGGGTTCCTGAGAATCTGGAACCACCAAAAAACATTGATCACCGCACTGATGGGCGACATCCTGGAGATATTTGAAACATTCCAGAAGAAGTTGCAAAGGAATAATTTGTTCATCAACGATCTTCTCACTGTGACTTATGCGGCAATCAAGAAGTTGAACCTAATGAGGGATAACACAAAAGGTGACCGTTATGGACAGGTGGCCGTTAAGACATGTTTTACTGTATTAAAATGTTATTATTATAATGTTAGTGGTAGTTTATTGTATTATTACATAGGCATATTGATCTTATCGTTGTTTACATACAGTTACACACAGTTCTACACTAGTGAACACATGCATTAGATTACTTGTATATATTATATAGCCACTGCTGTGTCAAAATAAGTTTTATGTAAATAGGAGTTTAAATGAGATCTGTTCCACAGATTATTAACAGGAACAAAAATGGGTAATTATGTCTAGGACTAGGCGCTTACCTTGGCTTAGCAGTCCAAGTATACAATTGACAGACGTTTCATTAGACATTGTTTTGTGCTGGTTTGGATTAATTATCTGTTACCGTCCAAGGTGATCGCAGGCATTCGCAGCACAACATACAGTAAAATAGCATTCTGAAGAATTCATCCACAGCGTAGTCTTTGAAGAGTGTCAGTTTGTATTTCACTGTCATGGTTTTCAACTTAATTGTTAGTCGTCTTTGAAATTCGGCCGCATCGTGACAGCCCGTCTGATTACACTGTTCTATAGCCAATATACCAAATTTCCACTCATCGTGTGTCCATCTTGTTCCTTGTTCTTCACATTGCAAGATGACTGTGAAATAGTTGACCATTATTCTTCATTTGACACGGCTCACAAATTAATTAGTATGCGGATGTGGTATTGTTTACATTTATCCACGTCTAACCGGAAGTAATCAAAGCTCCACGGAGAAAAGACATGTGCAGTAAGACATGTAGTGTCGATGTGGGGGATTCTACATATCTATGGCGTATGCAATAAATATCAGTCGACTATCCAAATACGTTAAAACGACCACAATTGGTTGAGTGCACGAACTGAAATGTAAGCCAGTTTAAATGTCAAATTAATTACAACTTTTTGTCAATGTGTACTGTGCTGTACAGACATGTTTTGTATGTGTACTGTGCTGTACAGACATATGTTGCATGTGCTCTCTGTGCTGCACAGATGTGTTGTATGTGTACTGTGCTGTACAGACATGTTTTTGGTGTACTGTGCTGTACAGACATGTGTTTATATGTACTGTGCTGTACAGACATACGTTGTATGTACTGTGCTGTACAGACATGTTGTATGTGAACTGCTCTGTACAGACATGTGTTGTATGTGTACTGTGCTGTACAGACATGTGTTGTATGTGTGCTGTTGTGTATGTGTCTTATGTGTACTGTGCTGTACAGACATGTATTGTGTATGTACTGTACAGTACAAACATGTTGTATGTGAACTGGTCTGTACAGAATTGTGTTTAGTGTGTACTGTACTGTACAAACATATGTTGTGTGTGAACTGTGCTGTACAGACATGTATTGTGTATGTGTACTGTACTGTACTGTACTGTACAGACGTGTTGTATGTGTACTGTGCTGTACATACATGTGTTGTATGTGTACTGTGTTGTACATACATATGTTCTATATATACTGTGCTGTACAGACATGTGTTGTGTGTGTACTGTGCTGTACATACATGTGTTGTATGTGTACTGTGCTGTACAGACATGTGTTGTATGTGTACTGTGCTGTACATACATGTGTTGTGTGTGTACTGTGCTGTACATACATGTGTTGTATGTGTACTGTGCTGTACATACATGTGTTCTATGTGTACTGTGCTGTACAGACATGTGTTGTATGTGCACTGTGCTGAACATACATGTGTTGTGTGTGTACTGTGCTGTACATACATGTGTTGTATGTGTACTGTGCTGTACAGACATGTGTTGTATGTGTACTGTGCTGTACAGACTTGTGTTGTGTGTGTACTGTGCTGTACATACATGTGTTGTATGTGTACTGTGCTGTACAGACATGTGTTGTATGTGTACTGTGCTGTACAGACATGTGTTGTATGTGCACTGTGCTGTACATACATGTGTTGTATGTGTACTGTGCTGTACAGACATGTGTTGTATGTGTACTGTGCTGTACATACATGTGTTGTATGTGTACTGTGCTGTACAGACATGTGTTGTATGTGTACTGTGCTGTACATACATGTGTTGTATGTGTACTGTGCTGTACATACATGTGTTGTATGTGTACTGTGCTGTACATACATGTGTTCTATGTGTACTGTGCTGTACAGACATGTGTTGTGTGTGTACTGTGCTGTACATACATGTGTTGTATGTATACTGTGCTGTGCAGACATGTGTTGTATGTGTACTGTGCTGTACATACATGTGTTGTGTGTGTACTGTGCTGTATATACATGTGTTGTATGTGTACTGTGCTGTACAGACATGTGTTGTATGTGTACTGTGCTGTACATACGTGTGGTGTGTGTATACTGTGCTGTACATACATGTGTTGTATGTGTACTGTGCTGTACATACATGTGTTCTATGTGTACTGTGCTGTACAGACATGTGTTCTATGTGTACTGTGCTGTACAGACATGTGTTGTATGTGTACTGTGCTGTACATACATGTGTTCTATGTGTACTGTGCTGTACAGACATGTGTTGTATGTGTACTGTGCTGTACAGACATGTGTTGTATGTGCACTGTGCTGTACATACATGTGTTGTATGTGTACTGTGCTGTACAGACATGTGTTGTGTGTGAACTGTGCTGAACAGATGTGTGTTGTGTGTGAACTGTGCTGAACAGATGTGTTTATTTGTCACAGACAACAAACAGCTGGTGAGGGCAATCATCTGTGCTGGACCCTACCCTAATGTGGCAAATATTTACAAGGTGAAAAAGTCTGTGAGAGGGTAAGTGTGTGAGAGGGTAAGTCTGTGAGAGGGTGAATCTGTGATAAGGTCAGTCTGAGAGAGAGTATGTGAGAGTATGTCTGAGTGAGTTTAAGTCTGAGAGAGGGTAAGTCTGAGAGAGAATAAGTCTGAGAGAGAATAAGTCTGAGAGAGAATAAGTCTGAGTGAGTTTAAGTCTGAGAAAGGGTAAGTCTGAGAGAGGGTACGTCTGAGAGAGAATATGTGAGAGAGTAAGTTTGAGAGAGGGTAAGTGTGAAAGAGAGTAAGTCTGAGAGACAATATGTGAGAGGGTAAGTCTGGGAGAGGGTAAGTCTGTGAGAGGTTAAGTCTGAGAGAGGGTAAGTCTGAGAGAGAATATGTGAGAGAGTAAGTTTGAGAGAGGGTAAGTGTGAAAGAGAGTAAGTCTGAGAGACAATATGTGAGAGGGTAAGTCTGGGAGAGGGTAAGTCTGTGAGAGGGTAAGTCTAAGAGAGAGTATGTGAGAGATTAAGTCTGAGAGAGGGTAAGTCTGATAGAGGGTAAGTCTGTGAGAGAATATGTGAGAGAGTAAGTTTGAGAGAGGGTAAGTGTGAAAGAGAGTAAGTCTGAGAGACAATATGTGAGAGGGTAAGTGTATGAGAGGGTAAGTATGTGAGAGGGTAAGTCTGTCTGTGCTCAGAATGTATTTGGAGGGAAGTTCCCTCATGTTGAGGGGGTGGAAGTATGGGAGAGTAAATAATAAATGTAAGGAGACCAGTATCTAGAGTGCCCGTTTTGACTTAGTGCTCTCACCCGATCTCCAGCATAGAGGTCACATATCACCGCCCTCCAGGTGGGGCGGTCAGTGGCTATCCGCTCAGCCTCCTCAAGCGTAAGTCCCAGGCTGTCCAGATCCTGCTTGACGCAATCAATCTATCAACGGCGAGGGTGACCGCAGGGCCTTTTCCAGCTGGCGTTATATGTGGATGGGATTGGTTCACCTGTGATGCAGTGTAGTCTGCTGTTATGCATTGCATGTGACTGAACCATCGAAGGCATCACTGGGCAGTGAGTACAGATGTAGGCTGCTCACCAGTGCGTTCTGTGATCATATTTTTTAGATGTAATGGAACTACTTTGGAACTTCACAGCTGCTGCGTTTGTGGTTTCAGTGACTCTTTGCTGTCAACAAACACATAGAGGCGAATCTTGCTTCATCCACAGTCAGTCAACTGGACCGCGATGGAGATCAACGCTCGTCTAGCACCTCAAGATGATGACCTCCAAGGTGAGGGTCAAGGTCATGTTATGGTCAACACGGTTGCCATATGACATTGTATGCTCGTTGGAAAGCAGTAACATTATGGAATTTTATATTCTTGTCTACGCGTCTTTCTATGTGTGTGATTGGAAGTAATAAATTTTTGGAATATCTTAAATTAGTTACTGATTTTTTCTAACTATGATGTATGTGCATGTATATGGCCTGTGTATATGTGCATCTAGGTAGATATTGAAGGTTAAAGAAGTACTGTTAAATGTTGGAATTATTGCACCAAATTGATATATCAATATCTATATCAAGTCAATGTGAAGTGCTCTGTGCTGTTTGTTTTTAGATCTTCCTGTATGACACCACCATGGAATCATCCTACCCCTTGCTCTTCTTTGGGGGCAACATCAGGGTAACTCAGGTCAGTTCTCATCAAGTAAATTGGTCATTATATCACTATCTTTGTAGTTGTCAAATTATGTCATGTTTAGTCATTTAAATTATGCAAAACCTTCAGTGATCACATTACCACACTGTCAGTGGTCACATCACCACACTCAGTGGTCACATCACTACAGTCAGTGGTCACATCACCACACTGTCAGTGGTCACATCACTACACTGTCAGTGGTCACATCACTACAGTCAGTGGTCACATCATCACACTGTCAGTGGTCACATCACCACACTATCAGTGGTCACATCACTACACTGTCAGTGGTCACATCACCACACTGTCAGTGGTCACATCACTACACTGTCAGTTGTCACATCATCACACTGTCGGTGGTCACATCACCACACTCAGTGGTCACATCACTACAGTCAGTGGTCACATCACCACACTGTCAGTGGTCACATCACCACACTGTCAGTGGTCACATCACCACACTGTCAGTGGTCACATCACCACACTCAGTGGTCATATCAACACACTGTCAGTGGTCACATCACCATACTGTCAGTAGTCACATCACCACACTTTCAGTGGTCACATCAGTACACTGTCAGTTGTCATGTCACCTCAGTCAGTGGTCATATCACCACACTGTCAGTGGTCACATCACTACATTGTCTGTGGTCACATCGCCACACTGTCAGTGGTCACATCACTACAGTCAGGGTGACACTGGCTGTGGTTACAGTGTGACACTGGCTGTGGTGACAGGGTATGTGACACTGTCAGTGGTGATAAACTGATACAACGGAGGTGACTGGGTGACACCGAAAGTGGTGACAGGGTGACACTGACATTGGTGACATTGTAACACCAACAGTGATTACAGGGTGACACCAGCAGTGATGACAGGGTTACACCGACTGTGGTGACAGGGTGACACCAACAGTGATGACAGGGTGACACTGACTGTGATGACAGGGTGACACTGACTGTGGTGACAGGGTGACACAACAGTGATGACAGGGTGACTTTGATAATGATGACAGGGTGACATTGACATTGGTGACATCACAGTTATGGTTGTTACAGCACTGATGTCATGCAGACAGTTGACATAGATGATATAAATAAGAATACTTTTCATGTAGACCATCCAAACTTAAAAATGGCTGAATGTTTGAAATATGTCATTCTGTAGACATCAGGTGACATATGATTGAATGTAACATCAGATTGAATGTGACATCTAATTGAATGTGACAGAGTCATTGTGTCGCAAATTGAAACTGATGTTTCCCTACACATATGGCTGTATCTGTGTCAGTGTCGCAATAAAAACAAGTCACTTTACAGGTTGCATCCACACATACAAACCCAATCAATCTTATCTGCTCCATTTATTTTCCTCAAAACTGTTGACGCACAATTTGATTGATGCCGTTGATGAATACTTAAAAGTGAATGTCTGAACACAGTCTTGTTTAATTATGTTTTCCCAGGACTTAAGCATCTGAAGAAAGACGAATTTGGTTGTACTTGCCACAGACTCTAGTGTGCTCCTGGATAAGTGGCTAGCTGAGAAAGCAATGGACAGTTGTGGTTTACAGTCTTCATCAGTTATTACGTTGGCACTCGCAGTGACGTCAAATAATATTGTAATCTCATTACTAAGACCATCTGCCACAGAAATATTGCAGAGAGATCAAACTAAACTGTTTTAATGCAGCGTTTTAGTGCAACTCGGTGTGTTACTGGGCCACCTTCTAAGAACAATGACATTCTGCTTGTCTCTGTGCAATATTGTCTGCAGGCAGCTTAGTTTCCTGTTGTATACACAGCTGTGTTATAAATAAAATATTGTATTTGAAACCTCTGAAAGTACAGTATTAAAAATTCACAAAATATCGCTAGCACTGTGTTTGGTTTGTTCATTTTACAGTGGAGGTACTGACAATTTGGTGTCCACCCATACACACGCCACAGGCCAAGTGGGTTGAACAGACGTGGAATGCTGTAAAAAGTTTGCCTCCAAATATATTACCTACATATATCTAGGGTCATAACGTAAATGTAGATGGACAACCTTGTAAATAAACTACTGGAATTGTGTTGTTAGCCCCTAAAGACACGTTAAATAAGTGTTGTAACACTTTCAAATTGAATATTTTGCCGTTTTTGAGTGATAATGCTGGTTTGTGGTGGCACAGAGCACAGTTGACTTTCCCACTGGTGACCAAGTTAACGTTTTGTCAGATTATAAGAAAATTGTACTGTGAGAAAAATCTAAATTTCCTCACTACTATTGCCATCACATTGTAATAGGTATTATAGTTGAATACTATAGTTGTTTTAGAGTTACTACACTGGGACAGATACTTGATAAAAAGACTATCCTTAGCCACCAGATGGCACATGAACCATTCTTCACATACTTAGTTCTGATACATTCTCAGTCAGCAGTCATAATTACATTGCAATTGCATTTCTTGGATGATGTTTCAGTTTATGTAATCTGCTTGAACTAAATTTGGATACAGCAAGTGGAACGTAAAAGTGTTAATATTGAAATGTTCTACATGAAACATGTCAGTATAATCATTGGTGTTTTGTATGTCACAATAACTTACATCTTATCATTTTTGTGACATCCATAAACTAAAGTTGTTTGGTAGTAGTTTGAGTGTTCAATAGTACATTGTAATATATGCAGCGTCAAGAAGTGTGACTAGGTTTAGTGATTTTCTTTATATCTTGCAAGTTGCCTGTTTTACATAAACATAAGTTGTCTGCCGTTTGCATTGTGTGAACATTGTGTGAACATTTGTTGTATCATCTACAGAAACAAACTTTAAGGTCATCCAAATGAAATCAGACGCTTTTGTGCAAGTGAGTATCTTAACCAAATATAAACAGCAGACAAGTGATAGATGCTTAACAAGCACGCACACGCACATAAATAGAATAACATTGACAAATATACAGTTTAGACTGTGTCGCGACCCAATGTAATAGATAAATAAAAGCTAACATGTAAGTAAGAGATAGAACTAAAACATCAGATGGCAAGTGAACTATGAAACCTATAACTTACCGAGAAACCAACATTTCTATTTCTATGTGTAACTTACCCTTCTGAGATATTTCTCAGTTTAGTATTGAAACCTGTTCACACAGCCAGCATTTACACAACCAGCAAATAATGTGTTCCTTTAATTTATATGCTCTCAGATTGAATACTTTCTTATATATATATTCTACAATGTTCCTTTACTATCGTCACTTCATTCCTCTAGCCCTATCTTTAGAGCATGCTTGCACTAAACAACAGCGTGTGGAACCTGTCTTACATTTAAAGTGTTTGTTGTGACAAAGATACTATTTTAAGGAATTTGAACATTTCCAAGATTAAATAAAGTTGTGATTTTTGTAATATTCCGGCTAATCTAATTGGGAAAATATAAATACTATACGTGCACTGTTTACACATGTATATGTTACAAACATTAATACCACTTATATGGTAACATTCTTAATCTAGTAGACTACAAATAGCTCAATGTAATCATTTAGATAGCACAATCATGTCAACTGAGTGAAGTAATAAAATTACATACTTATTTAATGTTCTTTTGTGCCTACTGTCGCATAATTAAGGCAGAGACGAGACATCTCAGACTTTCTCCTTCACAGTTCTTCAGGTTGTTTTGGGTCTTTCTCTTTTTGTTTCCCTTGGAGTTCCATCTCAAGGCTGTCTTGGTTATCACCATCCTTTCGCAACATAAGACCGACCCATCTCCCTCTGATGGCAAGTCATTCGTGTTACTCATGTTACTTTGAGGAAATCATTTGCGTTACTCATGTTACATTGTGGAAGTCATTCATATTGCTCATGTTACATTGTGAAAGTCATTTGTGTTACTCATGTGCACAGAGTTTCAGAAGTTGTAATAATCATATGGTAATGCTTTATCTGGCCAGTTTGCCCGGCCAAGTGCGACAAGTGCTCACAGTCAGGAGGCGTCATCACATGTGACATCTTTCAATCAAACTACATCAAAGACAAAAGCAAGATGTGCAAGAGTAAGAACATTGCTTTGCCTATAACTGTCACCCGTTGGTTGTACATTAATTTTGTTTAATGTGTTGACATTAGTTATTGCACAAAGCATGATTTATTGTACACGCATCTTGTTTTTCTTTCATGATAACCTATCCAGATGGTTTACACATATAACAATATGGTCACATCCCCTAACAGTATCTAACAACACTAATCAGATGCAGTAATTTGTCAATCTACACCTGTACTTCCAGGATATCCAGTTCACTAGTAGTAGCCCATTGATGTTACAACAAATTATGGAACTGAGATCAGATGTTTTCTGGTGGTTGATGCTGTTCAGAGTCCTGTCTGTTGGTTGTTTGCATTGTGTTCAGAGGTGACATTTGACCACTGCCGCAAATGCACAAACTCTGACGGCAATTATATGTGCAAGGCTTGTAGCCATGGATACACCTTGAAGGAAGACAAATCTACTTGTGTCTGTAGGTAACCTGCATTTAGTATTGTTGCTCTTTTATCAGAGAAATTTCTTATTTAACAAGATTACCACCCAGAGAATTAACTCTATGTGGCAGGTGGACAAGGAAGCCCTTTGGCTTATCAAGAGTCCGACCCTTTTATCTATGTGTATCCTACCCTTCTGAGGTATATGTCGATTTTATTTATAAACATTCACGCTACTAGCACCCACACAATCAGCAGATAATATGTTCCATTCATTTAGAGTCCTTTGTGAAAATTAGAACTTTCTTATATCTAATCTACACTGCTCCTTTGCTAATGTAACTTCATGTCCTCTAGTCCTTCTATCTTTCTTAACTGAGAAAAAAATATTTCTATCAATATTTTCATAACCATTCATTATTTTAAACACTTCTATCTGATCTCCTCTCAATCTCCTGGTCTTTAGTGTTGTTAAGCCGCATTTTTTAGGCGTATTTCGTAACTAAGATCCCCCAGTTTTTGTATCATTTTAGTTGCTCTCCTCTGTACTCTTTCTAGCATATCTATGTCCTTCTTGCGATATGGCCTCCATGCTTGAATACAATATTCTAAATGAGGCCTAACTATTGTTTTGTACAGCGGTATTATTAGCTATTTTTCCTTACACGTTATGTGTCGCCTAATTAATCCAAGGATTTTATTTCCCTTTGAAGCTGCAATTCCACACTGCTCTGAAACCTTCATATCAGCACTAATGGTTAACCCTAAGTCCTTTTCTTTTACAGTAGTGCTTAGTACAGTACCCCCATTGTATATTCTACCTCTTCGTTATCATGTCCTGCGTGGAGGCATTTACATTTCCAAAAATTGAACAGCATTTGCCACTTTTCAGACCATTTGATCAATTTGTCAAGATCACCTTGTAAATGTTGTCTATCTCCATCACTTTTAATCCTTCTAAACACTTTTGCATCATCCGCAAATTTCAACACCTTGCTTGTTATTTTGATCATCCAAATCGTTGATATATATTAAGAATAATATAGGTCCTAGTACTGATCCCTGTGGTACCCCACTCAATACCGATTTCCAGTTTGAAGCCTATCTTCTAGAGGACCGACCTTATCCTGAACTTTCTGTTTGCTTCGAATATACACATAAAAACTCTTGCTGTCATGTTTTATATTACTAACTAATTTTTGTTCATTTCTAATTTCAGCTGTAGCTTGGTTAAATGCTTCTTTATAACTGTTGTAGTCTTCATCATTTCCAGTACATCTATATGACTTACACATCATTTGTTTATACTTAATTTTTCTAATGGCTTCTTTCGATAAGTGTTTCTTTTTGGACCGTTTCCCTTGGTTTTTGAAGGGTACAAATTTTTCGACTATGCACTTAATTTCACTCTTTAAGATATTCCAGCATTCTGTTGCTGTCTTATTCTTCAGTGTGTTATTCCAGTCTATCTTTGCTAAATATTTCCTTATGTCCTTATATTTTCCTTTGTGAAAATTTCTCCTGTACTGCTTTTTACTATTCCTTTCTGATTTTACTTTGATGGTAAAATGTATGGTTGTGATTACTACTCCCCAGTGGCTCACATATCTTGACATTGTCAACTAATTCATTCTGTGAGGACAAAACTATGTCTAACACATTCTCACCCTTGGTTGGTTCTAGCACATGTTGAGAAAGGAACTTGTGGTCCTCACTCCCAATACTATGTAGAGATTTCCATTGTATATGCCCGTGGTTGCAATCCCCCATAATAATACAGTCCCGTTTGCTTACTTCCCTTATAGCGGTTTGTATTTTTTCATTCTCTTCTATGCTTATGTTTGGACTTCGATAAACTAACCCAACTGTTAACGTTGAGTTTCCTGTAACTATGTTACACCAAACAGCTTCTTCGCAATCTGCTTCTCTTTCTAATTTTATTTCATAAGCCTGAATAGATTCTTTAATATATAAAATAACTCCACCTTCCTTTCTTCCTATTCTATCTTTCCTAAACATTACATATCCTGTCAGTCCCAATTCGGCATCTGATATATCGGTGGTAGTCCAGGATTCGGTTATACCTATTATGTGAGGGTCAATATCTTCTACCATAATGTTTAGTTCATTTCTTTTGTTTACTATACTCCTTGCGTTTAAACAAACACATTTATATCCAGCTTCAGAAGAGTTTTCCAGACTGTTCTTTGCTGATTTATTTGTGCTGTCTTTATCTATGCCTCCAGTTTCAGGCTTTTCTGTAAGACCCCTGCGAATCTAGTTTAAATAGATGCAACCTGTCCCACTGTCAACAGATCGCAGCAGGTTCTCTGAGAAAACTGCTGCCCCCTTTCCACTAAGATGGAGGCCATCTCTCATGTACATATCTTCCCTCCCAACAAAGTATCCCTATAAATCTGTGAATCCCACCCCGTCTTCTTCACACATCTGCTCAACTAGTGTGTTGATCGCCATCCTCTTGCAGTTTCTATACGTTGCCCCCTTCCTCCCATTACTGGCAAAATTCCTGACAGATTTATCTGTTCAACTCTTGTCTTCTTTAGCTTCCTCACTAACTGTCTATACTTCTGTACTATCCCAGTTGTTCCCTCCCCGTCTGCATTATTTGTTCCTACATGTACCAGTATAGACCCTCCATTGCCATGTCCCAATACCTTCTCTACCCTGTCAGTCACATGTTCAATTCTAGCCCCCGGTAGACAAACAAAGCCCTTGCTCAGTGTCTTGTCCGTCTTTCTCATAATGGAGTCGCCCATAAACACCTCTCTTTCCTCATTGCCCCCTCAACCACTGCCTTAGTGTTGTTCCTTCTTTGGTTTGCATCTGTCTGGTTGTTGTCTTTTCCCCCTGTCGTCTTCTCTCCTGTCACATTCTCTTCCCATTCATTCTTTCCTGTACATTTTTGTCTTGTCACCTTTCCTCCTGTCAGCATCCCTTTTATCGACATCTCTTCTATAACATTTTCTCTCACTTCCTTTTGTCCCTTTATCTTTCCTCCCATCTCATTTTCTTCTCTCCTCTCCCGTCCCATCTTCCCTCCCTCCTTCTCTATGGTCACTTTCTCCCCGTCACCTTCCCTCTTCTCAATCTCCTTTCCTCAGTTTTCTTGCCACTGCTATTCTCCTTCAGTCTTGCAGTATTCTCACCTCTCTCCCTGTTGTCTTTCTCCATTCAACCTGTCTCCTTTCTAATTCCCATCTCCATTCCCTTCACAATATCTGTCAACCTAACTTTCTCCTTCTGCAGACACTCCACCTTCCAACACCCATTGCACTGAAAGGTGAATCCTTCCTCCATGGTTTCTGCCCATGACTTCCCACAGCTGGACAATGCAAAATCTACCCAGCTGTGGCATTGATCGCACACCAAGTGTCGCTTTGCCTTGACTTTCCGCTTGTAAGGCGCCATATCCCTATCAGAATTTATTTAATAACTTAACTAACTTAGTCTTTATAAAGACTGTTTCCTGTGTACTACATCACACTTTATGTTACAGATTTCAATTACACAGCCGACTATTTATTCTATCACGAATGCTAACATTACCGGTAGTGACTTAATTTAAATACAATCAGTTATGTTACATTATGTAGGTTAACAGGATTGGACATAGTTTATATATAAAAAAATTATCTTTATATAATAACATAAATAAAGGTCAACTATGAATATATTAAACAATTTGTGCAATGTTTCTTGAGCAGTACATGTCTTAGAAGCATGTATTACAATGTATCTTGTATGTTCTTACAACAAGTGACAGTCATGGAAGTGACAACTAATGACTGGCACTTATAATGGACCAGTGACATATGATGCATGCTTCAGTAGTAATATAATGTCTCTTGTATGTTTTTACTGCATGTGACAGTCTACGGAAGTGACAACTAATGACTGGCACTTATAATGGACCAGTGACATATGATGCATGCTTCAGTAGTAATATAATGTCTCTTGTATGTTCTTACAGCATGTGACAGTCTAAGGAAGTGAGCTGAATGCAAGGATGGACCAATGGCATATGATACATGCTCCAGCAGACAAGACTCAGTGTGGAGGTGAGTGAATCAAGCGAACACACCCAATGTAGGATGTTCCTCCAGGCGACCTCACCCCACTATGTATTCAGGCTAGGGTGGGTGTAATGTACAGCATTGAAATCAAATAATCATAGTAATATGTATGACCTGCGTTCTTTTCTTTGTGTGGCATATGGATTAGGCATATTTCTTATAGTAAAATATTTGCACGTCATAACCAAAATTTATAGAGTGCCTGATGCAGTTGGAGGTTTTGGGTAGCATCAGGAAGGTGCATTTGGAGGTTTTTAGTCCTTTGGCCGGGACAAGGGACACACTACTTGTGTGAAAAGGATAGTTGGCAGAAGAACTAACTTCAAAGCACCATTGCATCCATTTAGCCAGGCAGCAGTCACACTGTCCCAGTGTCTGCTGCTATGTTTATATCATAACTATATAGGCTTAATGATCCCAATACACCAATCTGTTGGCACAATGTCAGATAATGGAACTAGGTTAAACATCTTAACAATAACTATAATTAGTTCTGTGGAGCTGTTTTTTTCAGTGAACAGTAAACATGTAAACATTTTACTTCCATCATAACCCTTAATGATCTGTAACTATGATTCACCAAAAAACATTTGATTAATAATTACCTACAGGGTTGTTTGATTTATGCCGGGCAGAAACAGCAACAATAGGAAATACATGCCATTGATAGGCAAACGTGTTCTTTTTATAGAAAATGTCAGTTTCTTTCTGTACCTGTCTACATATGATAACCATTTGTCCGCCCTGCTCACAATAAACATCACATGAATGATAAAAGGAAGATCACTGCCACTTAACTTGTGGATTATTATTATTATAAAACTGCTCTGCTACTGCTTGGTGGACAGTAAGCTGCAACTGTCTTTCAGTTTGTTTACATTTTGACAAACGACTATTATATAGCACTAATTTTTGAATGAATCACATTTTGAGAATGCATGTCATTGTTTGCGGTGTAACTTTTGTATGTTTCATTTTCTGCTGCTACAAGTTGCATTCATCTGAAAGATTATTCAATTACCTATCCAATGATAATACATATGTTGTGGTGTTAGAAATATATAGCTTTGGTATATTGTACACGAGGGTTGTGATAGAAAACTATTGGACATTGCGACAGTGCAAAGAGACAGTACGAGATGTGTCACTCAGAATATGAAGTGTGACTTTCAGATACTTCATTTTGTAGTGCTATGGATTATGATGGGCCTCTCCATTAGCTCCCTATATATTTGTAAGTTAGGTGAGTAACACCTTCGAAGTTCTGACAGCAGGACACCGCCTTCGGTGAAGTCGAGACAAAAGTTTTACAAAGGCTTCAATTTCAAACGTTCTATCACCGTCCAGCTGACCCATTTTTTTAGACTACCTTTTGCTCTAAAATAATCTGTCCTCTTAATTTTATACATAAAGACATAATCTGGCATAACTTTATACATTTTTGTAGCAGCACATTTGTACTTCCAGTGTATCATATATTTACCACTTGTTGTGTATTACACCCAGCTGTGGAGCTAAGATTCTCTGCCTGCTAGTGTTTGATGGAAACTTTGACTAATCTGTAATTGGTCACTGGCAGTAGCTTGTGTTAACAGACAGCATTAAACCACTAGACCCCTGTTAAACTGGACAGTTGCCTGTAGGTTTTAAACTGTGTCAAACAGCGAGTCTACCTTTTGCTCTCAAATAATCTGTCCTCTTAGTTTTACACATAAAGACATAATCTGGCATAACATGATAAGTTTTTGTAGCAGCACATTTGTAGTTCCAGTGTATCGTTGCAACATAACATACATATTACATACTGTGTGCCACATTTGAATGTTGTGCATGTAATATTTCCATGCAATCCATTTGCATATATAATGTAAAACTTTAACAGCCGTTTTCTTAATTTTCACTTTTTGACCACTACCATGTTCAATGCTCCATAACTTCGTCAATTTTTGTAGCAGTCATAATTTTTGAAACCGTGTAAAGACCCTACCAAACCTTTACAAGGATGTAAGAAAACGAATCACCAAGAAAATAATGTTACAATTTTTCCGACTTATCACTCATTTGGTCAGCCGCTCGTGCTCCATAACTTCGCCAATTTTTTGATCATGTAATACTTGTGTATGTGTAGAATAGGTGTTGTGGATATATGATGTGAAGTTTGGTGACTGTAGGTGTCCATTTTCTTGGTTCTTTCAAAGTGCGGGCCTAAACTACAAAAGTACCCGTGAGTGTAGCAGTGATTGGCCGGCTTGAATCGGCCTAGGCCCTAGCCCTAGGCTCAGGCTAGGGCCAGGCTGATGTTAAAAAAAGTCATAGAAATAAAAGCAACTAACGTATATGGCTACATTTGTCTCGCTAGACATAGCGTTAAAATTATATACACACAGTAATTATCTGGTAGCAGGATAACACGTTTCTTATTTTTTGGATGAAGTTCAGATAATAAATAATATCCCCATGCCAGCAGCCATGGCATTATTTATTATCTAACGTGATATAGAATATAAGTATTAACAAAGTTATCATTTTTACTGTAACAGGGTTAACTATAATTAGTCCTAAGAAATAATTACATGATCGGAAATGTCAGTTATTCCACTATATCCTAAGCACAGCTGTATCACAGCTAATAAGTGTCAGTCCACCAACTGAGCTATCAGTGGCCTGGCTAGTTTATTTTCTTTAAACTACATTTTACTCTCAAATAATCTGTCCTCTTAATTTTATACATAAAGACATAATCTGGCATAACTTTATACATTTTTGTAGCAGCACATTTGTACTTCCAGTGTATCATATATTTATCACTTGTTGTGTATTACACCCAGCTGTGGAGCTAAGATTCTCTGCCTGCTATTGTTTGATGGAAACTGTGACTAATCTGTAATTGGTCACTGGCAGTAGCTTGTTTCAACAGACAGCATTAAGCCACTAGAACCCTGTTAAACTGGACAGTTGCCTGTCGGTTTTAAACTGTGTTAAACAGTGAGTCTACCTTTTGCTCTCAAATAATCTGTCCTCTTAGTTTTACACATAAAGACATAATCTGGCATAACTTGATAAGTCTTTGTAGCAGCACATTTGTACTTCCAGTGTATCATTGCAACATAACCTACATATTACATACTGTGTGCCACATTTGAATGTTGTGCATGTAATATTTCCATGCAATCCATTTGCATATATAATTTCAACAGCCATTTTCTTCATTTTCACTTTTAGACCCCTACCATGTTCAATGCTCCATAACTTCGCCAATTTTTGTAGCAGTCATATAATTTTTGAAACCGTGTAAAGCACCCTACCAAACCTTTACAAGGATGTAAGAAATCAATGTTACAATTTTTCCGATTTATCACTCATTTGGTCAGCCGGGGTCACATATAGACGTATTAATCCAAAGGACTTCAGGGCCACTTGGCCCATTTTTTTTTAAATTATGTCACCCCGTCAAAAACATCTCCCAGACTATGTGCCTGTATTGCAGAATATATATTGCTGTGCACTTATGAACATGTATCCACTTCACTATTGTACTTGCCTTTTGTGTAGGCATCTATGATTGTTAGAAATGTCTCCACCAACTTGCTTGCTGTCATTGGTAAGAGGCATGTGTACAGTTGGTTCTGCTCGTGCCCACAGTGATGTGCTATGTGTGTGAATGGGCGGACTGCAATAAGGACAACTTGGACTGTGTCTCGTCAACTTGGACTGTGTCTCATCAACTCTGGCCAAGGCTGCTGGGTAAGTCATAGTCATCTTTGGCAAAACTGTGTTTTCTTACAAAAAGTGTAAATCATATGATTAAATTATTATTATGTTTTGTTGTAAATTGTGTTATTCTGATTTAAACGTAGTCACAGTATGTAGTATTGATCACATTATGTAATCATTATAGTTCTTTTGGCCAAAGGTGGCTCTTGTGTTTACATCATTATATGTCAGAAGACATAGTCCTGCTTGTTAGGATTTTTTTTATTTTCAAGGGTATAGTGCTACTTGTTTGGGCATTCTGTACAGTGAGTCTTACATATTTTGAACTTGTTATGCCATACATCCAATTTCCATTGCATGACTATTCTAAGTCTCAGTTGGATTGCTTTCAAAGTAATTACAAACTTTTCACTACAAATTTATTCAACAATAAATAAGATTGCACCTTAGGTAATGAATTTGGGCAGTAGTGTATGTTAGGTAGTTGGTAGGATATATAGGAAATATTGCACATAAGTGCATTGAAGTATGTTGTTGTAACCTTAGGTGATAAAACAATTAAATAGCATATATAAACAGACCAGTTTTTAAATTCCAGCATCTTGGTTAAAACTTGACAACTTAGACACATCAATCAAAAAACGCCTGAATTACAGACTAGTGTCATGTTGCCAATGCAGTTGGGTAACAGAATATTCCCATTATCACATGTATTGTTATTCTGTATTGTTGCTCTCTCCTCTGTCCCTAAAAGCCGGGATGAGGCTGGCATCGATATGGGTTATTTAGTTTTATTTGTTACATTGCTAACGTCTCCACCACCCATCTCCACTCCCCGGTCCCTTGATTTCCACTTCGTCCCAATCCAACCAAGTCTGTCTTCACACAGTCCTCCCATCTTCCTCTTCTCCTATCATCTACTCTCTCCATTGACCGTTCCCTTCCATTCGTTCCATGTGTCTAGCCAATGTTCACTGACTCCTCATTAGCGTCCTCCTAAAGCTCTCTTTTCACTCCTGCATTTCCTCCAACCCAGTATTGCATGTGTACATATTTGTTTTTCATATTAAACTGATACTGATTCATTCACTTTGTAGGAATGCAAACGATGCTGCATCACCAACAAATGCAACGCCGATAACTTGAATTCAGCCTCTGGGTTCTGGAAGAAGGCCAATCACTGATCGGCCAATCACTGATCCTTGTGGTATTCGACTGATTACCTCCTGCCAATTTTAAAATGTGATATTTACCCCTACTCATAAGTGCCTGTACAGAAGAAATAATTGTATGGTTTACAAATGCTGATGTACTGACAAAAGAACTAACTGGACTAAAACGTAAAATAAAAAACCACTCAACTCCACCACATGTTATAATAGCAATATCAGAAGTAAAGCCTACACATTTTAAAAGACAACTTACCACGCAGGAATACAACTTGGAATTGTATTATATGGAAACTGTGAATATGAGTGAAAGCAAAAGCAGGGGGGTGTTCTTGTTTATTCACAATTCTTTGGAATTTCAAGTACACCAGTTTGATGTTGAGTTGAATGAACCACTGTTTTGTATTTTGGAACTCAAACGGAAGGATACCCTTCTCTTAGGCTCTTTTTATAGAAGCCCTAATAGCACCACTGAGAACAATGACAACCTTAAGAAATTACTGGATAAAATAAGTGAGAAATGTTTTTCACATGTTCTGCTATACTTGGAGATTTCAACTACCCGTAGATTGATTAGTAAATAATCTCAGCTACAGCAGCAAGTACTGAAGATAAATAATTTAAATTAATTGAAAAAATTGACACTGTTACTTGGTGCAACAAATTACAGAGCCCACTAGAGGTAAAGGTACAACCGAACCATCGCTCCTTGACCGTGTAATCACTATTGAATAATACACCGAGATCTCAACAGTCGAGACTCCCTCAGCATTAGGAAGAAGCGACCATTCATTCAAACCCGAGCTAAAATCAAAAACAGATTGTGGAAGAAATATCTTCTTACGGATGTCCAAGCTTATGAGGAATTTTGCCGATTGCGCTATTAAGTCAGGAGACTGACAAGAAACGCACAGAAACTGTATGAAAAGGATATAATTAATCAAATAAAACATAATCTAAGAAATCTGGCAGTACACAAGGGCAAAAATAAAGACATAAAACGGAAATACCCAACTTGATAGAAAAAAAAAACAAAGATGACATGACAAACTTGGCGGACTTGGAAAAATATAGGTGTTAGCCAATTACTTCTCGCTAATTATGAGAGAACCAGAAGGAGACATCCCGGAGGAACTTATGAGATTTTTATAACACAGTGGAATCTTCCAACATCAACCCTTCGATAGTGGTATATCAAAACTAAAAAACTAGCATATCAAAACTAAAAAACTAGACATTTAAACCACCAGGACTTGATGGCCTCCATCCCCGTGTCTTAAACGAATTAACAAAAAGCATCAGCATTCCATTATCAAACATATCTGACCTGCTCTGGTCCTATTTCTTCCTTATGTGTTGCCTCCAGACCAGCTCTGGTCCTATTTCTATACTTGATTGCAGAGGCATGTTTACTGTGCTTAACTCTCCTGCTGACATCAACAAGTGACTTGGCTCTCTTTCACAGGAGGGCATTTTTCACCCCTAGAGAATAGATGACAATGCATGGTCTTTCACAAGTCACCTACACAATGTGACATCATTCTACCCCCTTAGCAGATAACATAAAGGATGGTCTGATAAGATTGCGTTAAGTATTCCTCTCCTGGGGATGTAGAAAGTTGACTGTTATACACAGTGTATAGGGACACATGTCACGCACACGCACATGCGCACACACACACATGGTGTCATTTTAGAACGTATGGTTGAATAGTAGTGGGATTATGAGAGCTATCCTTTGGCCTGTTTGAAATGGCTCGAGGTCAGTGTGTTTGATATAGGGAATTTTGTCACAAAGAAGAAGACAGAGTTAACAGGCATTTACATAGCACTCGTGGCCAGTCACGCAGGGTCATCCAGAATGGGGTGATGAAGAACAAGGGTGAGTGCTGTTTTGTGGACTTAACCATCTACTAGTGCATCACTAGTGAGTGTAATGTGCTTGGTGTGGACCTTGAAAACACGTATTCAACATTTTACCGACACTGTTAAAAGATATTGAGCCGGGCCATCAATGAATAGTAACACGTGGACATGAAATATACACTTGAAAGTGGATACATCAATAACGTTATTATATTCGTAGCATAGCTGTATCAATTCGTTATTTACACATAAAATACAAGTTTTGTAAAACTAATAAAATAACAACACATGTTCATGTTTGTGAATATTTAATAAATATAATGATACATGTAGTAAAGCAATTGACAGTGTTCTGCATATACACTCGTCACACTGCAAACACACTTTTGGTGACATGTCTATCCTCACACTAAATTTCCTCCCAAGGATTCATCGTGTTGCCCAAGGGGATTACTGGGGATATATTCAGTTGGGAGCCTAACTTAAAAAGTGGGTTTATATGTTTGTTCAGAAAGTTTCATAACAAGTATATATTGTATTATTTTTCTGTCAAATTATACAAACATATATTATTTATTTTTTGAAATATTAACACTTGTTTATTAAATTGCAGAAACGTGTATGTACCATATGACTTTTGCAACAATGTAAACAATATATTTGTGACTGAATGCTGTTAGAGTATTGTGTTGTAAATGCAGACATTGTCATTTGTTTGTTTAAGAACTGTTGAACTGTGTTGTTTATGACAACAGTGTTGTGTGCGGCAGGTTCGATCCCTGCTGATATTCAGTCACATATTACTGGTTGTGCACACACACTTACTCCATTCAGTAATTTCAGCCGTTTACAATAACTCCATCTAAATTAAGTTAATTCCACTTAATCAACTATTGGAAATAGCACAGCAAATTAGCAGTATGGATGTTAATCACTAATGTATGTCTGGATTTTAAAATAAATTAATCAGGTATATTGCAAGGTATATTACGTCCTGATGTTATGGTTTCTAGATTATCAGGGTTTTACTATCATATGAACATTTGTCATAACAAGTTAACATTTGTGTAACAAATTTACTGACACATCTATAATCATGTACACACAACCTGAATAATATTAGGCATTGGCAATCGGTAGGACAACAATATTTTCAGACAAACATGTGTATTAAAACAGGCAATTCTCTTTTAATTCATCCCATGATCAGACATAATGAGTGACTAGTCTTTTTGTTTTCACTTCTCTAGATTTAAGTACAAATCGGCTTGCTTTTTGCTTAATTAACATAATGCCAGTTCATGATGTGTTTACCATAAAAGTGTATTATATTCAACAATACGTGGCCGGTGACATCTGTGTTGCACATTGCCACCTTGAGATTTATTTTAAATACAAGTTTTAAGAGACAGTGTTACTGAATGTCAAATGTTTCAAACAAGTTCAAGTTAGGGAATAACAAAATAGTGTTCTTCTTGGGGAAACATTGTTTCTTGATATAAAAATAAATAATACACAAGTTACTATTGATAGTATACATTAAACCACACATGGTTCATCCAACTCTACAAAAGCAGGCATAGGACATGAGAAATGTTGCACATTCTAATAAAATACATCACAAGATTTCTTTCCCCACAACTCTGTTTATGTGTAGAAAAATATTCAATACGTATTTGGCATGTTTGGCATTTGTGCTCAATAAATACTTTGCATCAGACCATCACTTCTGTTGGCATGATCTAGTGATATTATTGCACATAATTACCTTATCTCTCCATCATATTAACATTGCTTTATGAATTTGTCCATCACCATTCAAGGATAACATTTTACTGCTAGAAAATGTGTACACATTAAGTAAAATTACTAAGAATTCACATCTACAGGCTAATGATACAATTCATTCTGACATTAGTTAACATCCTGTTTCGCATAGACCTGATCTACACATTTCATATCATTGTAGCTACACACAAGTTTATAGTGTCTAGAATCTGTTGACAACATTAAAAATACATCGATTGTTTCTCTTTGGTTGACTTGGCTCCGATGCCTAAGTCAATATCTACTCTTCAGCATGTCCTATTACAGCATCAGGCCCAGTAGAACCAACCAACCAACACTGTAACATCTCCCTTCCAGCGGTTCATAGGCATCCACCTTCATGACATTTGGTTTGCCACTTGTCACGATTTCCAATACTTAATAATTTCATATAATAGATCTTTTTATCATAGACATTTTCCAGCCAAATGACAACAAAACTGTGCTTTTGTTTCAAATATCAACCAGCCGAATAAATGTTCTTGCTCTTGATCTTCTTGTTCTTATTTTGTTAATAAGTTTCAAATCAAGTATAAACCAGCCAAGATTTATATTTTTAATCAGTTACATTTATGTTAATAAAACTAATAAATCTGACAAAATAACACATTTTGTTTAACAAAAAACTATCTGCAACACTGGCCCCAAAACATAAAGAAACAAGAACACTGTAGCAACTGGATAGCCGCGGCAATGAGGGGTGTCAGGGCGCCACGACATACCCCGACAGCGTCAATGAGGGGTGTCAGACAACATACCCCGACAACGTCAGTGGTGAGGTCCAGGGTTCCCTTGCCCTGGATGTACTGGTTGCTGACACAACCCTCTAGCATCTTCTCGTGCTGACCAAATGTCATGCCATCCAGGTTAGGCACGCCGCCTGAAGCATAACAACCAATGTCAACCTTCTGGCAATACTGGCCGAACACGCTACAATTAACCTATCCAGCACATGATCTGTTGCCTAGCAAAACCTCCCGTAAAATCATCAGAAAACAGAGAAGGTGTGTGTGTGATAATTTATATACATTTGCCGTGGTCTCTGATGATGATATGCACAAGTTGGTTATGAAATCTAAGACAACCAGCTATGTTCTGGACCCCATGCCAACCAAATTGGTCAAATAGTATATTGAGGAATTTGTGCCATTCCTTACACACATCATCAATTGCTCCATTGCTGCTGGGGAATTCCCACATGAATGGAAGACTGCACTTGTAGAGCCACTGCTTAAAAAAGCAGGACTGGATCCTATTCCAAAAAACTATCGCCCTGACAGACAGTCAGACATGGGGTCAAATACATTGAAAAGTATTTAAATGCAAATCCTTTTGACATTTCAAATGCAAATACATTTTGTTTATGTCAAACGCAAATACTTTTCAAAACTATTTCAATACTGTTCAAATACTTTTCTAATTCTCTTGACATCCCCGACTCCCCGTGCTCCTGCACAATAAATAATGACCAAAACTTGACCATTGTTTATCCAGAATTAAGGGAGTTCATTGAGTCAATAGTACCATGTTATAATTGGTCACACATTGTTAAATTTTCCCCTGTGACAGGTTAATCCTGTTTTCCATTTCCTGTGCCCACTGATGCACTGTCTTCCAATAAAATGAGATTAAGCCACCCACTATTAATTAAATGCTTGCTAACCTGACCCTGTCACAGGCCAACTGATACACTGATCATCCATCTGATAATGACCCAAGTAGTTAATGACCAAAGCATGCAACTGGCTGCAGTTGGTCAACTAATAAAAGAGCTATAGGAAGGCCAGTTTTCTCTCAGTGAATGTCATGCCTCGGTGATCACATAAGTAACAGGAGTGACCTGTATCAACAGCCTAGACCAAGCAACAACTTAATTAAGTACAGCTGTGATAACAGTTTTCATTGACATAATTAAATGCTATAAGTATTTGATTTTTCAAATACTGCAAGGATCATGCCTCGGTCCTGTGGAATTCACACAGTATTTTAGCCCTGTTTTTCATATCATTGATCAGCAAGGTAAGCTGGGGCATGCGTATGCTGATTACCATCAGGTGTACTGTAGTTTTAACGCCAATTCTATGGACTGTAATCGGGAGTCTATGGAACAGTGCATTAGAGACATCAATAGCTAGATGCAAAGCATGAAACTTAAAACAAACAACTCCAAGACTGAATACATCTTAATTGGTACTCCGCAACAACTGGAAAAAACCAGTTGTTGCGGAAAACGCCTAAAAGTGGTCTCATTTATGATTCTATCACTTTTTGTTCTCGAGTTATTGCACAACCTTACTCCGAACAGTGGCCATCTTGGTTTTGTCCAATATGACCATCACATAGGGAGCTCAGCTTGGCTCCCATGGAAAAATTAAATGTCATGGCCATATCTAACGCTGGTCCAAAAATGGTGATTGTGGAAAGATGTGAACAATTATATGATTAAGCCCCGACTATAGGCCAGTTACAATCTATCAAGATGGGTGGGATGCAGGAATTTGGGATGGGCTCAGCTCAAAATGAACTGCATTTTAAGAGGGGTAGGATCCAAGTGTTGCACATTTGGGGTTGGGTCCATTATCAGTGTTCAACATTACGACAAAATTAATTTTGTGTACAAAATGTGCATTAAATTTAGGTGTAAATGATTGGAGAATAGAACAAATTCCTGTGAACAAGAATGTTCAAGACAATTAGGAGGCATTGACCTGTGCTGTGAAGATGTCAATAACAATTTCTTCAGACCAATAAGAAATAAACATTCCCGTAATTTAACAGCATGATATTAGGTCGGGCAGCAAAGATTTGTTTTACCTTATGCTGCTTGGATATATACAGCTAAGCTAATCAATTATTATACCTGTCAACTCTCCTGTGAAATCTGGGAGTCGCCCGGAATACTGGTAAATCTCCCGGATTTTCTCTCGAAATCTCCAACAGCACCCCCGTCTTCGACACAGCGCAACACCATGGGAGATGTGCCAAGACATGCTGAACCAAAAAATCTCCAACAGCACCCACCCAAATCTTCCTATGTCAAGATCCGAGATATATGGGAAGCATGCTGAACCCCTGAGGAATCTCCCAGATTTCAACAAAAAAGTTGGCAGGTATAAATTATATATTTTCCTTGTCATGTAAAAATTTCTAGGGTCAGGTACGTTTAAAGTGTTAGACGAGTATTCAAAAATACAACAAAATTATTCTGGTACGATTTAACCATGGGAGTAGAATCTCATCTTTAGACACATCTGCCTGATTCACAGTGTGAATGTTGTTGTCTGTTTATTGCTCTCACACAGACTGCAATATTTACACTTGTCTTTGACGTGAATAATACAGACGGCGTATTGCACACAACAATGTAATCCACTTACTTGAACATGTAGTGCCATCACACATATAACCGTACGAGCATGTCGTACATTGATCAGCAATGGTGCAGGAATCACAGATGTCAGCACAAGCTGAAAGCAGAACTTGGCATTACACCCAGAATTGTATGTGGTTCACAGAAACACTGCGACGTCTCAGCAGCACTCGGATCCACTGCGACATACAGCAAGAAGGCTGCATGTTTATCTGCAAGGCAACTGGATAACATTTACATGTGTCACCTTACAGCTCGTCTTTGTTCTGCAATGTAGAATATATTAACTTTGTGATATAGATTTCAATATACATTTGCAGCACACTACTTTTAATTGTTTTAGTGCATTGTTCTATTCTGCCAACAATGCAGTTGTTTGTGTTGGACTCCCATGATAATTTATGTGTAGGGAAGGACATCACTGCAAACTCAACGTACAACAAATAACCAATGTTGAACTTGAATGCCACAGAACACTTGGAGCAGTCAGCCGCACATTCTACAACAAGCAAATAAACATCAGTTGAGCAGTCACAAAAGGAACAGTAGATGACACAGTCTCTCAAGACAGACACCAGCCATAGAGACAGAGAGAGGGGGAGAGAGTGACACAGAGAAAGGAGACAAGGAGAGAGGGAGAGCGAGGCAGAGAGAGGGGAAGAGCGATGGAGAGCAAGGGAGAGAGAGGAAGAGGGAGAGGGAGAGGGAGGGGGAGGGGGAGGGGGAGGGGAAGGGAGAGGGCGACAATCGTAGCTGGTGCAAAATACATTCCCTATAGACACGCGCAGAAACGTCACCCGGATATTATTTAACGCCCGGATAAATGTAAGTGCAACTACGCAACGAATTTTGACCCGTTTGTTGGCGTACGTTATTGTGACGTCACGCCGACATAGATACATATCGGCTTTGCTGCGATTAAAGCACATCAGTTTCGTTGTGGTTTAAAAGTGGGTGGAGCTTATAACATGAAATCAAGAAATGGTGAAGTCCGTATGTCTGAACCTATGCAAATGTGGAAAACAGCGCCGCAATCGCAAGATTATTGTACTAAGTACCCGCCGCCAACATCGTTCGGAACCGGACAGAACACCGACAACGGCACGATTGTAGGTCCGTTTATAGGTATTCTATGAACGGTTACCGGGAAATATAAATGACGTTGGAATAACAAAAAGTGTATCCTTTCAAATGATACCAAAACCGTCGGGACAGGACGAGCCACGAGGTTGCTAGTGACCGTAGAATTTCATGTTTTGGACGTATTCCGAGTTGTTCATTTTTCGCTCGCTTATCTATTTTTGATAATATTAATAACTGCAACAACAAGTCATTATCTTTACATTAAACTAAACTATCACCTACCATGTTGGAGTTTTTTGGAGAGCCTCAAAAGTGGTGCAGTTGGAGATTTTTTGGTGAGCCCGCCAGTGCATTTGTGGGCCGTAACTTCAAGGGCATTGTGTTATACGGTTTACCTTCATAATCTATGCTATAAGTACTTACATGTTCATTTATAGCCATTAGTTATATCGATATGTGAAGATGTAATTATGAAGAAAAGCGTACCACAAATACATCAACAATTTGCTAAAGAATCATGAGCCGGAGCAACCAGGTGTGCTACTGCACCATCTGCTAAACACTTTCCCGGGAATAATGAAGTCATCTACCTACACGCAGGTCATTGCTGTGGGGAAGATGGAGAAGTGGCGACAATGTGCATGAGCCTTGGAGAAACAGCTACCGTACAATACTTGCAAACTGGTTGAAGGAGCAGGATGATTTTTATATAAATGATATGCATTCCACAATCTACAAAACGCTAGTATGCTTACGCCGTGCCTGACGAATGTCGCACCAATCCCTTAAAAGCATGAAATGAGAAAGGCCCACCCTGCCCTTGCATGTAGTTCTTTTGTTAGCGGCGTAAAACAGCTCCGTCAACACAAAGCGGATACTGTTATTCGGAAGTCAGTTAAAAAGGAGTCATACAGAGAACATGATCGCTAAGAAGTTGTAACTGGACCACCACAAGCAGCATCTCGCAGGACAAAACACAAAGCGTAGGACGGTCGTTTACAGTTAGACGTGAGATATAAAGAAACAGCATCCAATTCCAGTACCTGCCATGAAGACGTTCGCGGTGATTAATGATAAGAAGAAGACATTGCAGAAGGGAAATACATGTAATCTTCAATACCTGCATGCTAAATTGTGTGAGGAAATTCCAAATACCAAAATCATATCCTGCTAGTTTTGTCAACCATTACCGAACCATGTTGTTATGGTACGCTATATATATATCTATCTATCCCTATCGGCAGCATAGATAGACCAAATATGCATACTGCCTAAAGCGGTGCAGTATGTGTCCATTTCCAAGAAACAACACTGCGCTAAAACTATCACCAAAATAACCATGACGGGAAAAAATGTTTCCAAATTACATGTCAAATATACTAGATGATTCAAGAATATTTTTCCATTTATAGGTAATTTTAAATGCTCAAATTGTAGGTAGTACTGGTATAATAATTCATCGTCCAGGACACTTACTGGACACGCGATGACAATCAAATTTGACTTCAAGTAATTGTCATAACAAAAGTAACACATATTACATTGAATTATTTAATGAAAATATGCCTCTTTATATGTATAATAATAAAATGTAGCTTACTTGTTTAGAAACAAACATTTATTTTTGGTCCTGCTACAAACCTATTTGTACAATATTTGGAACAATGGCCCTCAAGTTGGCCAATATTTTCAACGCATAACGCTAGAAATTTTTTCAAAATGATTGATCTGATCCCTGAAGCTATATGTTTACAATAAGATTGATCTGATCCCTGAAGCTATGTTTACAATAAGATTGATCTGATCCCTGAAGCTATATGTTTACAATAAGCATGGATGTAAACTGTTCTGATCAAAGATAAGTATCTGTATTTTAGTTCTATAAAGAGTTATAGTTATGCCTATTGCATGAGCCTTATTGTGTCTGAAATTACTGGTGCCAAAAAGGTGGTGCTCTGAATTAGGCCTACCCAAGTAATAAAAAAAGTCATACAACTGATTTGCTCCTTTAAATAGGCACTTCAAAAAAAAAATTAATATCATGCTAGAACATTGGGAATGGGCTTAAATTAAAGGTAATAGGTTAAGGATCACATAACTGTTTATTTTATTAAGATATCTTTAATAGATGGAATTTTACGACGGAAAAACAGCATCATTTTTGTGTATCTCTTACAGTGGCAAAATGGACTCATTTTTGCGTTTTCTATAGGTAAATATTTGCTTTCAAATGTAATAACTTTTTTATTTATACAGATATTTAAATACTGTCTTCAGGGTTTTCAAACGCATTGACAAGAGTAATAAATTTATAATATTTAATATTTTTAGTACTAATTATAACCAAATTAATGCATTTAATTAGTTAATTTTAGTTATGTAGCATGCAAAACTCAACAGACCAAAGCGCTCCAATTAAAGGCCATAATGATGAAGATTTTATACATATTATGCAATTTGTATAACCACATTAATAATGGTAATAAATATGCACTAAAAATAATTTTTAAATAATAATTATTTAATTAATTAGTCAATATTGGGTAATTAGCACACAACCTCGACTGACCAAAACATATTACCCGGTAGTAAAAGGCCATAATGTCCATGACTTTGAAAATATTTATGCATATTATGCAATGTGTATAACCACATTAATAATGGTAATAAATATACATTAACAAATCATTTAATAATTTATTTAATTAGTCAATATTGGCTAATTAGTGCGCAACCTCGACAAACCGACACATTTCAGTAAAAGGCCATAAAGTCCATGATTATGAAGATATTTGTATAATTTATGAAAGCAGTAAACCACATTACCAGTAGTTATATTATAGTAATAAATATACATTAACCAGTCATTTCACATTAACAGTAACTTAATTAATAAGTTAATATTGGCTAATATTAGCACGCTAACGACTGACCACTACATTTCAATAAAAAGCTGGAATGCCATAATTATGAAGACAGTTATATAATTTATGCAATGTTTACCACCACATTAAACATTATAATAAATATACATTAACCAGTCATATATCATTAACAATAACTTTATTAATAAGTAAATATTAGCTAAATAGCACACAAACTCAACAGATCAATACAGTAGTCATACTTCACTGTGTCTATGTATGACTGTGTCCTGACAGGTTGGATGAATGTTGCAGGCTCAGTACGGTCCAGTAATAAATTGTCACTGCTTCATAATGTAATGTTCTGCATTTCAACATGAACTTGATGAAGTAATGTTCATAAATTGTTCACAGTATTCCGTCGCTGGACCCAACATCGTTTGTGCCAAATGCAAGTCCCCATGGGAGTCAAGTCATGAAGAAGAAGTCTGGTGTGCTCACAATATAGTCTTTTTGTAATATTGGCAGTTGATTGTCTCATAGTTTAATGCCAGTAGACTGCAAGATCTGTGCTGCAAGGTTCATATTTCAGTATCTTATAAAATAACATTGTGTTCTTTGACATGATGTTTATAAGTAATGTTCATGTCACTGTCATGTTGATTGGACAGTGTACAATGTAGATATCAGATATATTATCAGCCACATTAAATGTGTACCAATGCAGGCAGGCGATAGGTGTCATATTCAGACAACTCTGTGGCTTGGTACCTTCACAGGTAACTATCAGACACAGTTTTGAACAACGAATGCAACTTATTTGGGCAGGTGAAGTGTGTCACAGTACTAGGACCAGCAAGTGATGGGTGTCATATTTAGACGACTCTGTGGCTTGGTACCTTCACAGTCCACTGTCAGACACAGTTTTGCACGACGGATTCAAGTTGTTCGGACAGGTGAAGTGTGTCACAGTACTATGACCAAATCTATCATGAGCCAATATGTATGAAAAGGTAGTTTACCTTAGGAAGGAGAGCACATACCATGGATGGTCTATTTCAGCAAGTTCAAGATGTGCAAGCAGCTGCAGCAAAGGTATTCACCATTGACATAAGAACAAATGATCCAGGCAGGATTATTGTAATTGAAGTTATAGTATGCTAGATTTCAAGACATATACCAGTAAACAGTTTTTTTTTAGATTTTTGAAGACAAAATATTTTGTTATAAGTAGGAATTTGCAGTTAACAAAATTACATAGAAAAATAGGTTGAGAAATGCTGTACATGAGTAACACAAGGAAAGTAGCCAACCACTACTGTAAGCATCGCTTACCAGCAGCTACAGCCGCTCCCCTCATGTTACTCACATACCTGGCCATGTCAGATGCACTCATGTGCACACCATCTCTCGCGTAATTTTTCTCGTTCGACAACTTAATATGATGATAAAAAATTATGTTTTCTGAGTCAGCGAACAATGCCCGCACCTTATTTGTCGCAATCTGACGAGCACGATCAAAATCAGGCCGTACTCTAAACCGGCCAAACTGTACAGGTATACGTGTCAATATCTCACAAACTACTACCTGCGCCACAGAAGGTATTGTGAGCAGTTCGCATGCGAATACCACAATACCCTCTGCCAGCTTCCCAGGGTCACAACCATTGCCCAGATCATTTGTCCCGATGTCAATCAGAACAACAGTTGGCACAACTGCTCACACCACTCCAAGTTGCCGAAAAAGGCCACCCAAAGTAAGGCCCCCTTTCCCGTGGAAAACGACCTTTCCAAACATATCAGCCAAGTCAAGATCAGGTCAATAGTATCTGCAACTATATCCACCTATCCAACCAACTTGACACACATGGTCCATCCGTCGCACAAAACTGTGCCCAACAATGAGAAACGTTGGTTTCTCCATCGTGTCCTGGAAAGAAAGATGAATCTCATTGCATATTACACATAATGGTTTTTGGACATGGTTTCTCTTGGTAAAAGCTGTGCAATGACGTCAACGTGGAAACCTGATGCACAGTTTCTTCTAACACTTAACTACATTCTGCTAGTGTCACATCACAACTTTAGGAACTCTCAAATTTGAAGACTACTTAATGAAGAGATGCAATGTGAGATAATCATGAGGATAGGTGACAACATTGTATGTAATTCCTTGTCAAATTAACCAATGGGCATAATATAAGTTTAACTAATATACATATGTATATACACGTAAAGCAGATTTTTAAAGGAAAACAAATACGCAGAACAGTAATTTTTCTGCTGCAATAAAAACCCAATGAGATTTGTTTGTAAACTTCAGTATAAGTTATTGCACAAGACAAGGACTCCCCAAGTACAGGTCTAATACCCCATCCAAAGGAATTAATTAATTTGATATTTTGTGTCAGTACACAGATTTGGAATTGATCTTTGGTAAATACACATGAAATTGAATTGGAATAAATAAATGTGACTAGACCCAGGTTAAGTTCAGTCATTTAAGTTTTTATCCTCAAAACCCTTCTAACAATTTGGTTTAAATCACTCATTTAAAGAATTCATTTAAGAATTGTTAGTGAATTTGAAAGTAAAATAAATTTGTCAAAATAACTGCATGCCATTGATTGGCATAGCCATGGCATGGCATAGCCATAGCATAGCCATAGCATAGCCATAGGCATAGCTACTCATTGTCTCACTCAGTCATACTATGATACTTATTATACTAGTCACACACTACTCAATAGTTTCATACTCATATACTAAAAAGTCTAGCAACTCTAAACTTCTACTAATATACTTGGCTTTGCCTGTTGTGTTGTAGTGATTTAATTTCAGTAATATGGAATAAGTCACAATCTGGCTCCGATGACATCATCACGATGTCGATGACGCGGCGCAAGTGGCTTCACCAACAGTCACAGATCGGTCAAATAATCGTGTCATAATTTTTGAATGGCTCAAAAACCATACATGACGCCCGAATCCGCCGAAGAGTTATCAACACAGACTAGCATAAATCCCCATAGATCAGGCTAAACACTAAATCTTTTCTCTTAGACACACTTATATAGCTTAATCCGACCTGGTTTTGTATACGCGCATGCGATTTCATCGACACGCAATGCCTGACAATGGTGAAACTTAAATTTTTTGGAACGGCTCAAAATCATAGATGGCGCCCGATTCCGCCAAAGATTTTTCAACACAGACTAATATAAACCTAGTAGATCTAGCTAAACACAAACGATTTCTTCTTATACTAATGCAAATGTGCTAACTTTACTAATGAAAAACAGCTATGTCGTCAAATCGATAAAATCTAGCGGAATATTTGGTCAAATTTGAAAAAGAAAGACACGTAGATGAAACTCGACTTACCAGCAAAAGGAATCCATCAGCAGATGACGTCAACGACCAGATAAAGCGCGCGAATCCAAGAGTTAAAACAAAGCACTACCCGGGCGGTGCGTAAACGACACGGCTGAATCGTGAACGGCCTGCGGCGCACGGAAAATTACGTAGCGAGCAGAATCGTTTGAAGTGCCTACTTTAAAATGACGTACGATGTGGAACTGTTACCTGGTACCGAAAGTGTGGAGTGCTACTACCGGTCATCATGAAATATGACATGTAGCTGTCAGGTGATGCAGTATGTGTGGAGCGACGTTTAAATAGAGTCACCGTCAACTTATATATATATATATATTCGAAGTTGCGCCATCCCACAACTATGCAATATCAACTGTTGACTGCCGATCTATGGTAATTAGCTACCAATGGCCATGTCACATGCCACTGGAAAGCCTACTGTCTCCCCGTTAAAATGAGGCATACATGAAATTGCAATGCTTTCTAAAAATATATAACGTGGCCTGATTAAATTAAATAAATACGCAACCATTATAATATAGGTTTGCGAAAGCGCCCAATTTTGAAAAATCATCATTTGACGATGATCGTGTTTGACTTTCGATTCACTCACCTCTTGGCAGCTTCACGACATGCCTCGTTTTGATTGGGAGATGTAGGGCTTTCAAATGATATAACATTGATGTGTAGGGGGAGGCATTTAAGTCCGTTAGATGGTGCCTACCGCTCGCCTCGTAATAGAGTATACTTGAGCCTGTCTCAGTGAAATATGAAGGTATAATTAGCCAATTGTTAATTCGGTAGTGATTGGTATTTTCATTTGTTGTAGAAGCTGAATCATTAAGGTAGTGGTTAATATGAGGCGTTGAGAATGATAAGGGCGAGCCCACCAAATTCAAATTTTTGGTAAAGGAGTTTCAAAGTTTGACAACAATGAGCTGTCACAAAATAATCCAATCTTGACCAATATTAACAAATTAGGTTTTATTTTGAAGGTGTGTCCATGTAAGAGGTCATCCTTTCAAATAATAAAATAGTAATAATACAATAATAATAAAATTCACTTTTTTTAAACGGCTCCTGCAACTGTAGTCATTCAAAGAACAGTTTGATGACCAAGGTTGAGTCAAAACATGTTCGTATTGCAATTTTATTCTTTTAGATTTAAAAAAAAAATTTTCTCAAAAAATAATTGTTTTCCGAAACAAAATTTACAAAGTGCCTCATTATTTACTGGCATGAGGAGTTTGTTGGTGATGAAGCTAATAGTCAAGTATATCGTCGTCTGGAGATGCCTCCTCGTCGAGTGCTGCAGTGTGAAGATTCTCTTCTACTGCAATCAGGTCACTTAGAAATTGTTTGTGATGCGATACGTGGCACGTACATCAACAAGGCTTTGATGTCCTGCACCTTCTGATACCTGCACTATTTTTTTCATACTTCTGATGCGGAACCAAGCGAGACAAGTCGAAAGTTGCCTGGTTGTACGACTGCGACCTGCCCATCTGTAGCTTTATTTTAATAGGAGCTGAGAGGTGGTAGGTGGGCTTAATGGCAAAGCTATAATTCCTTGTACGTGTTAAAAAACAAACAATTCGCCGTCCTTGAAAAGCTTACATCAGGTCTTGGTGATAGAATATTGAAGCACACCAAAGTCTAAAAACATGGTTCTGTCCATTGTGACTACTGTGAAAGGTTTTGTTGTCCTTGAGCTTCGAATGAAGGTGGCATAGTGGCCCTAGGGATTTGAATACACCTCAACGTCTGTCAGTTTTCTTCAGATGTTGCAAAAATCCCTGTCGTATGATCAGTAGGAATGGTCAGGAACCACGGAATAATGTTCAACTGTGTCAAATCTGCGTTTTCAATTTTCTGGAGACAAGCAAGCACCATATTCAAGTTATTCAAATTTTGTCCCCGCAGTTGTCACTGTAGATTACTAATGTTCTTACATTAGGTTTATTTTTCGCCAAGATAGTGAGCAAATATTCTTAACTCTGACCCTGTTCCATGAAACGATTTCCCGATAAATAAAATTATAGTCTCCGAGACGTTCATTGGTTCCGCGTCTAAATGCGTCTTGGCGTTTCGCCTTTGTCGTCGTAACTCTGCATTCCGTGTCTCAAGGTGGCTTGCCGCTTCGACGTTGTCGTTCTAACTAACGATGCCGTATTAAAATATTCACGGGACATGGACACCACTTACAAGGAAATCGATTTTATAAGTCGATAAAGGCGAACCCGATATACCGTGAGTTTTCCTGATAATAAAACAAACATCCTATAATTACCCGATACCATCGAAAAACGTTTTTCGGGCCATTGGTGGGCTCGCCCTTGTCGTTCTCGACAACGCCTCATATGAAACAAATCAAAATTTGTCTGTGTGGTTTGAAGTTTTTCTTTAAACTAAAGTCTATTTCTTATAACATTTACAATTTAAGTTGGTGTATTTCCCTACATGTAGGTTTTGATGGTGTTGAAGTTAGACAAGAAACACACACATACGCACGCGCGCGCATGCACGCACGCACGCACACACACACACGTCATGATTATAGTTAGATGTCAGTGGAGATATTTTTTTGAAAACAAAGCTGATATTTGTACAGAAAATGCCAAAAAATAGGGGTAACCTATTACTTACGAAATTGTACGATTGTTTAAAATAATACTATCCAACTAGAAATGAGGTACTGATTACATTTTGCACAAGGGTGGTAAGATTTTGTTAATTTAAAATTGCATTGTAGAATGAGCTATTTGCTACCATATGTATCAGCTGGCATTTGATGCTATTTGATAAATAATCGCGTTTTTGTCAAAATACAGGTGGCCACGTATTTTCAGCGGAATATGCCAAGCGGATATGTACTTGTTAATCTTTGACGCCGTTTTATCTTAAAATTGCATAGTACGTGAACAAGGTTAAATGGAGTTGAGGAAAGTGATATATGATATTGTATGGGGCATGGTGATTCATTGAAGTTTTATTTTATTTATATATCTCAAAATTCAACGTTTAATTCAAGTATGTTTTCCAAAATACTAATTTTTTTATTCAAATATGCTTTATTATTATTTAGATTTTCAAACATTTTCACATAGTACACTCTCAAATACTAGCTTTGTATTATGTATTTCTGCAAAACATAATAACTAATAAAGTAGTTTATCACGGAAATTTGAGTAGATGCTGCGGAGCACATGGGAGCGAGCGGAACATCGAACATCGGGTTGAGTCGACCGAGCGACTGTTAGGGGATATACACGCCATGGTCCAGGCCTTGCGTCCTCCCCCTGCGGCGTTGACTGCCCCAGCTACGCTAGGCAGCACTGCACAGATGGTTGCCGCTGACGTGTCAACACCTCCGGTGGTGGACTGGGGACACCCTGTCCCGCTTCAACCTGTGGGGGCGGAGCCGGGCCCTGCATTTCAGCCGCAGCCGGTGGGACCTGACGTCCCATGGGTCAATGCAGAGGCGGTCTGCCCAGGTACTGGTGTAGGGTCACTGTCGGAGGACACGCAGAATCTCATTTCTTCTTGTACTTCAACCTCCCTCCCCCTTGATTCCCAAATTCCTGATGCCTTACGCGCGAAGATCTGGGCAGGCGACTTTATCGACCTGTCCATCCTTCTCACACCCACCCTGACCGAGCAACAAGACTATGCCCTCTATCCATCGAGGGGTTAGTACCCCAACTTTCTGCGTGTCCCCGACAAAACCAAAAAGCACAGTTTTGTCTTTCGAGCAGTGGGGGCAGGCCTTTCAACTGTACATGTCGGTTTATCTCCTGCAGCCGACAAATTTGCATGCAGCAGTAAAGATGCTGAAGTACATCGAGGTCATCCGGGGTCTAGCGGAGGATGGGGACAACTGGCGAGCATATGATGAGGCCTTTCGGGCTTTGCGGTATCGGTGGGGGTGGTCCTGGGATGTTATCAGCTGGGAGCTATGGCTAAAGGCGTCGCAGTCTGGTCGCAGGTCGGCTACTGGGTCCCCCTTTCAGGGCAAGGGCAGGGCCAGGCCGCAGACTACCAGTCCATGCTTCGCCTACAACCGGGGGGAGCTGAGCAATCGGGACACCTGTAGATACGTCCACAAGTGTAACTTCTGCGGCGGCTCCCATCCCTTCGTCCGGTGCTTTAAGGCCCAGGGTAAGCGTCCCTGCCCCAGCGGCCCACCATCATCTAGCCCCCCTGGTGGCCCGTCCACCTCTTGGTTTAGGAAGTGACATATCCACACCAGTTTCCCCAGCAGCACTCCAGCAAATGTTGCATGGTTATGATATTGCCTCATTCGATTACCTCTTACACGGTTTCACGTCTGGTTTTTCCATAGGTTGTGTTGGCCTGCCACCTCTGCGCGGTGTAGACATCCGTAACCTCAAGTCTGCTGATGAATTTCCGGGGGTTATTGACAGTAAATTGGCAAAGGAGTTAGGATTAGGCAGAATACTTGGTCCATATGCTGTTCCACCGTTTGATGTTAATTACAGAATATCGCTAATGGACGTTGTCCCTAAGAAAACACCAGGTGAATTTCGCATGATACATCATCATCTTACCCGGAAGGATCCTCAGTCAATGACTTTATTCCTAAAGAATTCTCTTCTGTCCAATATGCAACGATTTATGATGCCATTGATTTTATTAAGCGTTCAACCGGGCTTGTTTACATGGCTAAGGTCGACATTGAATCAGCTTTTCGGATAATTCCAATTTCACCAGCAGACAGACCGTTACTGGGTTTTAAGTGGAGGGGCCAGTTTTTCATGGACGCACTGCTTCCTATGGGTTGTTCGAGTGCATGTGCTATCTTTGAGCGTTTTAGTACAGCGTTAGAACGGGCTGCCAAGGTTAAATTACAGGTAACTGAAGTGATACATGTAGTCGATGATTTTCTCCTGCTGGCACCCTCATTTGAGAAGTGCAATGATGACCTTGGGTTTTTTTTATCGCCATGTGTAAACAAATTGGGGTACCACTTGCTCCGGGAAAAACCGTGGGCCCATCCACCTCACTCCCTTTTCTGGGTATCATCCTGGATACCGTCCAAATATAACTGAGGCTAAACCTTAAAAGTGAGGTCGATTATACCACCGGTCACCTCAACATGTGACCACCTCACGAATATAAAACTGTAAAAGGACGACAACACTAACGCTCTCATTCAAGCAATCCTAATGTATCCGCATCCGATGTCCATCTACCTGCCGCCCTGATCTGTGCATCTGACTCGCCTCTCAGAACCGCAACAGTCGCTGCCCCGATACGGAAGCTGTGCCCCTTAAAGGCGCTAGTCTCATAACCACAGAAAATAAGCAGTTTCTTTAGGGACCCATCAAATTCCCTACGCAACATGGGGAGCCATCGAGGTGCGCAAAGAGCAAACCTGGAAGTGCACCTCTAGCCTGCTGAAATTCCCGGAGGAAAGCAGCCGGATGGATAGCTGACCCATGTATGCATTCGCCTCTGACCTGGAGAGATTGCGGACCCTGCCGAGCGCTGTGTTTAAAGCGACGGAAGGAAAGCATAATCAAATCTCCAGGCAGTAAAACGTCGCACACATGCAAACATCCGTGTACCATATTCCGGGGCCGAGGCACCATTTCCCCAATGCGCAGATACGCTTTGAAGGCAAGTACCATCATTGCCCGGAGCATGAGTCACTTGTAATGCGATGAAAACACCGTGGGTAACGCCTGTACCAAGCGTGCAAGCACTGGTAGGGTGACAGGCAGACGGACATCAGGCACTGACCCGAGATTACGCGCACCTGCTAACAACTTAGCTACCAGGAAACAATTGCATGGGTCGGCAAAACCATTAATCTTATGGAAATAAGCGATAGCTGACACGGTTGAAACAATGGATGCCGGAGCAGAGCCAGTAGCATGGAGGTGGGCAATAAATAGCAACATCATAGGTATAGAAACAGGCAGACAAGTTGTGAGAAATAACGACTCATTGAATGCAACCAACTTTTTCTATGCACGCTCATAATGTAGTCGAGAAGATGGTGCCAATGAGGCCTCCATCAACCTGCTGAAAGACTATCTAAGCCGGCTGGGGACACACTGTGGGGTACTTCCACTGGGTTGGCATTCGCCCATGGCGCCAGTGCGTGGAACTCTTCCACCTGCGAACGAGATAGTTTATCAGCCAGCGTGTTAAAACGGCCTGGGATATGTCGTGCTGTAAAGTTGATATTAAACCGCAGACATGCCAATACCAGGGGACGGACTAGGGCCATGATGTGGGGTTCACGCGATGTTTGGTTATTAATCACAGGTACCAGGGCTTCGTTATCCGTAAAGAAGCATACGCTTTTATTCTCCCAAACATTACCCCAAACATGTACTGCTGCCACTATAGGATACAACTCCAAAACCGAGACATTGAATGAACGCCACTCCACCGGCCAGAGACCACAAAACCATTCTGCCCCATACAGTGCCCCGTATCCTACTCCCCCAGTTGCATCAGTGTATAGTCGGAGTCACCTGTCAGAAATTACTCATCCAGAAAAAAGGCCTTGCCATTAAAATGCTGGAGAAATTCCAACCATACTTCTAGGTCAAGTTTAGTTTGTCTGTTTAAACGAATGTGATAGTGTGGTTTAAGCCTACCCATGGTTTGGTCGATTAAACGACTGAGAAATTCCCGGCCTGGGACTACGACGGCCGAAGCAAACGAAAGCATCCCGATTAACTGTTGCAATTCCTTAAGTGTGACCTTCTGCATAGACTGAAAACTCAAAAGTAATGCCCTAGCTTTCTCAAGCTTGTCATCTGGAAGTCTAGCATGCATTTGGACGGTATCCAGGATGATACCCAGAAAAGGGAGTGAGGTGGATGGGCCCACGGTTTTTCCCGGAGCAAGTGGTACCCCAATTTGTTTACACATGGCGATAAAAAAACCCAAGGTCATCATTGCACTTCTCAAATGAGGGTGCCAGCAGGAGAAAATCATCGACTACATGTATCACTTCAGTTACCTGTAATTTAACCTTGGCAGCCCGTTCTAACGCTGTACTAAAACGCTCAAAGATAGCACATGCACTCGAACAACCCATAGGAAGCAGTGCGTCCATGAAAAACTGGCCCCTCCACTTAAAACCCAGTAACGGTCTGTCTGCTGGTGAAATTGGAATTATCCGAAAAGCTGATTCAATGTCGACCTTAGCCATGTAAACAAGCCCGGTTGAACGCTTAATAAAATCAATGGCATCATAAATCGTTGCATATTGGACAGAAGAGAATTCTTTAGGAATAAAGTCATTGACTGAGGATCCTTCCGGGTAAGATGATGATGTATCATGCGAAATTCACCTGGTGTTTTCTTAGGGACAACGTCCATTAGCGATATTCTGTAATTAACATCAAACGGTGGAACAGCATATGGACCAAGTATTCTGCCTAATCCTAACTCCTTTGCCAATTTACTGTCAATAACCCCCGGAAATTCATCAGCAGACTTGAGGTTACGGATGTCTACACCGCGCAGAGGTGGCAGGCCAACACAACCTATGGAAAAACCAGACGTGAAACCGTGTAAGAGGTAATCGAATGAGGCAATATCATAACCATGCAACATTTGCTGGAGTGCTGCTGGGGAAACTGGTGTGGATATGTCACTTCCTAAACCAAGAGGTGGACGGGCCACCAGGGGGGCTAGATGATGGTGGGCCGCTGGGGCAGGGACGCTTACCCTGGGCCTTAAAGCACCGGACGAAGGGATGGGAGCCGCCGCAGAAGTTACACTTGTGGACGTATCTACAGGTGTCCCGATTGCTCAGCTCCCCCCGGTTGTAGGCGAAGCATGGACTGGTAGTCTGCGGCCTGGCCCTGCCCTTGCCCTGAAAGGGGGACCCAGTAGCCGACCTGCGACCAGACTGCGACGCCTTTAGCCATAGCTCCCAGCTGATAACATCCCAGGACCACCCCCACCGATACCGCAAAGCCCGAAAGGCCTCATCATATGCTCGCCAGTTGTCCCCATCCTCCGCTAGACCCCGGATGACCTCGATGTACTTCAGCATCTTTACTGCTGCATGCAAATTTGTCGGCTGCAGGAAATAAACCGACATGTACAGTTGAAAGGCCTGCCCCCACTGCTCGAAAGACAAAACTGTGCTTTTTGGTTTTGTCGGGGACACGCAGAAAGTTGGGGTACTAACCCCTCGATGGATAGAGGGCATAGTCTTGTTGCTCGGTCAGGGTGGGTGTGAGAAGGATGGACAGGTCGATAAAGTCGCCTGCCCAGATCTTCGCGCGTAAGGCATCAGGAATTTGGGAATCAAGGGGGAGGGAGGTTGAAGTACAAGAAGAAATGAGATTCTGCGTGTCCTCCGACAGTGACCCTACACCAGTACCTGGGCAGACCGCCTCTGCATTGACCCATGGGACGTCAGGTCCCACCGGCTGCGGCTGAAATGCAGGGCCCGGCTCCGCCCCCACAGGTTGAAGCGGGACAGGGTGTCCCCAGTCCACTACCGGAGGTGTTGACACGTCAGCGGCAACCATCTGTGCAGTGCTGCCTAGCGTAGCTGGGGCAGTCAACGCCGCAGGGGGAGGACGCAAGGCCTGGACCATGGCGTGTATATCCCCTAACAGTCGCTCGGTCGACTCAACCCGATGTTCGATGTTCCGCTCGCTCCCATGTGCTCCGCAGCATCGCTGGCTCACGCGCATCGGACACGACCGTCTGCAGGCCCGGTGCATCATCAAAGTGCTGCTGGATGGCGCACTGGGGAGGCGGTCGTCCCATCGACACCGGAGGCGGAAACGAGACAACAGTGGCGGCTTCGCGAGGCGCTGACCGGGGGGGGGGGCGAGACGGTCTCGACGCAACCCCCGACGGCCGACTCGGCAGTGGCGCGACACTTTGCGGTTGATTTGACTCGACAGCCCGAGTGCGTGTACGGGTCTGTCGTGTGGTCGCCTCGCTACGTGGTGGGCGCCGTATGTATATGATTTGCTGATTAATGTTCCAGCGCCGTGATGTGTGAAAAGACAATTAATGAACAACTTTGTTGTTACCGAATCCTACTTAAGTGTTCACTTTCCAAAAAGAAAATATGCAAATGAAATAAGTCAATGAGTGCACAACCAATGTAGGACAGTTAAATTCCTCAGATTACACAAAGCTATCATTATGCAGACTTCATTGTTAACGATAGTTGTTGGCTAGTTTTGAATCGTTTTGTTCCACTGATCATTATTATATATATCAGCTGTATTTAAACCTATAAGAATAAATACTTATTATATCAAGTCAGACTTATTGATGATTATGAAACTTTATTTCCCAAACCACAAAACATACATTGAACATCTTTAAAGCCTCTTGGGTAGTTTTCTAGACCTAGGAATCTCCAGGTAATTACCTGTAAATCTCCACACTAATAACTTGAATGTCACTTGATAGAAAGCACACATGTATATATCCACTCATGAATATTTATGCAAGAAAAGCCACTGCTTGGTTTTAATTATGAACTACATCGTGGACTGAAGTGCAAATCGTGAAATTTCACAAGAAAATGTTAATTCCCAGAATGCACCTGAAGCCATCTTTTGAAGCTCCAAAAAAATCCTTGGGATCATCATCAAAAACTATGATGTAACATTTTGTCACAAACAATTAATTAACAATTGAGTAGGCCCATTAAGTATTATGCCAATTACCCTGCTCTAATGGGAATGTAAAAAAAAATGCATGTATAACTAACAAAACATACCTTGATTATATGTTGATATGAATCAGTCATGATAACATTAATTAAAGTTTGAAAAAATAGGCGTCACACTTACATATTCAATGTAAATGTACTGTAACAAAATATCTTTGATAATTTACAAAATTACTATTCATCTTTCACTAAATTAGTAAATGCAGTTTTATGATCACTTAGTAAATTAATCACTGTTTGAATAAATTGCAGGACCAATGGCACCGTTCATAGTTTGTTTCCATATGTTGCCATCTTGTTATTCATGGGGAGTTTCTCGTAGGCGTCTGACTCCATATATTTCTTGATTTCTGGAAGGTCCTACAAACAGACACATCAACAATGTTGCAAATAAAAATATATCATGCGAGACAACTTCAATATTACAAGTGTAATAAATGGTACCACATTAAAAGTCTAAACTGTAATTGTAAACAATATTCCCAGAATAGTGTGACTGAATTGTCCGGAAATCGCTATAATCATCTCATGCAATTTAGTAATAATATACAGCTGTAGTATGAATGTTTATATCAGAGACTACACAAAATGTGTGGCATTTCTGGTGGATAATATAAAACTTCACTTGTCAATGTCTATTTTGTAGCTTGGTTAGTTAGATTTGTAAACATACTGTTTGCAGAACATACATTGCAAATATCAGCCAATCCGACATTAAAAATGATTCAAACAATTCAGACAACCTGCTTTCATTGGTTATTTAGCGCCCCTGGTGGCAGCTGTGTTTTGTATGTGCTCGTGGATTTCACTAGTTTAATGTGTTTTCTAAACAATCGATCATCGTTATAACTGTACAACCGTTTTATGATACTACGCGCTATGCTTGGGTTCATGCTGATTGGAACTATACTCGTGAACATTTGTGATATTTGGACACTACAGCCTGCAATCACACCTGTTCCGGTTAACGAAGACTACACTGTTATACCTATGTTGACCCACATTCGGAACGACAGGCACGATCTGCTGCACCACAGCAAGGTAATAACGAAAGACAATAGACTCTCCGAGCCGGTTTATTGAAGCTACCTGGGATAGCCGTACCACCGCGTGGGTGTCGAGCCATCAAGAACCGTAGGCACTAACGTACTTCAGTACACACTGCACCTGTTGTGCAATCGGCCTCACCGTCAGGTCAAGCGATATCTGTGATTGTAACTGCCAGGACACATATCCCCAGAACAATATTGTGCAAATCACCTCGCCGTAGTGATCCGTGCAACTTAGTTCATGTTTCTACACGCGATAATACGAGCCCGACAACGAGCAATCTCTCAGTCGCTGTCCTTAATGCTCGTTCTGTCAGAAATAAAACGCTAACCATCAATGAATTCGTGACCGACCACAACATTGACATCTTAGCCATAACGGAAACGTGGCTGAAAAAGAACAGCGACAAACCGATAATCGCTGAACTGACGCCGAACGGATATACGTTCATCAATGTTCCTCGTGCGGCTGGACGCGGTGGTGGTGTCGGCGTCATCCACAGGAACATGTTACCGTGCAAGATGCTCCCTAAAACGAACTATGAGTCTTTCGAACTGATGCGTATCCAGTTCACTGGAGCCATATCTAGAACGTTCAACCTGTGCACGCTCTACCGCCCGCCATCATCGGCTAAGACTCCCAGGCGGAGTTCTACCTGGAACTAGAACACCTGTTCCGAGACGTGTCGACATGTATAACACCAACGTGCAATGTTGGTGACTTCAACATCAGATATGACATTGAGGCAGAGGCCCGGCCGCTCGTGCAACTACTGGACTCATACAATTTCACTCAACACGTCACACAGCCTACACATTCTGCACGCCACACATTGGACTTTGTGATAACCCCAAAAAATGTCAATCTCGCTACTTCTGTTGACGTTATTCCGATGTCTGTATCAGATCACCATGTGGTGCGCTACGTCATGAACATCAAAAGGCCAGCTAAGACATCGACACATATAGTAAAACGCAATTACCGCACATTTTATGCCGATTCTTTCAACAATGACATTCGATCAACTTGCGAGTTATTATCAGCCATGGTGTCAACATCCAGCGCAGCGGAACTGGTCATTGGCTACAATTCTTTACTAAGAACATGTATCGACAAACATGCACCAGAGCGACTGACTGTCATGCGGGGTAATATGTCAAACCCGTGGTACAACAGCAACATCGATGACGCGAGGAGACGACGGCGAAAGAACGAGTCTTTGTGGAGACGCACAAAGCTTGAGATTCATCGACAAATGTACGTTGATGCACGCGATGAGTGCAACAAGCTCATTGCCCTCTCAAAAACCAACTACTATCGAGATAAACTTCTGAACGCTGACAACAAAAGCATGTTCAACATCGTGAAATCACTGAGTGGGAAGCCATCACGTTCGTATCCCGAATATGACTCCGTCGTTGCCTGTTGCGATTCATTTTCGGACTATTTCAACAAGGTAGCATGACACCGCCGCGTGAAACACGTTGCTTTGTCACACCAATTGACACATTTACACCTACAACAACACGTGAAATAACGGCTACCATCGCTAGAATGTGTACGTCTTGCACACATGATCCGTTACCATCCGATCATGTAAAACAGAACACTGACGCACTTGCGATCATTGTTGCCGATATAACAAATGCGTGTTTGGCAGAAGGAACAATGTCGGGTGAACTAAAGCGAGCACTTGTGCATCCTCTTCTGAATAAGCCGTCACTGAGTAAGAATACTTTAAGTAACTACCGCCCAGTCAGCAATCTGTCCCAACTTTCGAAAGTGATTGAAAAGATTGTGGGCAACAGATTGAACAGTCACCTAGCCAATGAATCACTTACGGACACATTTCAGTCCGCATACAAGCGAAACCACTCGACCGAGACAGCCCTACTGTGGGTAGTCAACGAGATCAGGACCGCGCTAGACCGTAGACAAGGTACAATCGTCGTACTCATCGATCTAAGCGCCGCATTTGACACGGTAGATCACGCAATACTGGATCGCCTACAACGACGCTATGGCATCACCCGAGTGGTTCTCCATTGGCTGGAATCTTACCTAAGTAATCGCAAGCAGTGTCGTCATCGACCGCGTGTTATCCAGCGAGACGATTTTGTTAACTGGGGTGCTGCAAGGATCAGTGTTGGGACCACTATTATTTTCACTATACGTGCAGCCGATCGGTGATATCATTCACAAACACGACTTAAAATATCACCACTACGCCGATGATTTACAACTGTTCTGTCACTTCGACCTGGATGCATCTTCTCTGGCGACTGCCGTGCGTCGGATCGAGCGATGTATTGATGACGTGAAGGAGTGGATGACTTGGAATTATCTGCTCATGAATGACACGAAAACATAAATTCTACCTATTGTCCCCAAATCAGCACCTGCCATCGTAAGTGGGCTCCGTGTGTGCGTCGGGACATATGGAATCTGTGCAACTGATCATGTTAGAAATCTCGGCGTCCACCTTGATAGGCACCTGGATATGACTATGCAAGTGTCACGTACTATCAGCACTTGCTCGCTGCATCTGCGCAACATCGGGTTGATTCAGCGTTACCTCACTCAACCGACAGCGGAACGGGTAGTCAATGCCATGATTACATCCCGTTTGGACTACTGCAACTATCTACTGTTCAGTACCTCAACCAATAACATCGGTCGATTGCAGTGACTCCAGAATGCTGCCGCTCGCCTTATTACTCGACAGGCTCGTTGTGAAAGTGCGACCCCTATTCTTTGCGAACTGCACTGGTTACCTATTCAACAGCGCATTGCATTCAAGATCGCTGTTCTTACGTACATTTCGCTGCACGAAGACCTCTCCCCTGTCTACATGCAGAAACTCGTGCGTGTCTACATGTCAGCCAGACGTCTTCGGTCTGCTGACTCGAATGCACTAGTTGTTCCGAGAACACGCAGCAGAGCCGGTAACTGTACATTTGCTCACGCAGCGGCAGCAGTGTGGAACGCTCTGCCGTCAAGTGTTACTAGCAAAACATCACTGGAATCATTTAAATCTGTGTTGAAGACTCGCCTGTTCACTGCAGCGTATATGTAACTCGGACCTTTACCAACACTGTTTTACCATAGCTGATTGATGTTTAACGTTTATTTATTATTTATTTACTTTTCGTATACATTTGAGCCTAATTTATTTATGTTTACATTAATTTTAGTTTTTTTATTTAAAAAAATAATAATAATATCTTAACTATTTTATTTTATGATATTTTACATCACATTCCTTTTCTACTTCTACTATATTTATTGTTTTAATTGCTATTATTATTAGTTAATTTTATCTGATATAACTATTGTTTTTTATTCAAATGCAGCATTTTTAACATACACTTGTACAGTCGCGCCTCGTTATAACGCGGTAGTCGGGGTCCACGAAATGAATCCGCGTTATAAACGAGGCGCGTTATAAACGAGGCGCGTTCCCATATCTGCCGTCAGGGGCGCTACGACGAAGACTGACATCGCTGCTGCACGAAGAACGCCATCGAAGCCATCCAACGTGTGCACGTCGCGCAGTCTATACGCAGTTTATGAAGCTTATTAAACTGCCAGCCAATGTCAGTGTGTAGTCTGTTTAAATGTCGTACACTGTTGGACACTGTTGAACTGAATAAAATACATGAATTGTGTACCGTTTTTAAATAAACAACGGACCAACAAGCCACGGTCAACTGAACGATAATATGGTACCGTTGACGTAATATCTAAAATAATGACCTGGCACTCAGCAGCCGAATACGCACATGATTTGAGAAACGCTGTGTTAGAGTTGATTAAGAATTTAAATATATAAGTACGCTCACAATTGGCTTAACTTCGTCTTTCAATCAATATCAAAATACCAATTTAGATAGCTCATTTACCGTGCCGAACAATATTACGATTCACCAATTCATATGCGGTTGACGAATTACTATTTTGGCGCACCAGTACAGGCAGTAGCTTTGCGTTCATCGCAGCGAAAAGCTAATATTTGTTACGCAATGTTAGCTTACTGATCTTGCCTACTAAGCTGTATTAAAACGTATTTAACCCATTCTTAAGCAAGGCGTATTTGTGAATTTCAATTACACTTTACAAGCCGCCCGGCGCCAAAACCAGGCGAACTGGCGATCCGCGGAAGCTATGAGCATGACTAGCAGATTGGAAACGATTCGTTTGATGTCGGCGCAAAACAAACAATACTTCGCTCCACATTTACTGTTCCTAATGTTAAAACTGACCATAATTATAGTCAAAGAAACTTTGATAGCATTAATTGGCAGTGCAGAATAAACAACGGCAACGTAGTGACGCGCCTCACACTTGATTCGTTGTAGTTGTACGTCAACGTTAAATTTATTGTCCGCCAACTAGTCTTTCAACATACACATGCCGTGGACAAAGACGGGGATAACTTCACGTAAAACAATTGACAGTTATTACCGTGTTAATATAGTTTGTCATAGCGCCCATTTCCCCCCTGGCGGCAGAAATTTGGGGTCCACGACCGACCGCGTTATAACGGGGCGCGTTATAACGAGGCGTGACTGTATATTGTTGTAAAGCGCTATGAACAATATTGGATGTGGCGCTTAACAAAATAAAATATTATTATTACATTATTTCTCCGTGTGTTTTCACGGAATTATGGATATTTCAGCAAATAATTGAAACAACTCCAAACGTGATTATGTGTGTACATTTTTAGTTTTGTCCAGACAGATTGTTTTTTCCTAATTGTTAGAATTCAATAGTAACTCTGCAAATAATAACAACAAAAATATGAATGCAGTAGTGTTTGGCATGTATTCAACTTCACAAACCTCAAATCTATCCAGGAAGGCCTTCAGCTTTGGAACATCATCCAGACACTTTGGCTCAAGAATCATGAGTTTGCTGAGCAGTTCATATACGGGGAAGTCAACCACTGTCACCTATAACAATGTTACATCATGTGAACATGTAGTGTTCATTCACAATTGTCAATATTAATTTTAGTCTCAAACCTTCAGGGCATGAACTGCTTTTTTGTAAGTATAAAGATAAAAAATGGGCCAAGTGGCCCTGAAGTCCTTTGGACTAATACGTCTATATGTGACCCCGGCTGACCAAATGAGTGATAAGTCGGAAAAATTGTAACATTGTTTTCTTACATCCTTGTAAATGTTTGGTAGGGTGCTTTACACAGTTTCAAAAATTATGACTGCTACAAAAATTGGCGAAGTTATGGAGCATTGAACATGGTAGGGGTCAAAAAGTGAAAATGAAGAAAACGGCTGTTGAAGTTTTACATTATATATGCAAATGGATTGCATGGAAATATTACATGCACAACATTCAAATGTGGCACACAGTATGTAATATGCATGTTATGTTGCAATGGTACACTGTAAGTACAAATGTGCTGCTACAAAGACTTATCAAGTTATGCCAGATTATGTCTTTATGTGTAAAACTAAGAGGACAGATTATTTGAGAGCAAAAGGTAGACTCACTGTTTGACACAGTTTAAAACCTACAGGCAACTGTCTAGTGGCTTAATGCTGTCTGTTGACACAAGCTACTGCCAGTGACCAATTACAGATTAGTTACAGTTTCCATCAAACAATAGCAGGCAGAGAATCTTAGCTCCACAGCTGGGTGTAATACACAACAAGTGATAAATATATGATACACTTGAAATACAAATGTGCTGCTACAAAAATGTATAAAGTTATGCCAGATTATGTCTTTATGTATAAAATTAAGAGAACAGATTATATGAGAGCAAACGGTAGTCTAAAGAAAATTAAACATGGGTCAGCTGGACGGCGACAGACTGTTTGAACTTGAAGCCTTTGTCAAACTTTTGTCTCGACTTCACCAAAGGCAGTGTCCTGCTGTCAGAACTTCGAAGGTGTCACTCACCTAACTTACAGGTCTTTGTCAGTAAGAATAATGGGATGATAATTTACACCAACGTTGTTTCCCGTAGAAGTCATTTTGTGCAATATATTAGCATTAGTCGTGCCAATTCAAAAATTAGTGCTATATAATAGTAGTTTGTCAAAAAGTAAACAAACTCAAAGACAGTTGCAGCTTAGCGTTAGCCTGTTCTGAAATATTTTAATGACATAATGATATATTTCACATAATTATATAGGGAGCTAATGGAGAGGCCCATCATAATCCATAGCACTATAAAATGAAGTATCTGAAAGTCACATTTCATATATTGAGTGACATATCTCGTACTGTCTTTCTGGACTGTCGCAATGTCCAATAGTTTCCTATCACAACCCTCGTGTACAATATATCAAAGCTATATGTTTCCAACACCACAACATATGTATTATCATTGGATAGGTAATTGAATAATCTTTCAGATGAATGCAACTTGTAGCAGCAGAAAATGAAGCATACAAAAGTTACACCGCAAACAATGACATGCATTCCCAAAATGTGATTCATTCAAAAATTAGTGCTATATAACAGTAGTTTGTCAAAATGTAAACAAACTCAAAGACAGTTGCAGCTTACTGTCTACCAAGCAGTAGCAGAGCAGTTTTATAATAATAATAATCCACAAGTTAAGTGGCTGATCTTCCTTTTCTCATTCATGTGATGTTTATTGTGAGCATGGCAGACAAATGGTTATCATACGTAGACAGGTATAGAAAGAAACTGACATTTTCTATAAAAAGAACATGTTTGCCTATCAATGGCATGTATTTCCTATTGTTGCCGTTTCTGCTGGGCAGAAACAGTTTCTGCCCGGCATAAATCAAACAACCCTGTAGGTAATAATTAATCAAATGTTTTTTGGTGAATCATAGTTACAGATCATTAAGGGTTATGATGGAAGTAAAATGTTTACATGTTTACTGTTCACTTATTGCACCACTTATTGCATTTAGAGGAATAATTATAATAGAAAATGTTGTGGCACATATTTTTAAATACATGCATCGGTGAGAAACCGGGAATTACTTTTCTGTGGCCTAAGAATAACTAATTTCAATTAACTTTCTGCTTATATAAAACAACTGCATAAAATATATATCCATACAAGACACAGACTCCGCATGTGACAGATGTTTTGGGAAGGGGAATAGTGTTCTATTTCTGGTACAAGGTGTTGTGTTTGTTGACCCAAGCCTCTGCCAGTGACCAATTACAGATTAGTCATACTTCCTACCACCAGCCACAGTGATACAAGCCTCTGCCAGTGAGCAATTACAGATTAGTCACACATTAACCAGCCAGCCACAGTGAGGTGTGACAGATGTTGTGGGAAAAGGGATTAGTTGAACAAAAGGACTGGAAGCCTTCTAGAGCTACTGCTACAGTAGACCATTTAGTTAACAAATTTAGCATTTTAGGGGACTTTGGAGCCCTTAGAATGATTGAATCAAATACAGATTTCTTGTGTATAGTGGCACTACCATATGAAATGTCTATGCAAAATTTGAGAAAAAGTTACTTAAGAGTTTTTGAAAAAATAGGCAAAATGTGGAAATTTACCAGTTTTGGGGTCCTTTTTTGGGGGGTCATTGGGTGCCCTTAGAATGATTCAATGGAATACAGATTTCTTGTGTACAGTGACACTACCACATGAAATGTATATGCAAAATTACAGAAAAAGTTGCTGAACAGTTTAAAAAAATAGACAAAACGTTACATTTTTACCAGTTTTGGGTTCCTTGGAGGCCCTAGGGAGCCCTTAGAATGATTCAATCAAATACAGATTTCTCGTGCATAGTGGCAGTGCCCTAAGAGATGTCTATGCAAAATTAGAGTAAAAGTTGCTGAACGGTTTCTGAGATACGGCAGCTAACGGTGGACGGCGGACGCAGAGTGATGGCAATAGTCCCTTGGACCTTCGGCCAAAGGACTAACAATATGTCTGCACCACATAATTGGTGTAATTGGAAAATACTTATTCTCCTTTTTCAAGAGGCAGCATTGACTTGAAAATGATGGATATTACTTATTTTGTAACAGAGGGTCGCAAATGGTACTCAAAAATGACACTTGACTAAGTTGTTGTGTGCCAGATTACTGCCAAAGGAGTTAGTTACTGTTCCCTGTAGATAACATGCTCTTGCAGCGCAGACTTAGACCAGGTCTGGAGACTCCTGCAATGTTTTTGATGACGGGCAGCGTGTCTTGGATGCTTAGACAGTTGATGTTGTGGCTACCTTATATATATATATGCACATACCATCACGACACAAACACAATATAGTTTATCAGAGAACTCATGGCAACATTACCACCAATAAAAATGCTTTGTAACATAGCGTTATATTACATTTAAAAGGGGTTAGCTGACAAAAAATGAAGGAATATTAATTAAATTTAATTGTAATCATAATCGATACTTTCCTACACACAAAAAGGGGTGTTCTCTTTATATGACTGGATGTAATGTTCTTCTAACCTTCTAACATACTTACCTTCTTCCCCAAAAACCAAGGATTGTCGCCAAGAACAGCCTCAAATTGTTTCAACTTGTCTGGCAGCCCTGCTACAAAAGCTGGCTTCAGTTTCTCCTAACAACAAAGCCACAAGTTATAAAACTTTTGTTCCATAAAAATGAACACGTTACTGCAATAACTAATAATCTGTAAATAAGTCTTTAAGATTGGATCAACTCTCACTGCTGCACACATTGTATTTATTTTATATTTATTATGAGATGTAGTCAATTTCAGAGTTTACATAAGTAGAAAACTTTCATTTAGCCTAGCAACAACATAAGCAGAAACTACACATTCAGGATTATGATTACGTTAAGGATTACTAGCATGATGTTTCATCAAGATTTGCAAAATCAAGTAGTTTTAATAGAAGTTACTACAATTAGTTAACCATTTTAGCTTACTGTAATGTAGTTGATATACTAAGTAATATTCAGATGAATAAAACTTTGTGTAACATTTCTTTGGTGTTTCAGCAGTTTATTTTTGTATTTCTAAATATAGCCTGTATGACAAAACATAACTTTATATCATTGTTCAAACATAAAATAAATAAACATACATTTTCTTGTTGTTGACTGTCCCTATTTCACACTGAAATACGACAAAACTAGCAGACCAGGGTTGTAACAATGGAACTAAATCAGCATACATGATCCGTGTACAGAATAATAAGGACTTGTAAATGATGTACGTACAATGCAGGTAATGGCCAGATTATACTAAAAGTAAACTAACAAACTCTGGATTGTAGCATATTCTGACGAATCCCGAGTTTAAGTCAACCACTTCGGCCAGAATCATGTCCACCTTCGCCTTCTCTACTTCTGTTTCACCACCTGTTGGTGAAAAACTAAATGTGACAACAACAGTTCGAACCATAACAAACATTTTGATGGTAGAGTTATGAAAACCATGTAAAAGAGCAACATTTCAGTTTTACAATGATACCAGTGTCATCTGTGTAAGTTTTACAATGATACCAGTGTCATCTGTGTAAGTTTTACAATGATACCAGTGTCATCTGTGTAAGTCAATTAGTTGTGAAGTTATAGGTGGTTGAATAGACCCACCAAACAAATATTTGAGACGGACATCAATGTTAGGTATTGACATTTCAAATCATATACCAGTCTATCCAGAACACACACACATATATATGTATATCAAAATCACTCTTTTTCAATATCTATAATAATTCCAAATTGCATTATTCAAACCACTTGTAAATTATTTGTTGTTTCTAAAAATGCAGAAAAACAAAAAATAATACTTTCACCAAGTGAATGTATATCAGTCTTTCCTCAGTTTGGTGTAATGTACCTAATTGGTTCAGTTATACTTACACAAGTTATGCTTGCGAGCAATGTGCATAGTGATGGCAGAGCTTTGGGTGATCTTCACATCACCGTCGATGTAGTACGGCAGCTTAGAGAGAGAGAGAGAGAGAGAGAGAGAGAGAGAGAGAGAAATCAACATCATATATATATAAAACAACATAGAGAACATAACAGATAATTAAGTCGATTTAGGCTTGCAAGGTGACACACACACAGACCACTCAAAGAAGCATCCCACAATGACTACACATAGCCCACAATGCCTATACCCCACATCCCATAATGCCTACACGTACATGGTGACCTGAGGCTAAACTAAACTGGCCAATAATGGCTGTGTTTGATGTGCGTTCGCATGCTAAAACGCACACTTTTGTCTTGTCTTGGTTGAGTACTGGCCAACACTCCTTAGAAGTCATACGGTCAGGGTTGGGTTGGCAAAAAATTATTTCTGGCTAAGGGCCTGATGGTGATACAACCCCACAATGCCTGTGTATGTGTAATATTGTGTAACCCACAGTGCCTGCGTGGTCTACTCACGTTTGGGAAATCCAAACTAAGCTTGAATTTTTTTTTCAACCAGGAATCTCTGTTGAAATCCGGAGCTACAAATGAGATACACAATGTGATGAATGACACAAACATAAGTAGAGTATTCCCAGAGAGAGAGAGAGAGCGAGAGCGAGAGAGAGAGAGAGAGAGAGAGAGAGAAGTAGAGGCAGCTGCAAAGTATATATAATATAAGTAAAATACATTAAATGAACTAAAACATTAACCCTGTCGTGGTCAGAACCCCCGAATCAACACGACTCCCACTCTTGGCCAGAACGCCTGAATACGCCAAAATACAGGGGCACATTTAAACTGGTACCGCGAAACAGTGTGTTAGGTGATTTACTCCAAACAGCCCATACTTGAGCTAACGCAGGAGTTTTATGGTGCTTGTTTGTACGCATGCATTGTGGGTAGTTTGTTTGTTTATTTTATAGGCACTTTAGATGATTATGTGTGGAGAAAGGGAGGTTCATGATTGCTGTTTGAAATGCAATGGGTTTTTCTAGTTCACAAATTTGTGGTGGGATCATATTCCAGATTTGAACTGCTCGGGGGTAGAAAGAGAGAACACTGCTGCATTGATGCGGCACCTAGTCCTAGGGGCTACGTAGTGGCCACGGTTTTTTGACTGTGTTAGTAGACCTGGTGGGGGTGTGATGTTGACTGTGTTAGTAGACCTGGTGGGGGTGTGATGTTGACTGTGTTAGTAGACCTGGTGGGGGTGTGATGTTGACTGTGTTAGTAGACCTGGTGGGGGTGTGATGTTGACTGTGTTAGTAGACCTGGTGGGGGTGTGATGTTGACTGTGTTAGTAGACCTGGTGGGGGTGTGATGTTGACTGTGTTAGTAGACCTGGTGGGGGTGTGATGTTGACTGTGTTAGTAGACCTGGTGGGGGTGTGATGTTGACTGTGTTAGTAGACCTGGTGGGGGTGTGATGTTGACTGTGTTAGTAGACCTGGTGGGGGTGTGATGTTGACTGTGTTAGTAGACCTGGTGGGGGTGTGATGTTGACTGTGTTAGTAGACCTGGTGGGGGTGTGATGTTGACTGTGTTAGTAGACCTGGTGGGGGTGTGATGTTGACTGTGTTAGTAGACCTGGTGGGGGTGTGATGTTGACTGTGTTAGTAGACCTGGTGGGGGTGTGATGTTGACTGTGTTAGTAGACCTGGTGGGGGTGTGATGTTGACTGTGTTAGTAGACCTGGTGGGGGTGTGATGTTGACTGTGTTAGTAGACCTGGTGGGGGTGTGATGTTGACTGTGTTAGTAGACCTGGTGGGGGTGTGATGTTGACTGTGTTAGTAGACCTGGTGGGGGTGTGATGTTGACTGTGTTAGTAGACCTGGTGGGGGTGTGATGTTGACTGTGTTAGTAGACCTGGTGGGGGTGTGATGTTGACTGTGTTAGTAGACCTGGTGGGGGTGTGATGTTGACTGTGTTAGTAGACCTGGTGGGGGTGTGATGTTGACTGTGTTAGTAGACCTGGTGGGGGTGTGATGTTGACTGTGTTAGTAGACCTGGTGGGGGTGTGATGTTGACTGTGTTAGTAGACCTGGTGGGGGTGTGATGTTGACTGTGTTAGTAGACCTGGTGGGGGTGTGATGTTGACTGTGTTAGTAGACCTGGTGGGGGTGTGATGTTGACTGTGTTAGTAGACCTGGTGGGGGTGTGATGTTGACTGTGTTAGTAGACCTGGTGGGGGTGTGATGTTGACTGTGTTAGTAGACCTGGTGGGGGTGTGATGTTGACTGTGTTAGTAGACCTGGTGGGGGTGTGATGTTGACTGTGTTAGTAGACCTGGTGGGGGTGTGATGTTGACTGTGTTAGTAGACCTGGTGGGGGTGTGATGTTGACTGTGTTAGTAGACCTGGTGTGATGTTGATTATGTTATTTAGTATTTTGTAAAATGTCATGGCTTGTTTGATAATGCGTCGTCGTTCAAGAGTTGACCATCCAAGGGTGGCTATTAGGTCTGCTGCGTTTGTTTGGCGTCTGTGGTCATTTCTGACAAATCTGGCAGCACAGTGTTGTACTCTTTCAAGGTGTTTAATTTGGGTGGCAGTGTGTGAATTCCATATGGGAGAGGCATACTCGAGTTTTGGTCAGATTAGCATGTTATAGGCTGCTTCTTTTACTTCAGGTTTGCATGGTCCGAGGGTTCGTTTGATCATGCCTAGGACTTTTGAAGATTTGGAAGCTATGTCAGTGATATGGTTAGCCCAGGTTAGTTTATAATATAATTTTATTCCAAGATATGTGTGGCTAGAGGCGGTAGAGAGTGGCATGCCAAAGAGTGAATATGATTGTAGTCTGGGTTTGGTTTTGTTTGTTATTGGGAGATGCACGGATTTAGATATGTTAAATTCCAGCTGCCATTTGTTAGACCATGTTTGGAGTTTGATCAGGTCAGATTGGAGTTTCGTGGTCGGTTTCGGATGTGATTTTGCGATATATAATGCTGTCGTCTGCAAAGAGACATACGGAAGATTGAACATTTTCGGTTGTCGTTTATGTAGAGCAAAAATAGGACAGGTCCTAGGACAGAGCCCTGTGGTACTCCAGATGTAACATTTGTTCTGTCCGACAGGGCTCCATTGACTGACTCTCTGTTTGCGATTGGATAGAAACGATTTGATCCAGTTTTGTGTGTTTCCAGTTATTCCATAGAAAGCTAATTTGGATAGGAGGCGTTTATGGGGGACTTTGTCAAAGGCTTTGGCGAAATCGTGTAGGATGGCATCTATTTGTGTCTTATTGTCCGTAGCAGTCATCCAATCATGGACTGTCTCGATGAGTTGGGATTCACAAGACAGACCTGGCTGGAATCCATGTTGGAAGTGGAGGATGATGTTGTGTTTGTGTAAGTGTTTCCACATGTTGCTTAGAATTATGTGCTCCATAACTTTGCACAGGATGCATGTTAACGAAATTGGTCTATAATTAGCAGGGTCTGATTTGTGGCTTTTTTTGTGTATTGGTGTTACTAGTGCTTGGAGCCAGTCATCTGAGAGTTTGTAAGTGTTGTACGATTGCTGGAAAATGTGTGTGATGATGGGGGCAATTTCCACTGCAGTCTCTTTAAAGGGGAAATGAAATGCAGCTGTTTCATGCTACATATTGAAATATATACTATATAAGTATACATTAATGGTAACAGAAACGTACTCATTTATAAGACAAACTGAAAAAACGATTTTGTTCGATGCCTAAATCGTCGCTATAGAGCACTGCGTATCGCCATCTTTGTTCCAAACGAGTGGTTTGATTTACTCCTATCTAATCCATGTTAAATTTTGGTTTTTTTTGGTTTACTTCATTAGTAGACATTTATGTGCGAAAACAAACATATGGTGCCCTATTATACACGATAGGTGTTCTATAGGTCAAAAAATAATTTGTATACGCGTTCGAAATAAAAAGGTGAAATTAAATGGCAACGATTTATAACCAATGAAAACGTTGTTAACGTCGCACTTCCCGAACGAAAATTTTAACTTAATTTATATAAAAAATGTAGACAGGAGTTTTTAATATAATAAAAATGTTATATATATATTATGTGTGTGTGCTACCACATCATGAAATGTAGTCTTACTATCATAATTATTACAGCCCTTCACAAACAAATGTACCAATTCACTGAATTCATGATGCGATATTAATAAAACAAAGTTTTGCCAGTATAACAATAATTAGAAGATAATACTGAAGCCAACATGAAATATATCAACAGTTTATTCATATGGAGAAACAATTCACAAATAAATAAGACTACATGGCAGGCTGTGCCAATGCATTAGTCAAATTCACACACCAGTTTTCAATGTTTCTTTCAGTTGATTCACTTCACACTGTGACAAAATTTTAATCTAACTATTACAATTTGGGTCTGTGCCAGTCCTGTGCACATATAGTACATCAATAAGTAACACGTTTATTGACGATATGGGCCACCATTATGATCAAATATTGTGATAAAAAATTAATACACACAAAATATTCTATTACTGGTCCAGTTTTACATATTTGTGGGTTTCAACTTTCAACACTAGGGGCATCTGTCAAGAAAACAAGTACTTATTATTCAAGATACAGATTCAAAGCTTGTAGTACTAGTTTCAAAATCTATCAAGTGCCTCCAAATGGATTCATTTAGATTTATGGCACTATATAAGTGTTCTTTTTATTATCGAGTACTTTTTGAGATGTTGTTTTGTGATAATGTCAAATGTAATACTAACAATAAAGTATGAATATATATAAAAAAACGTATAGCTGAATCCTTTGCTGCTTCACTAGTTTGTAGCACACAGTGTGATGTTTGAGAAATGGTGGTCTGTTGCAAAAAAACTCACTATAAGTAACATGTTTGGACTTGGTTAAACTATTCCAGTAAATTACATATACCCAAAGTTCCCTACATCGAATAGTGTCTAATAAAACACATTGCATACCACAACTAGGATAAAAGCTTTCAAGTGGATGTTCCTTACTTTAATCCTCTTTGCCTAAAACGTTTCTCTATTTCTGCCAGTGAAGTTCAAACTATGTTATTTAAGCATATAAATCCACTGTCATTTGAAATTGGATGTTGTATCAATTTGGTGGCACTAAACCGAATTGATACGGATACTAGTTTTCCGTAAAGCGGGTTCTTTGCTTTGCCACAGCCTCCTCTTTTGCTGGTTTTTCGATGCCTGCATGCTCTGCTAGAGTTACCTCCTTACTCGATGTCGCAACTTGGAGCATACTTCACAGCTTTGGGCCACTCGTGCATCTAGCTGCAATGCCCTCTAGAATTTCTCCTCAGAAGCTGTAGTCCTTTGACGCCATCACTTTCTTCACTACATACTCAGCAGACTTTGAATACTGCAGCTGATACCGTAGCTTATTGTCTGCTGTTTTCACCATTTCCCGCTGATTGAACAAATGATAAATATAAAATCAGTATAACAATAGAAATATCTGAAGAATAGCTGGCTATAGCTGTAACATGCACACAGTAAACCAAACAGCTTGCTTGTATGCGCTCTCTTCAAATCAAATGGCTAATGTCATTTTTTAATCGGTTCCTAATTCTGCCATCATTTTCAATTTCAACTTCCAAGGAATTCCACAATACATTCAAATATTTATTATTGAATGATATATATATATAATTTATATATAATGACGTTTATATTTATTATATATGCATAAGTTTATATTTCAATAAGCAATTCCTAAGCATACCATTCCAATTAAATTTATTTAAACAATTCAAGTAACAGTAAACAGATGTCCTCAATTATAATTATTTTATCTGTTGTTTGCAGTGAGATTGTATTTTCGAAACTGTATTCCTAACATTGTTTTGCTATGGAGTACAGGCAGGGATTTTCGGCCATTTCAGTTTATTTCCTAATGCACTACTGAATTTCTAAAGTGTGCAGCTTTGTCAAGCAACTGATACATTATTTTGTAACATAAAATGTCAACACTATTACTGAATGACATCACAAGCCTTACCTTGTATTTGTGTTTTGGTCAATGGTGGCCAGGTGGAGTCGGGCTAAGATGCTTTGATGGCTGAAGTTGGGTGCATATTTGAGGAAGAGGGCGTGTAAGCTCTCCAGTTCACCAGTGTTAACGCACTTCGTAACGCTCTCTATATCATACAGTAGGCGGCAATCCAGTATAGCCTTCTGGACAGTGAAGGCTTCTGTACCTTCAGTGAGCCATGGTGTTGTTTTACTGCTTGTTGTGTATACGTTGCATGACTGCACTACCGGTACAACTCTGCACCCGCTGTCCATGAATGGAAATTCCTGATGTGATGGAGAAGCGAGATCCACTGTCCTTCATCAAGCGGGGATCACCATCACAAGCTGATGTGCAATACCACGGGTGGTTGGCAATTGTGCCTATCGAAGGGACAACTTCAACTTTCTTGGCAGGCAACAACCTTTCTTTCTTGGTAGTCCTCTAACAAAGCTGGGATGTCTGTCAGTGGCAAGTGTGATAATCTTCACTCCATGGTCAGTCAGGTTGTCTAAGCAGCGTTTGAAGCCCTCCACTTCCATCCAGTAACTGTTCTTGACCTCTGTGACCCGAAAGTTTCTTGAGCAATGATGAGTTGGCTGTCAGTGTCCATGATGAAGTAAATGCCAAATGTAGAGTTGTGTCCTGGATTGTCATATCTTGCATCGCCTGATGCGACCACGCTTTGTCTGACCAGAGCTGACATGATGGCCTCTGAATGGCATGTCCACATGTCCTCTATCTCTAGCAGTATGTATGCCCGCTGTATGTTGTAGCACTGGCGGGATGACAAGGCGACCAAATTGTACACAGTGAATGAATGTCCAGTCAGGAAGAGGACGCTTGGTGTCAACAAGTTACTCTCATAAATGTTACCAATCTTGGGTTGCGAGTGCCACATGAATGAGTGGCCATCAACACATTCTGTGGTCACAACCACTGCAAATGCAGTCACTGTGATGCTAGGCTAAGTGGTTTATTGCAGTTTGGTGTTTTAGCAGGTGCAGAAAAGTAAAATTATGTTTTTCTCACAATGGCAAACTTTCTCTCTTTCCCATTAGTGTAAGAACCGCTTGAGTCATCATTAGTGATATCGCTGTCACCTGCTACAACATATTCTGCATCACTCGTTTCAATGTTTCTCTTCTCACTGTTGCAGACAGAATCGTCTGAAGATGGCGATAGTGAGACTGGGACATCCGAAGGGTCGTCTACAGTGACAAAACTGCCATGGTCAGGGTCAGTCGGAGAAAGCGTGCTGGACTGCGATGACAACTTTGCATTTGCATGATGAATGTTCAATGGAAAACACTATTGTCTGTATTAATTACTGCATCGACAAAGCGTCGCACTGGCGACACGACCACCGGCTTCCTTTATGTTTTGACACTACAAGTCGATGGCGTGGCAGCACTACAAGTGACATTTGTATTACCATGAGGGACAATGTCATCTCGCGTGCTAAATCCTTCGAAGCTTGTGCTCGATATTAGGCCCTGTGGTTGTTTAGATACTTCCGTCATATATTATGAACAAATTGAGACAATCTTGCAAATATTCATTAAAATTGGAGCACAAGTGCAATTTACAAGTGACTTTTTCAACGTTTTCTTTTTAGTGGATATATGTGTTATCTTTAATTTTCATGATTAAAATGCATGTGCACTCAAATGTGTTTAACATTTGAACTTTGTAAATACAAAATATATTTATTAATCTTTGTGGCTTTTTCCTGTGACGTTATTTCCTTTTTTCCTTGTTAGGCTTACATTCAAGTCAATAAATTAAATACAATGTTCTTGTTATTAAAAGCATACATTGGTGTTTGCAGTCATGCAATCTATATCAGAAAAAAACTTGGTATGATAGCATGCTTGCTAAACTGTCGCCTCAAAGCTGGAGCATCAATTCGGGGTCTATTGTTACAAGCCAATATTTGAGACACATAAATTAGTATTAGGCCTGCATGGTGATTAACTTTACTTGACTGATGTGAACCTACTTACTATGCCAATAACCAATTATATCAGATATGACTATAGTGTTTTGTTGAATGCTATTGACTGTATCATAAACAAATATTTTTAAGGATTTAAATACTTGTAATGTCACTTATTTAATAATTCCAATGGCAATGCCTACAATACATGATTGACAGGGCTTGGTACAGACTGTGACTAATGTTGACTAATATATGATGACATTATTTCGCAAAACGTTATACTGGCTACGGTAGCTGACATTTATTTTTGTAATTATTTTAGAAGGTTATTTTCCCCTTATTTCCCCACCAGCAACTATAGACTCGTAGATGTAGAAGTCGGTGCGGTATTCCGATGTAGCAACACGCCGGCACAAATTGCTGTAAACTAAATCGGCGGATTACAAGCACTCATTATTCCCAATTGTATCATAGTATTCACACGTATTTGTACTTTATTACATTCACATTTCTTATTACATTTCAATTTCGCATACGTCATATTTGTATATATGCAGACTTTGAAATAGAACTGTGGGACTATATAGTAGTCGTAATGATACCTAACGGAACTCGTGAGTGCCGAGTCACCTTGGCAACAACAAGCTGGTTTCAGCTTGTCATTTACTACGCGCCGCTTCACCCTCCAAATAAGGCAATGATGTCGAGCTTCCAGGTCGATTTCGCTTAATTTTACTTCATCTGTGAATAGTTACATGTAAACAAATTGACTGGAGATGGACCTGTGGCTTTAACCAAGAATTATGTTTTGACGTCCAATGTCTTTTTATGCTCGTCACTTTCGTATTTAGACTTGCAATCGGCATTCGAAAGTGACTACCGCAGACTTTTGCCAATCTTGCCGCCAGCGAACACGTCAAATTCATCATCTATAACTTGTTTTTTTTCTGTTGGAACCCTTCTGTGGAAGTATGTGAAAAGTTGCTTACTAACATTTATAGTATATCCAGTAGCCATGCAGTGCAATAAATTGTTCTGTTTTTATGTGTTTGTATGCGTTTCGTCGGTTTTTCTGAGAGCTATGCTGCGTCGCCTATCGAAATGCTGTACACAGCTTTGGGAGACGTCTCGCCAATCAAACCGGAAGTACAACCACACGCTCCTGGAGCGTGATGGCGGCGCCCTGTGCCGATAGTAGCTACGTTTGAAAAATTATATAAAATATACCGTGACGCTGTACTTGTCAAATCATGGTGACTTGTACTGTAAATGGTATGTTCTTATGTTTGGGCTGTGGTTGTTCAATCATTTCATTTCCCCTTTAAGGACTCTGGCTGGGAGTTCGTCGGGGCCTGTAGCTTTATTTTGGTTTAGGTTTTTCAGTTGCTTAATTACTCCGTCTATCCCGATTCCGAGGGAGGGATATCGGGATAGATGGATGGAGCTAGTTGGGGATGGGGTAGATTTCTTGAGTAAACACGGAACTAAATTGGTTGTTAAGTGTATTTGCTTTGTCGTGATCGTTTGTGATTGGTTGGTCGTTTGCTTGCAGTGTAGGAATTTGCTTTAAAGGAAATAAAAACAAGGCATTAGCTAAAATCCGTTTTCCATGTGTACAGAAAGTTTAATATTGCATGTAACATTCGAGAACATTAAAAAAATACAGAAAAATACATTTGTAGCATAAATTCGATTTTAAACCCGTCTGTGTAGCGATTCCCACGGAAAATAAAAATTTCATGAGCTAGGCGATCACGTGGTATCTTAACGTCACACGACTCACACTCGCAGCAGGCCGACCCTTTCTATGCATTCAGAGCATGTTTACATGAATAATGTTGGGGTCGAAACGAGCGTCAGAATGAGTTGTTATGCAATAATCCGATGCAATACAAACACTAGTCATCATAGAGGAACAGTTACGGTTCCACATGAATTCAATTTTATTCAAAACAATGAATGCAAATGAGCCTACAAGTCGACTAGGTTTCGCCGAGCTTGGGCTCGTTTTCAGAATAATTATATCGAATGCAACCAGCGGGAGATAATGTACACCAATATACATACATAGCAAACATATATCGTATCCAGCTACAGAAAGTAACGTCTAAAATCTTATAATATCACTAGAATATCGATGTATGAAGGAGGAGTTGTACAATTTATCATAACAACTGAAATCAGTCAGCGAATTTCTGCCGGGCCCGATAGCTCAGTTGGTAAACGCGTTGGTTCTCTGGCATTCGTTTTATAATCGGGCGACGCCGGTTCAATCCTGACAGCATGCAAACTATTGATTTTCTTTACACTTTTTTGTTTTCACGAAGTAATATAAACAAAATCATTTAGTATACTATGATGCACTGTTTGTAAATGTTTTTATATTTTTGTAGTAATTATTTATTCGCCGCAAAAATGAAAATATGGTCATTATATACAACGATGTTTCTAAATTGTATTTATCCAAACAGATCATATAATTACAATATATTACTGTACAATATATTTACAATTAATAAATTATATATCCATTACATTATATTTGTTTGGATAAATAAAATTTAGAAACATCGTTATATAATGACCATATTTTCATTTTTGTGACGAATAAATAATTACTACAAAAATAAAAACAGTGCATCATAGTATACTAAATGATTTTGTTTATATTACTTCGTAAAAACAAACAAAAAAAGTGTAAAGAAAATCAATAGTTTGCATGCTGTCAGGATTGAACCGGCGTCACCCGATTGTAAAATAAACGACAAGTAACCAACGCGCCTACCCACTGAGCTAGTGGGACCAGCAGAAACTGTCTTAACTGATTTAAGTTATGGTAAATTGTACAACTCCTTCATATATCGATATTCTAGTGATATTATGAGATTATACACGTTACTTTATGTAGCTGGATACAATATATGTTTGCTATGTATGTTTATTGGTGTAGATTATCTCCCGTTGGTTGCATTCGATATAATTATTCTGAAAATGAGCCAAAGCTCGGCGAAACCTAGTCGACTTGTAGGCCCATTCGCATACGTTGTTTTAAATAAAATTGGATTCATGTGGAACCGTAAGGTAACTGCTTGTTCCTCTATGATGACTAGTGTTTGTATTACGTCGGAAAATTGCACAATAACTCATTCTGACGCTCGTTTCGACCCAAAAGCTATATTGTAAACATGCTCTGAATGCATGGAAACGGTCGGCCTGATGCGAGTTTGAGTCATACGTGACGTCACATCTCGGCATCCCGAAAAGCGCGCCAAAAATATGCATATTCGAAAATGTCCAGATGTATAGCATAAAATGTGGAATTTCTAATTCATTGAATTTTTTGGATGTTGTTTGCTTGGTGGACGTGGAAATAGATAGCAAGATGTAATATAACATGAATTCAAGCAATATGTTTTTATTCCCTTTAATGAATGACCAGAATTGTTTTGGGTTTGTTTTTAGGCTGTCTCCAATGTGATTGTTTAGATAGTCTGAGTAGGATTTGGTTGCAGCTTTAGTGGCTTGTTTTCGGAGTTGCCTAAACCTTTCCCAGTCACTATTACGTCCAGTTTGTTTTGCTTTTTTACGGCTTTTGTTGCGTTTTCTTTGCATTCTTATTATTTCACGTGTTATCCAGTGGAGGTGGGTTTTTGCTTTGGTGTTGCGGCTGGGAATATTATTGTTGACTATTGAAGATTATAAACGGAAAAAGTTCCAATTTGTGTCGACATCTATTGAATTTGGGTTCGTGTCAAAGTATGTTGTTGTTAGTTGTTTTATGTCATCTTTAAGCTTATCCCAGTTTGCAGATTTATATTGGAACACTTTGTGTGGTGGTTTACTGTTACGGATTGGATTTAGGTTTACGTTAAAGGTCACAGCTTCATGATCACTCAAGCCGGGAGTGGTGCGAGTGTTAGCAATTATTGATGGATTAGAAGTGAGTACGAGGTCAAGGATATTGCCGGAATCAACTCGTGTGGGATCGTTGACCATGTTTTGTAATCCAAATTCTCTAATTATTTCTAGCAGTTTGTTATGCTTGCTGGCAGTTCTGTTGTCAGTGGTTTGCTGCTTGCCCCAGTTAATATCAGGAAGGTTGAAGTCACCTGCTATAACTACATTAGGAGAAGTTTTTTGTGATCTGCACAGTTTTGTCAGGAATTCGTGGAGAGCTTCAAGAGATTGGAGGTGGTCATTGGGGGGTCGGTAGTAGAATGCAAAGTATATGGATTTGTTTCGTGTGAAATGGATTTTTGTCCATACTATTCCACAGCTTGAGATTAGTTAGTGGTTCTGCTACAATGCATTTTGAGGGTTTGGTCCAGTAATTCGGACTTTGATGGGATTTTCGAATCGAGTTTATAACGAACGCTGCTATCGAAGGGGGATGTTTTGCACTATGGTTACGCATTATAAATATAACACCAACTTATTTGTTCAGACGGGATGACGGCTATGATCACAAAGAACGCCATTTTGTATAAAATCTTTAAAATACATGCACTCTGAAAAACTGAAATTATTTCAGTTTTATTTACCATAGGCATAGACATTTAATTAGTTTTCCATTCTGTAGCATAGTAATTTATTAACATTTCATGCGCAGCATGTAACCACTAATTATTAATAAAAAATATTTGTAAAAAATGAATTGTTGAAAATTATTTAAGTATTTTATTTTTGTCAAACTTTAGCAATTCATATTTAGGTAATAAATTGACATATATGTCACATACTTGGCTAGTTACACTAGGAATTAGTTCTTCAAATGTAGTGAAAATGTTATTTGAATCGGATCAAAAATTATTTATTTATTTGCATTCATGCAACCCGAGTATATCACACGATTCACCCACAGCACATTCTCGATTTAATAGGATTCAATAAAAACAGGCACATATTTGCATTAATCTGGCCTTGAGAGGGTTAAAATGGATGGTAAAACAAATTGCCAGTTAGGTAAACCTAAGGAAATAAAATCTAACTCAAATATATGAAAAATGCAAGAACAAATTTAATGAGTTAACCGATTAAATACCTAAAATAAACAATGTCCTTATAATAATTAAATAAATCAGTGCTTCGCTTAAAAAACACTCACCTAAATATGCCAAATAATTTAGCGCGAGCAATTTATTTTATCCGCTAGGTGATTTAACAAGATTGCCATCCAGAGAATTAACTCTAGATGGCAGGTGGACAAGGAAGCCCTTTGGCTTATCGAGAGTCCAACCCTTTTATCTACATATATCCAGCCCTTCTGAGGTATGTGTCGATTTTATTTTTAAACATATCCACACTATTAGCACCCACACAATCATCAGATAATCTGTTCCATTCATTCACAGGTGGCGTTACTGTTTGTCCGTCTGGTGGCAACGCTACTGCCCAGTCATGCCAAAACGTAAACGAGACTAGCCATGCCATAGCGGTATCTATTACGCAAGATTAATTCGATCGGGTCAATTCGGGACATCAAACGTTAGCACTGACTGAAACGTTACATGCTGATAAAACATTTGAGACAGGAAGTTGTAACGATGATGTTACAGAAATTGACAACAGTGTAACAATGCTGATGATTAAGTTGTTTTGTTTATGCCATTATGGGATGGACACTAGTTGTAGACACGGTTTCGATTTCACTGCTACCCGGTGCGGAAAATTGCATCTGATGATTAATGATCTGTGACTTTCAAACGACGACAATAATCCCGTTGAGCAATAAGCAAACTCCAAATCATGGCTCTGGAAACGTCAGCAACTGCACGCAAACATTCATTTACGTGACAAGAACGGACTTTCTTTCAAACAAATGGGTGTATATTGCAAGCGCGATAGGGAGCAAGAGCTATTGCTCGCCTAAAAAATAATGCACTGTAATTTATAATAAATATAAGTTAACTTAAAGATACATAATTAACATTTATCATATATACATGGTGCACAATGGCTTTAGCTGACAGGTAGTCCGTCGGACTGGCCAACTCAGAAACAACTAGTCCTGGTATTGTTTTTTAGTCCTTAAAAATAAATGTGTCGGGTACTATCATACTGTTGTATCATGTATGGGTAAAAGTCAAATTATGCGAAACTTTTGGAATTAAATTTTATGGAAAAATTAACTTAATTTGGGAAGTATATGTAACCTTGCTCCCTCTGGAAGAAGTATAAATGCCAAGCCGAACTTAATCTGCTCTCTCTTGCAAAGAAATAGCCAATGAATATGTAAGCCAAAATCATATATCCACTCCGGAAATTCTTGTTAAGCATTTTAAAAGCCAACAGAATACTCTTGACAAATTTGCAGACTTAATCTGGAATTGATAGGTATCTTCTCCTGGTATTCACAACCACCAATTACCACTCCCGTTACCATATAAATGTAACGTAGTATAAATTTCATCACTTTTTACAGCGCTCTCGGCTCATAGTGTTCGACAATGTTATGACAATCTGTCCATGCGGAGATTTCTCGAAGATTTTCAGTCTACACGTATCAAAAACTAACTATGCTGCTTTACCATTTGAAAATATTGGTAACGGAGTAGTAGATGAGAAAGTGTACTTATCATACACGCCACCTATCAAGTCACATTTCTTTGTAAAGTGGAGAGCGTTTTGATAACTTTTTCAATTGTTCGATGTCATGTGGTAACACCTTGTAAAACCAACCACAACAGTCACAGAAGCATTCGCTAGGTGGCACGCATTTGTGTTGGTAACGGGGTGGTAATGACATCTGGCGACACATATATTTAGCCGTGTGTGCCATAGTTGCTATTGTGTCAGGCCAGTGTTTTAAACAATGAATCATGGAATTATGTGTGTATCTGCCAGTCTCCTATGAAATATATTCTGCTGCATACAAATAACATGTCTGTCAATGTGAAAAGCAGACTCTACCAAGAACAGGCAAAATTTTACTGAAACACCTACAATAAGTCTCTATCGTTCACTAAAAGTCAAGATACAAAATGATTTGATAATTTCTTGGTTGACATTATTTGGATTTATACAAAGTAGCATCCTAAATGCATTATCCATGAATTTGAGGAACCACAATATTGAAGGGACACAACATTTACAAAAGTGTCACGTAATTTGACCTTTACCCATATACGAGACAGTTATGACACATACTAAAAGTGGCTTTATTTCATAAAGAAAACAAGCCGTTTCTCATTTCAATTAAATGTTCAACTAAATGTGTCATTCACAGAAACAAATATATGTGATTTCGTAGATCCATTTGCAGTCATAAGAAGAAATAGTTTAATCACGGGCAGTAAACGGTAGTGGTGATCAATGCCAGCAGAATTTGAACTGAAGCCTGATGCCGACGAAGGACCGGCATTGTCGGACTAAGTTGCATCATTTGGCCTATACTGTCATCAGCGTTTCGTAACTTGCTAAATAATAATAATAACTGCTTTGTTCACAGACTCCACGCAACATACATGTACATTATCGTGGTTCCTTAGTTGTGTTATAAACAATAGTTACATTGTACAGAATGAAAAATCACCCGTCATCAAAAAGTATATATGCACAGTGAACCAGTGTGTCCATATTCTAGACATGTATTTCACGTCACTTTTCATAATGGTACGAATCAATGTTTTTTGAGAACTGCAAAATATTCACCCGATGCGGGATTACCACGATGGGAAAGCATGTAACGATGTCTGTCACTATCCTCGCGCGCCAGGGGTCGCTGCTCCTGATTACGTCAATGCCAGCCAGCAGTACCCCCTGGCTGATCGCTTTGCGAAACTCTGAATTTAAGCTCAGCCTATGAAATCGCTCACTAGATCTGAAGATGTAGGCATGACCGTCAAAATAAAACAAATTTCAACCAACCGTGGCTCGTGTTACATGCTATGTTTATGAAGTAGAAGCAATTATTCGAATACACAATACTGCTCAGCTGCTCGTGCTAATGGGGGCGAACAGGTCATTATATATTGGGATTCCCAGAAGTCGTTTATCCATCTTCAAATTGGGGCGGGTATTTGCGCTGTTCTCATGGGTGACGCAGTCGCGATTGGCGAAGTCAATTACTAGTTTGACTCAGCTAACTTCCGCACTTCGCGTAGGGGATCAGCCAGGGCTAGTTTTGTATGCAAACAGCCCTGGCTTGCGAGGATGTCTGTCACCCGCACATGTATTTATGTCCATGTCGCTCATCACTTATGGTCGCTAGGTGGCACTACCTGTGTTAACCGAATGTAAACAGCCGCCATTTATATTCTCCGTGTTCAGCAAGTTTACTATTCAACGGTCGTACGGGATATTTAGCTGTGTGTGATTAAAATGCTACCTTACTGTAGTATGTTGTTTTATTCCATCACAACACCCAACAAGCATATTCACAGCGTAAATTAATTCACATAATAACAGCTAGTCCGATTGAACTGCTCTTCTAAACATGGACTAGTCCGAACACTGAAACTACTCATCCAGGATGATCGGATGGGTCTTATAGGCTTATTTCGCAGCCTCTTTATATAAACATTTAATCGAATGTCCATGTCGCTAAAATGGTGCCGACTGCAAAATTCCCTGACCTGCCTGTCGGAACAAGTGTGACTTTATGAATAACTCGAATGTGACAATGCAACGGGCCAGACACTAAGGAGGAACACTTGTCAATCAATGTCAATGGTCATAATGTTCCAGCCATCAAAGTGATATCATGGAACGGGCAACAGCGCTTGTTCGGCCGATCGAAATGATTTGGTCGGCATCAGCATGTAACAGGTAAATTACAAAACGACATGTAAATATGTGATTTAAGATCAAATCACACTGGGGGACATGGTATCAGGATTTTATTAGTTATTATTATTATTACCAGCATTTCTATAGCGCCATATTTATATAGGCGCGTACACACATTATAAAACGTACATGGAAACAAATGTAAAAATATATATGTATAAAGATGCCAGTAAATATAACAATTATTAAGATTTACAAGATTATATATATAATGTGGCCAACAAACATGACATATTTGCACAAATATTAAGATAATTAAGTAAGAGAATATACATTATGATATATAAAATTGTATTAAAAGATAAATAATAATAAATTAATTAAAATACATTATATAATAAAAATAAATTAATTGATTAAATACATGTTCATAAAAAAGTGTCCTGCAGCACAGTTCCTCAGTCTATGTACGCCTGCTTAAATAGATACATTTTAAGGCAAGTTTTGAATTTATCCAAAGTCTCTATTTGACGAACGTTTATTGGCAGAGCGTTCCAGAGCGTAGGCCCAGACACAGAGAAAGCTCGTCTGCCGTAGCCCTCTAAGCGCGGGACTACAAGCAGATGTAGATCAGCAGATCGGAGGTTGCGGGTTGGCGTATATGGTATTATGAGATCTTGGATATACGCTGGAGCAAGACCATGTAAAACCGTGAAAACAAGGACCAGCAGTTTGTACTGGATACGCCAGCGAACTGGAAGCCAATGCAGTTCGACCAGCACAGGTGTTATGTGCTGGTGCTTTCGGTGTCTTGAAATAAGTCTTGCTGCCGAGTTCTGTACCATCTGCAATTTGTTCATAAGTGCCTCGGTGATGCCGTACAGGACCGCGTTACTGTAGTCCAGCCGCGATGTCACCAGGGCGTGGACTAGTGTCTTGCATGCATCAGTAGTAAGACAATGTCTTATTTTTGAAATTACGTAGAGATGGTAGTACGCTGACTTGCACAACAGTGACACGTGTGACGACATTGTTAGTCCAGAGTCAATTGTAATCCCGATGTTGCGGATGGTCGGTGACGGAACAATGTTATATCCGCATACACTAACACACGAAACGTCATGCAGGTGTTTACGATTTGGTGCCTTGATGATAATAGCCTCGGTCTTGTTTTCATTCAGCAGGAGATTGTGGTCTGACATCCACTGCTTCGCTTCTTCGATGCATCGCTCGATGCGGTCAACCGCATCAGCGGCTTCTCCATCCCGCATCCCACCCAAGTCAACATACAATTGGACGTCATCTGCATAAAGATGGTATTGCAGCTTGTGCCTTCTGAAAATAGCATCCAATGGCAGAGTGTATATGGATTATGGAGAAGAGGATTGGGCCCAGCACAGACCCCTGTGGGATGCCAGATTCGAGCAATGTTCTATGTGAGTTGTGGCCACTAATGCACACTGACTTAGTCTGGTTCGACAGGTATGACTCCAGCCATTTCAGTGCGATGCCTTCAATGCCTATGCTGCGCAGCTGGTTGATTAACATCGAGTGGTCAACAGTATCAAACGCCGCACTCATATCGAGCAGCTCTGCCAGTACACCTTTCCTTTTGTCATAGGAATGGAGATGGTCATTCTGAATGCGCACCAGTGCTGTCTCAGTGCTGTGATGTTGTCTGTACGCACTTTGAAAAATGTCCATCAAATTGTTGTCGTCTAGAT